>JAUCNO010000710.1:5536089-5552843 GCA_032353835.1 Enteromius viviparus | reverse complement strand
TATTTTTGGAAAGTAATGTTGATCCAGGATCAACAAAAGATGTTGATCCAGGATCACATTCTACTTGGTGAAATCACAGGTTTCACAAGATATATGTGTGACAAGATATAATTTTGTAAGAAAATTCAGAATATTTCTTTAAATAAAGGTTTTATTTGAAAAGACACACACTTACGTCATAACAACCTATATGTATGAGTTAAACCATATATGCAATGTTTGCTGGAGGTTTAATAAATCGCATATTTAAAAATCGTTCTGCTTTGATATAAATTGCCCATTCAAGAGCTATGAAGAGTGGATGGAAAGACTGAATACAATTACAACTATGGTCTTTATCAGTTTTACCTATAAATAAACTAAATAACAGAAGTACAATGATATACCTTATAAACATATCACATTATACACTTAGTTTAAATCAGAAACGCGCTGACTTTTCATTGATGACTTCGGGGCCCGCACTGGTTTGAACTTATTTTTCCTTTTTGCCACTTTCAGCTTGGTCTTCACTGGTTTAGGATTAGGTTCAGATTGCGCAGGTCTGGCCTTTGTGGCCCGCATGGGTTTGTTTGTTGTAGGGGCTTTGGTAGGGATGGAGGTCTCGTTGAAGGAATGAGCATTTTCTCCAGAACAGTTCTTAAAGATGGCTGCCTCTGTCACGGGCTGACCTCGCAGATCAGAGGGGTAACCGCACACGGCCTCAACCAGCAGACTAGAATTTTTCAACCACCTGAAAGAAAGTTGAGGTAGCTGTAATCCAATAGGTAATCATAATAATTTAATAGTACATTACTACCACCATGTAATTTGTTATCAGTAATAGACTGTAATTTGTAAGATAGGCAGATGGGATTGGGTGGGTATCTCACCTGTAAAAGGGTAGTAATTTACAGTCACACATTAACGGATTTTTGTTAAGGGTAAGATATTGAAGTCCAGTAAGAGGTGAAAGGTCAGGCAACTCCTCTAACTGATTCTCTTCCAGAGACAAAGTCAACAGACCGGGACCAAACCCTGCCAGAGACCTTGCGCTCATCTACAACAACAAATCAAACAAAGAGACAGAGAAAGAGCATTGTCCATTACTAGGCTCAGTAAAAACAAGGATTAACTGTTGTTTCTTTATTAAAGGTATAGTTCTCTCAAAAATGTTTAATTGTGTCATTAATTACGTTTCCAACCCAGAAGACCTTTGCTCATCTTCAAAACACAAAATAAGATATTTTTGATTAAATCCAAGACCTTTCTGACCCTCCATAGACAGCAACACAACTGGCACATTCAAGGCCCAGATAGACACATGTTAAAGGCACAAAGAATTGTTGAATAAAGTAGTTATTTTTCTTTTCTTTAGACATAAAAAGTATTTTTATGGTGTAATATAATTACAGTTGATCTACTGATCTAACAATGTACCTTTCCGGGCCTTGATCATTGATAGTTTGTCATTTGACTTATACCTTCTGAAGACTCATTCTATCAATGTACAGGTGCTTCAGACTCTCAGCCACCGCCCGAAATGCTGTTGGCCCAATCCAGCGGATCATATTCCCTGAAAGGCGGAGCTCAGACAAAAGAGGAGCGTGGCCTAGCGCATCACTCGGCACTTCTGTTAGTGCATTAGCTTGAAGATGAAGGACGTCAAGCTTGGGTGCCGGATCCAGAGCTTTTGGCACTATGGATTTGATGATGTTGTTATTGAGGTAAAGGCCCGAGAGCTGAGGGACCGGGGAAAGGAGGCCTGAAGGCTCTAGCTTAACTATACGGTTCCTCTCCAGATGCAGCTCGAGGAGTTTGGGGATGTAAGCCAGTGTTTCTGAAGAAGGAAACTGAGTGAGATTATTGCCTTCCAGGTGAAGGTACATGATCTCATGGGCACCTTCAAAGGTTTTGGGGTCCAGGGAGGACAGTTGGTTGTCAGACAGGTAGAGGTACATGAGCCCCTTCATGCCCCGGAAGGCACCACCTTCGATCTCATGCATCTTACAGCTGTCCAGGTGAAGAGACACCACTTCTGAGACGCCACGGAAACTGTTGCTAGGAATATAATGGAAATGGTTTCCACGCATGTCAAGCAGAAGAGTGTTGCCAGGGAAACCAGAGGGCACTTTAGTGTGGCCGCGCTCCTCACATGTAGCGTGCTGAACTGCAGCCTTGATGGTGAGAGTGAAGAGAACAGAAAAAGTGGAGAGACGGGTTTAAATGCCACAATGACAGATTTGTTTCATACAAATATGAAGCTTTACGCAATATGTTAAATGATAGTTGTGTGGGTTTATATCAGCTGCTTTGACAGCATTGCAGAGGATGTGACGTAATGTTAAATTTCTTCAAATCAGTTCTGATAAAGAAACAAACTTATCTACATTTTAGATGACCTGAGGGTGAGGAAACGTTCAGCAGGTTTTCATGTATAAAACTATTTCTTTAAGTTAGGCTTTTTGTATAACTGACAAGGACAAGGAAATAACTTAAATTCCTTCTGTCCTTTTCCAAGCTTTTCTTACCTCACAATGGCAATTCTTAGGGCATTTGTTTTTTTTCCTTGGCTTGGCAGTTGGTAGAGCCTTTTCTTGCACTCCATCTTCTTCTTTTTCTATCACATCCAGCCTCAGCTCATCACGTGGTCTGCAGCGAAGGTCCTGTTCTTGAACATTCTGCAGAGGTTCGTCTGAGAGGTGCGGTGGCCAGGCACATGCCCCATAGAGCTTGATTCCTGAGCTCAGCGCCCACATCTTCAGCCCTTGGAGTAAACATGTGCATCTGATCGGGTTTCCTGAAGGACATGAATAAATCACATAATCTCACCCATGTGAAAAAAGTACATGTACACTACATGTAAGAAAAATTATTCTCTTAATTCAGCTTTAATCTAGATTTAAATCATTTTAACTTTTAAATAAGCTTAATTTTGAATAAGTATTTTTCATCATTTATAAATTATATTAAAATAAAAAAAAGTTTGTTGTGAAAACAATGCTACTGGTTAAAAGGTGAGTGTAGTTACTGAGACAGTGGGTAAAGCTGTATTCATGAGTACCGGTGAGGTTAAGGCTAGCGAACTGCGAGGACATTTTGAGGGCCTGTATGTAAGGGAGTTGGTTGTAGCTCAGATCTAGGTGAGAGACATGAGGAGACAAAGACAGAGCCGATTCAGATAGATCCTGCAGGGCCATGTGCTTCAGAGACAGATGTGTGAGTTTCGGCATGGACACGCTCTCCTCCACCAGATATGTCATGGGGTTAAAACTCATGTCCAGGTGAGTCAACTCCACCAGTCTGAGACGAAAAAAGACCACAGTGAGTTCTGAGGGTCTGCTTAGAGGATATCTAAAATCAACAATAATTATATATACATATAATTAATAATAATTGTTTGTCAAAAGCCAGGCTACCTGGTCATAGTTTTGGTAGGAAAGTACTGGAGTTCATTATGGTCCAGGTTTAAGTGTGTGAGGGCAAGAAGACCAGCAAAGGCTTCCGTTGCCAGATTATTTAGCGAGTTATGACTCAAACGCAACAACTGGATATTCGTCAGTCCCTGAGAAAAAAATATAATCGGGAATTATTCAGGAGGAAATTTATCAAAAATATTACAAAACATTCCAAACCAACCAACAAAATCAGTGTAAACTCAGACCGGAAAGATTATAACAAAGTGATGGGACTCCATTGGACAAATTTATCATTTGAGAGAACTGGTTTTTATTGTAATATATATTAAAATGTATTTTATTCCTGTGATGATAAAGCTCGATTTTCATCACCATTACTCCAGTCTTCAGAGTCACATGATCCTTCCGAAATTCCTTCTGAAACATATCCTATTATCAATGTTGAACACAGCTGTTTCTGTGGAAACTGTTAGGTTGAATAAAAGAATGCATAAAAGAACAGCATTTATTTAGAAAAATGTCTTTACTGTCACTTTTACTCAATTTAATGCATCCTTGCTGAATAAAAGAACTCATTTCTTTCCAAAACAGAAACATCTTACTGGTCCTGGTACCTGAAATGCCATGTTGGGGAGGTAGACTAGCTGGTTATGAGCGAGGGAGAGCAGGTTTAAAGAGTTTAATGCAGCAAATGCTCCAGGGTGGATCTCTTCAATGCGGTTTCTGTCTAAATACAACTGCTTCAGTGATGATAAACCGTCAAACGATTCCTACAGGATGGGAGGCAGTAATAACATAGATTAAAACACACACATTTCAAACCATCAGCTTCAGAAGGATTTTACCTCCATTTATCTAAAATGAACACATATTGCGGACATATACCTGGTAGAGGATGTCAATATTGTTGCTAGTGAGGTCAAGCTGCACCAAACGTGAAAGTCCCCTGAACGCCCCCTCTCTGACGGACTGGATACTGCATCCCTGCAGGTTCAGATGGGTCAGGTACGGTGTGTGTTTGAATGCACCTTTAGGCAGTTCCCCAAGATTATTCCTCTTCAGGTCCACTTTTACTGTGATCTGAGATAAAAGCCATAGCAAATGCTGCATTTAAATATGTCGATCCACAAGCTCACGCCAAGAGATCAGTAAGTCAGGTCATTTTGAAAGGTGTTAGAGGTGTTATTAAGCCTGCATACCAAACTTTACCCATTAGGAAGGAAGTTCAGAAAACCACAATATTAAATGAGGGTCCGTTTGAATGCTCAGTGTTACAGTGTCAAGCATTGTCTACTTTCATGGTGGATGTCATGCACAATCTGGATACAAAAACACACTTCTGAGGGATCAGAGAGCAAACTATATGATATTAAGAGACAAGCATGATTGCTTTTGTGTGGTGTTTTGTACAGGCTGTGGAAACTCACACTCACCTCGTTTATAGTAGGAATATGTGTGAGATTCTTCTTTACACACGACACAGTGAGCTTTGTGTCGTCGCAGACGCAGGCGCGCGGGCATTTCACAGTCTGACCCGCAGGAGCAGAGGTCAATAGGGAAAAAAACAGCCATGCTACTATCAGCCTCATGGTGCTAACCTCCATTAATTAAAGAGACACAAAGAAAACTGATTATTATCTGCATTTGAACATAATGGAAACATCAGAAATATACAGACAAGACAGCACATATTTACACATATTCAAGACTGTTTTTGCTTAGTTTCATATTCTCTAAACAGGTGCAATAGGCCTGTTCTGTCATGTGTTAGAATGACCATTTATATGTACATGAAATAAAAAGGTTATATAAATAAAAATTACAACACAACCATTTTTAAAAAAATGTTTAATAGAATAATTTAGGCTTTCATTTATGCCAAGGTTTCAGTTATTTTATCAGAAATGCAGTTAAAAGCATCGAAATATTACTTTCTTTGGATTGGACTGTTCTAATGTAATTTATGTCTGTGATCAAAGCTGAATTTTCAGCATCACATGATCAATGTTACATGATCCTTGAATTTCAGAAAACAGTGTGAGCAAAAATTTTAAAATAAAAAAAATTAACATATTTGAGCAATCATTATTATTGGCCTTAGTATTATCTTATATATTACTTAATACTTTGCCATTATGTCATACCAAATGTCGTTTTTAAACACCAAAGGTAAATTCTTGCATTATGACCTCTGATCCCATCCTGCCCTCAATGCAATTAACACGGTGGTACCACATTTTACAGGGCTCCAACCTTAAGAGCATGAACGGAGATAGACAAATAATTATTTTACTGATTTCCATCTTTAAATCTTACAAATAAACTCATTCATATGGTTTTATTATTCAAAACCTAACAGGACTAGAGTAAGGGATGAAACCCATTTATATTAAAGAGCTGAAAATACTATTGTTTCTGCAAAAAGTTGAGGAAAAGATTAAAGAAATTACAACTCACCTTTAAGAATCTTAGTCTATTTATAATCCCAGAATTAATTTTTCCTTGATCTCGCAAGAGTGTTACTTTTCATTACAAGTGATTTTAAATGTACAACTAAGCATCTGCTGCACTACCGATGGTCCTCACTGCAGAACTAGATATAACTCCTCCCACCTTACATATACTTAAACCTACCAGTCTCCACCCCCTGAACAACACTGAACCCACCCATCTCCATCCATTATGTCACCTTTTTCATCTAAGTGTACTTTTTCTTGCTTTAAACCTATCCAAAACACATGCTATGGTGACTGAAGGACTAGGTACTAGCCTGACCCAAACACGACCTGTGAGTTTTCCATGACCAGTCAGGCTGAGGTTGAGTAACGGACCCCCGAAGCCCCTTGGCACTCCTACAAACTTCAAGATACATTCATGGTAATACAAAAAAAAATCATTCCAAAACATCACAAACCATTAAACATATCATTGTTGCAGTATTATATGGTTCTTAACCATTTTCACTAAGTCGTTCATCGACTTTTATCTCTTTTAAGAATCTTTCCTTCCATTAGAATACATGGCAATTTTTGAATCACAGTTAGGAGATGGATGCTGGTTATCTGCAGAAGGGGTGCACTTTTGGCATTTACCAGTTTTAGGATCGTCTCGCTACCTCCTAAACGAACTCATCTCAACCCTTAAACCTACCATTCTCCACCTCCTAGATGTGGATCCAGCAACGCCCCATGGATGTTGTGGTATGCACTGAGCCCTGCTTGAAAAGTTTAGGTTTTGCTGGTTAGGCCTACTCCACTTCCTATTTTGGATATTGCAATTTATTTCCTCAACAGTTTAAAATGGTCGAAAGGGGACGTACTATGTATTTATTGTTGTAGTTAACTTGCAATTTTCATTTGGAAGCCGTGGTGCGTTTCAGCTATGTAAATTCACTAAAAACAAACTTAACAAACCAGTAACACCGCATTTAAACAGTCAGGAAGAGAGGGGCGTGAAATTTAGTTTGACTGATGCGTTTTCTAGCCAATCGCTGCGGTACGTCAGTGCTGCTAGCCAATCAGCTTTAAGGAGAACGGAAAACCCCGAGCTTGCACGAAACTCCCCGAAAGCCTTTTTTATATATAAGTTGCGCACAAGGGGCGGCGGTGGAAGTTATACCCCAGAATTACTTCTTGCAAGTCTACGTTTTGTTTCAAGTCGGAATTAAAAACAGAGAATGAACCGCTTTCACCTGTTCGCGTTTTTAATTTGGCTGTTAATCGGGGACAGCCAAGCAATAATCAGGTAAATGCCTCAATTCTCTTTTTATCTATGTAAGCGCATTTTATGTGCTTTGTGCGAACACATTGCATATTTAATCATGAACAATTTTGCTTATTAAAAACTTAAACAGCCAGATTATGACGTTGCACATTAAATGGAGTCAACAATCCGACGCATTATATTTCATCACATGAATCAAGCTGAAATAAGTGCTGCAGGTCGCTTTTTTGAGTGAAAGTTTAGTACAGCATCATGGATCAGGAAGTTAAACACATGACCAGTTCAGTTAGTAACCAGTTACATGTGTCAACTGCTGTGGTTGAGGTGCGACATTGTGTAAACCTACATTTGAAAGAGAGATGCGAAACTTTTAAACACTTGTTCATAATCAAAGGAGATGACACTCATGCATACACTTTCGTTGCTAATAAAGTCAGCATTGTAGTTTGACGTCTGTGTCTTTTTAATGAAACCCATCTAAACGCTTTACGAGTCACTGATCCCTTTTATTTTAGACATTTCCGCCTCGCAGCGACACAAGTTAACAGCTCACTAGTGAATGGAAACGTACGATGTGTGTTTGCTTGTTCAAGAACCGCCCACTCTAAAGCGACCAATCACAGTCTGCTCATGCGTAACAATCAGGGGCGGGGGTTATCTGAGATGTATTAATAAACCACAATAAGCCCTGGTAAAATAAATATGTAATAGGGGTGCAATCTATTCAAATGATTGTACATTAACTTTAGCAATATCTATGTAATGATGACGTGCAAGCATGATTCATGTTTTCTTCGGAAAAGCTAAAAATCTAGTTAAAATGATTTAGTATGTCTTGTTTAAACATTGGTGTCGTTTTGTTGCTTTATCACTGTTGTATCTGTAGGATTCCTCTGCACAAGATGCGCACGGCGCGCCGCATGCTGGCAGAGAATGGGAGGACTATTGACGAGATCAAATCCATGGCCAGAGAGAAAGCCTCCAAAGTTAAATTTTCACCACCGAACACAACACCACATTCACCGCCCACAACACCATCACCAACAAAACTGCCACCGCCTATTGAGAAGCTCACCAACTTCATGGATGTAAGATAACGTGGCGTGAGTCACTGATTATAGATTTTGGTCATTGCATGAGTCTGACTGTCCTTTCTCCCATTTCAGGCTCAGTATTTTGGAGTGATCAGTATTGGCACCCCTCCTCAAGACTTCACTGTGCTGTTTGACACCGGATCATCCAACCTCTGGGTTCCGTCTATCCATTGCTCCTTCATAGACATTGCATGCTGTGAGAGATGCTTTGGGTCGCAGTTTTGATGTGTGTTGTTTTATTCATTATTAAATGTCTCTGGCTGTCTCTGTCAGGGTTGCACCGTCGCTACAACTCTAAGAAGTCAAGCACGTATGTGCAGAATGGCACGGAGTTCTCGATCCGCTACGGCAGAGGGAGTCTCTCTGGCTTCATCAGTCAGGATACAGTCACTGTGAGTAAAGACTTCAGCAACTGGCCATGAGAGCTGCAAAAGCTCCAAAATAATAAAAAAGCACCAATAAGCAAAATACAAGGATCTGTACAGGTACATCTAAAAAATAAATAAATAAATAAATAGAATATTGTGCAAAATGTTTTTAAAAAAGTGCAACTTTAATATATATTTTGGATTTATTACATGTAAAGTAAAATATTTTTAAAAGAGTGTGTGTTTTAATTTTGCTGAATAAAGCTTACAGCCCATGAAAGTCCAAGTCCAGTATCTCAAAATATTAGAATATTTATGTTTGATCTTCATTGAATGGCCATCCCTACAATAGAAATTCTGGGTATCTCTTCCTCTTTGAAACTACAATAATGGGGCAGACTGCTGACTCGGCAGTGGTGCACAAACAGGGTCACCGGTCATTACTGAAACAGTGCTGTATCAAAGCATTTTAAATGCAGAGTTTACTGGAAGGAAGTTATTGGGTAGGAAATGGTGTTGAAGCAACAGGGGTGGGTGCAAGCTTCAAAATACTTTCAAGTGAAGCCAAGGTCTGGGACCAGTCAAGGACTGGACTGAAGCTGGAGTCGGTGAATCAAGAGTCACCCACTCAGACGTGAGAAGGTTTGGGGTGCCATGATGTCTGCTGGTGCTTGTCCATTGTGTTTTATCAAGTCCAAAGTCAATGCGGCCTTCTATCACTTTTTGATTCCATCTGCTGACAAGCTTTATAGAGATTCTCATTTCCTTTTCCAGCACCTGCCCACAGTGACCAAAAACGTCACTGTAAAGCAGACCAAAAGCAGAGCCACAGGCTGATCGCCTCCATGCCACTCCTCACTGATGCTGGAGTCGACCAAGTATTGAGTGCAGAAATAAACATACTTAAACATGGCGCTTGAACAATTCTGCTTTTCAAATACTTGTTTTGATTGATCTTAGGAAGGATTCTAATATTTGGAGATGCAAGATTTTGACTTTCATGAGCTGTAAGCTCTAATCGTCAAAAAATAAATAAAACTTTTGAAATGTTTTACTATAAATGTAATAAATCTTAAAGTTGCACTTTTTGAAATAAGTTACAAAATATTTAATTTGTTTGAGATGTACCTGGAAACTATATCACAGGTCTGATACGTCCAGTAGCTTTGTGTTCTTTATATAGTGTTATTGATTTAATTTTTACATTTTGTTTTAATATTAGTAATTGTATTCTATGCGTTAGTCATTTTAAGTTCTATCTATCCATCTTACTGACCATCTATCTTTAGTTTTAAGAATTTTACTTTAAGTTAATGCGGTAATACGATACAAAGTGGGGGTTTTTCTAGATTTTTGCCCTGGTTTGAGGTCAAGGTAGAATTGATGAGAGTTGCTAAAGTTTAACACCATTTTGAATCATTTCTGGCCTTCAGGGCTGACGGATAATTTCATGTTTTCATGCAGTGTATGTGTATTTTTATATGATCCTCAGTCATTTAGTGTGTTTTAACTACTTCCAAAGTATATTTTAATAGTTTGTTTACCACAGGCACATAAAAACTCCCAGATTTGTTTGTCTGTAGTTGGCAGGGCTGAAGGTGCCAAACCAGCAGTTTGCTGAGGCGGTTAAACAGCCTGGGATTGTGTTTGCGGTGGCACGTTTTGATGGTGTCCTGGGCATGGCATACCCTGCCATTTCTGTAGATGGGGTTACACCGGTGTTTGACACAGCCATGGCTGCCAAAATCCTGCCTCAGAATATCTTTGCTTTTTATATCAACCGGTAAGCCTCTGTCATGCTCTTTTCAAGGTTCATTTGACTGGTTTTTCAAATGATTTAACCAACTGGTAGACATTGACATTTTAGAGTTTGGAAAAGAAACTACAATATTTTGACTCATTTGAGGTTCCTCTATTTTCTTCTCCATTCTAGTCGTACAATGGAGAAGAATGTTGCCACAAATGTAGCCTGTGACCTTTAGTAAGAAAGAATTGTATTTATTCTTGTGTTAAACTGTAACGCATGACTCCTATAACTGCTTGCATAGCAGTGCAGCTCCTTTCGTGCTTTTCAAAGCGCATGTGCATGTTACGGCCAGTTTATAACACTACAGTCAATTGTTCTGTCTGAAAAGCCTCTTTTACTAAGAGAATGATTCATGACTAAAATGTGTAGATGTAGGGGACCAAGACGCATAACATTTCAAATCACTTGCGTTGTAAAGACGGTCATTGCAGTGGTTTTGTTTACATGCTAAGTCTTGTTAATAAATGTGGTGTGTGTGTGTGTGTGTGTGTGTGTGTGTGTCTAGGGACCCTGCAGGTGAAGTTGGAGGTGAGCTGATGCTGGGAGGTTTTGATCAGCAGTATTTTGACGGTGATCTGCATTACGTCAACGTCACACGAAAAGCCTACTGGCAGATAAAGATGGATGAGTATGTGGTCACCATGTTTTATAGCCAGGGCTGTGGGTTTCAACTGGTTTACTAGAATGCTTTTTTGCTGTAGTGTTTGATGGCTGCAAACTTGGACACAACTTATTTCTTAAATTGGTGGTTTTCCTACAGAGTTCAGGTGGGCGGCACTCTTACCCTTTGCAAAGATGGATGTCAGGCAATTGTTGACACGGGAACATCAATGATCACAGGGCCGGTTCAAGAGGTGCGGGCGCTGCAGAAAGCCATCGGAGCTGTACCGCTGCTGATGGGAGAGGTGAGGAGCATCCTGCTCAAATGCATCTTCATCCAAACACATACATGAGATCATTTGTATTGGATATTTATTTATTTATAAATTAAATACATTTTTGTTATTATGTTTCCTTTTTAATTTGCTGAAATTTTTGATGTATTTTATGCATAAACTGAGGAAGTCATGAAGTGATCATTTCCTCTTTTGTAGTACTGGATCGACTGCAAGAAGATTCCATCACTTCCTGTTGTTTCCCTCAGCTTGGGGGGGAAGATGTTCAACCTAACTGGAGAGGATTATGTTCTGAAGGTACATCCATGCTTTTTACAGAAACTGTGGTCAATCCTCTTACTCTGCAGAGGCTGGAAAGCAAGAGAGGAATGTTCAATCTTATGTTGAGCACACTTTTTATATAAAAAGAAGAGGAAATAAAAAAGAGTGCCGTCAGAATGAGAACAAACACCAGTCTATCAGTTAATGTTTTGTGAAGTGAAAAAATGCATGTTTAAAAGAAACCAATACAACATGAACTTTAAACGTGTAGCTTTTTACTTTTACAAAATATTAACTAAAAATAATTATGGTCACTCATTCTGACGGCACCCATTCACTGTTCTTTTTGTGAGTAAAGTTCACCAAATCTGTTTTTAATGACATTGAGGACCACGTTGCATCTGCATAGGATGATTTTCTTTTTATTGTGCACAGAATTTATCTATTTTCTTAAATAAATCAAAATTTCTGCTTCTTTTATGTGTGGAATCTAATTAAATCTCAGGACGCTGGTTAAAACTGCTTTGGAAATGAATGAGGCTTTGATTGATTGAACAATTATTAATTATTAAATCAACACTCACTTCTATCTTTTCTCAGGTGACTCACATGGGTGTGAGTGTCTGTCTGTCTGGCTTTATGGCAATGGATATCCCACCCCCCGCCGGGCCGCTGTGGATTCTGGGAGATGTGTTCATCGGTCGCTACTACACTGTGTTTGACAGGGAGGCTGACCGCGTGGGCTTTGCTCCTGCTAAATGAAAAGAGTGGAAAAAATAAATAAAAAATCACCTTTAGCAGTACAGTACTGAAGTTGTGAATATTTTGCAATTTGAAATATGCAACATAAGACAATCAACAAATGCCTGAGTGACAGGACATGTTTTTCCTAATATTACACGTAAACTAAAAAGAAGAAATGAGACCAACTTTTTGAGCTAGGGTTTCTCTTTACTTCCCCTTGAGGCCTTGCTTGTTTTTATTTTGCACTGTTTCAATTGATGAATAAAAATGCATTTTTAGTTTAGAATCAAGCTATTAATTATTTTTGTAGAAAATTGACTAAAGATTGAATAAACTTGTAGACTAATACTCTTATATGTTGGAATTGTTTGTCAGTTGACTTATGTATGTGTGTGTGTAAACTGTTTTGATAATGTTGCTGCACTATACTCCATATATCACACTGAAATGAATCGTATTTCTGTTAAAGCTGATCAAGACTACTTGGTTTCCTTATCGTCTAATCAACTAACTCCAAAACACTGCCAAAGTTCTTCCAAAGCTGAAGTTAAATAAAGGTTTGTTTGTAGTTGCTTGTTCTGTTTGTCGTCTTTCTTGTCTAAATCACTCGAATAATGGAGGTTTTCTACTGTTGCTGTGTTATTTGTGGTATGCTCCGTGGGGGAAGATTAGTGCAAGCAAGGATATTTTTGGATGTTTAATCAAATGGCTCTTCTTTTTTTAAATTCTGTTTTCTTGATTCTATTTGTAAGCGGCTGATTTTGATTGGTAGGTCTAGCTCTACAGAAACAATATATTGGCTGGATTGTGCATACTGTGTCAAAATATCTGAATAATTTAGATGAGTGATGGGCCCTGGTCGACCGTTTACAGCAGCATTTCCTAAAGTTGCCCAGAAACATTGTTAAAGGTGCCCAGTGTATTATCAGCCTTCGTTGTTTCCTGTGATGATTCAAAATATCCATCACGTGACATCTAGAGTAAGTTTAGTAATTATTTACCTTTGATTAAAATGCTGTCATATCACTGAGGTTAATTTGATTTAACTTCAGCACAGATCATTCTCACTCAAACTAACGCAATTACCCTATTATGTTTATGAAAGTTTATGTTCATATTTATTAAAAAAAATCCAGTAAAACCAATAATTTGTGAAACAATATTACAGCAATTGCTGTTTTCTGTTGTAATACATTTGTAAAAAATATTTGAAGCTGATTTTTTTTAGCATCATTACTTCAGTCTTCAGTGTCACATGACTGCTCAAGAAACGTTTATCATCATCAATGTTGCGTTGCAAAATATTGATATGTAACATTACAAATTACAAGTATACATATTAAAAACAGAATTTGCTTGTAATAAAAATCTTTAGTGACGTCACTTCTGAACAATTTAATGCAGCCTTGCTTGATAAATTATAAATTAAATTAAAAAAAAATGATAAGAAATATAAATCTTACCGCAAACATTGGTCTGTTAGCTACTGAACTCAGAGACTTAATAATACTAAATAATTCACAAAAACATAATACAGTTTCACTTCATTCGACTTTATTTTCATCCTTTGCTCTGTATTGCACCACAGAGACCCGAGGCACAGAACACTCTTACAGAACAAATGATCCAAATTGCTTTTTAATAAAAATACAAATCACCAGGAAATGAAGAATCGAGAACACAAGCATCACATGCAAAGTACTAGGACAAGCTGAACTCCACTAGCAGATCTACTTTTGGATTCGGTGCTGCCCTTTCATGTCATTCGCAAGGTAAATGTGTTTCTGCTACATCACACAGACAACAGGTGTTCTGGTTACGCAAGCTAAATAAACGCTTCAACACATAAACACAAGATCTCCTGCGAGCTCCAGAGACAAAGCCTACTGTATATTTTGTTCTAACAAACATCACTCCCCAAGCATAAAGAATGAGCATAACAAGATAAACAGTTTCACACTGGTTTTTGGTTACATCTGTACAATCAATACAAAAATACTAGAATGTCTCTATGAAGTCTGTTTTTTAGGCTCTTGTCCATCATTTGTGCACAACACATTTCAGTTCAACTTCATTATAACCCACAGCCTCAAAAAATAAACAGTGTTTTAAAGTGATGCTATAGCTTTAAGGAGCTCTGCATGAGTTTCCTTGATTTATTAGGCAGCTTTAATAAAATATAAAAATCACATCTGCTCATACTGTAGCCATTCTAAAGATTTGTTTTGATTATTATTTCAGGGATTTATCTTCATCTGGTTTCAGCAGTGTGAGGGTAACCCGTGTCGATCATTTAAATGACATCATATTCATTCAACATTTCTATGAGTGACTTTTACAGGATGACTTGGAGAAAGTAAAACAGGTCATATGCATATTTTAATGGCACAAACTGTCAAGAAAGACGATGGGGGTAAAACAGTTTAAGTATTTCTTAAACTATCACTTTGCAACTGATTTGGAAAAAGGGACAGAAATCATCTGAAAAAGATTACGCTATTTTAGGCCTTTTTACTGCATTTTAATTCTATTTGCCTTCCAATAATTTAATATTTCAGATAATTTGTAAACAAAAAAAATTATGTAATGATATAATCAGAGTTGCAAGCATTTATGAATAATCACTAGAAATGTAGTTATCTGACAGATAATTTACCGGGGAACATAAAACCATGAATTTCACAGATAAAATGTAATGTGTCAAATTAGCGCATTTTGGGTAACAACAGAAATGCATAAGACATGATGGTGCTTGAATTTATAATAAAACATCACTGATTTGTCTGTAGATGACCCTTCACGGTGCTTTAGGAAAGTCAAAAACACTGAAATGATATAAGACGGGCCATATAAAATACGACTAACGGATGAGATTATAGTACTTGGAAATAACTTATGATGGTATGACAAAAATATGAATGTGTAAAATACAAGTGAGGTTACTGATCTACTCAGAAAAAGAAAACCTTGCCATTATTTTGGTTTTTGTATCAACTCAGTTCTGTGCCGGGACCAAAAAGCAGTAGCTTAGGTGAACGCGTGTTTGCTAAACAGTTCTCAAAAGGCTCTCTGGGTCAGACAATGCACAGTATAGCGTGTATCCCAGTTCATCTATTTCCTGTGGTGTCAGCTCACAGAACAGATTGACTTTGAGATTGAAGATGCAAGGTAACTTCCCAGCCTCTAGGTGTCCCACAAGTGCACGAAGCAGCTGCATGAAACGATCGGCCAGCGCCTCCTGAGTCCAATCGCCCTCCTGTTCGCTCAGGAGAAGGATTGCATTAGTGAGCTGGCTCGCGTTTAATCGTGCCAGCGCTGGATTCAGTTTACATACGGTTTTAATGACTTTGAGACACGCGCAGCGGCACCCGCCATCTTCCTGATCGAGCGCACGTAACTTCGCCGTTTCCGCCACACGAAAACTCTGCCGCCACAGGTTCTCATGCCGCTCGGCGGCCAACCGGTGCGGTTTGGCAATCAGCGAGACGCCATCCTCCATAACAAGCAATGGGAGGAAGTCCACATAAAGGCGACGGTCTGTTTCATACTGCACTTCCAGCGTAAGGGTTTCCGAAGGGACCACGGGGCGAATTATGTAATCTAAAACACTACCGATGGCAGGCCAGTTGATGGAGCCGGCAACGAGCTTCTCGAAAACTTCTAGGACGCTCTTTGGGGAAAGGTAGCCACCCACCATGCAACGATCCCAGTAGCTGCTTCCACGTGGGAAGTACTCGAGGTTTTCCCGACGGACCAGCCAGAAGCCGGGAAGGTTCATGATGGTGTCCTCACCAGGAATGGATGACCAGAGATTCTTCTCAAGGATCAGGGGTACCATGAGCTGGGCATGGTCAGCAGTCACAACCTAAAAATGGGAAGAATTAAGATTAAGGGACAAATTACAGTTCCATTCAGAATATTTGAAATCAATACTTTAATTTAGATATATAGTTGCATTACATTGACTAAAGGTGAGGAGTGAGAAGACATACAAAATTTCAAAAAATTAAAAAATTCCACAAACATATCATAGGGGGCACCAGGTGGACATTTTCCAGAAGTTTGTGTGACTTACCATTGGTGCAGTAGGGGCAGGGATATTACGCAGTGCCTGAAAATACTGGGGACTATATTCAGGCGCTGTATATCATTGTGCCTGCTGCAGCAACGGTACGGCAGCAAAGTTATTTGATTATTACACCAGAATGAAAGTATAGTTCCTAGTTATATCTGCCTAGAAAAATCGCAACCTTTCATTTTCCGTCGGTCTTAGTACACAGTGTAACTATAGAAAAAAAAAAGTATAGAAATATCACAACTCTTTGGTCATTTTTGAGCGTGATGCTAACGGTCTAATCAGATTCAATGATCTATGCTAAGCTACAGCTAATGGCGCTTTTCCACTGCATAGTACGGTACGGTACGGTTCAGTACAGCTCACTTTTGGGGGGTTTTCCACTGGG
>JAUCNO010000710.1:5512588-5535989 GCA_032353835.1 Enteromius viviparus | reverse complement strand
AACTATAACGACACGTGAATAATCCCACCCACTCTAAAGCGGTACTAAACTGCAGTGGAAGCGCAAACCGAGCCGAAGTGAGCCGTACCGTGCCGTAATGAGCCGTGCCGAGCCGAGTCGTACCACGCAGTGGAAAAGCGCCATAAGAGTGCTACTATCACCAGACCCAGAGATTGGCTAAAATGGTAAAACTGAACTATGAGTTGTAAAATAAGCCTAGGGGTGTTTTTCTTTACCTTAAACAATATTTAAAATCTGACCAACTCCAAACTGTATTAGAAGCGCTTTCAATTAAATGCCAATTTTTAACTATATTCGTGTTTGTTATGTGACAATTAAAAGACTCAAAACTGATCACTCTTGTTCTCACCTGAAGGTCATCATACAGACTTCCGCTCAGGTACATTTCTCGTAGAGGCATATCAGGCAGTTTAGCATGGAGAAAGACTCTGAGCTCCGCACAGATATCCAGCGCAGCCCGCCGAGCGACGGCCTGCTCTTCTGAAGGGATCGCCACTCGCTCTTGAAAGAAGGCCCAGAGGTGTTCCTGCAGTGAGAAGCGCATCCGTGCCTTCTGAAGCTCAGCCTTACCAGGACGGCCACCACCACGGCCCGAAACAAAGCCTAAAGAAACACATTTAGTCTTCCAGACACAGATTGAGACTAGCCTTGGACTATGTTGGAAAATACATGACACAGGATGATGAACTAGTCAATCAACAAACAAGTGATTAGTGAGGACGATTCTGAACATTTCCAATGCTTACTTCACATCGACTATTCATTCAGACATGTCACCAACTAGTCAAAACGATCATGTATATCCCTAACGCTCATAGACAAATGAAGGGTCTACAAAACCTACAATGTATTAGTTAGGGAAGGGTTAAAATACCCACTGAACAAGTAGAGCAGACACTCCAATATGTACAAGCCTGGTAAATGATAAGGATACAGGTTAGGAGAAGATAAACTAGGAAAAACCTTGTCTGTAATGGGCCAGGATTAAAAACAAATGAAGAATTTTAATGAAATCAACAACAACAAAAACATACAAATAAATAACTCTCCTCATATCTATAAAGAAGGAATTCAATAATATGGAATAAAACTAAAACATATAGCATTAGTGGTTATCAGGAATGGGAGGTAAAAAAAAATTAATGTTGCATATATAGAATATACAAGGCAACAGAGACACATTACCTGGCTTGAAGGAGCTGGAGGAGGTGGGGAGCGTCTGTAGAGAGCGGCTGACATTCTGCTTCATGTCATGGTTCAGTGTCCGTGGTGACGACCCCAGCCAGCTCGGCTCCTCCCAGCTTCTTCGTCCAGACGGGTCGGCTTTAGTGGGACTGGATGGGGCACTGAGTGCCCGATCGTACATCTGAGACAAAACAACCTCAATTATAGATTATTAATAATAATACAATGCTGGAAGTCTTTTTTAAAGGGATATTTTTTCTCTTCTTCTCTTGAGGTAAACTTTCAAGAATGAAATAGGAAATGCATGTGAAATAAGCTACAGAACTTGCACAAGATATTAAACTAAGCTGACTTCTCCAGACTCTTTGCAAAGCAGAGTAGTGACAGATTCATAAAATAATCCACACTGAATTGTGATGCTAAGTGTTAAACTGAAATAATCAACTTAATCTGCCATTTTATTTCATTTGGTCTCAAGCCGTTACTGCTGCATGAAATGTGAATCTTTATGACATCACCCCTTTAACGCACCCAGAGGTTCAAAGAGCATTACAGCTTGTTCCTGTACTCACTCTTTTGACCGCCAATGTGGCGATCCCGAGCATGGCTGCTCCCCCGACTCCCAAAACCAGTTTTGCATTAGAGAGAACAAAGTCGATGGCTGTGCCAAGCCCATTGTCATCTTTCTTTCCCTTCCGGTCTCCGTTCACTCCTGCCATCGATCTTTTACCTCCCTGAGACAAAGCAACAAACCAACAAAGTTGGTCTGATCAACTACAAGTGGTGCAATATGCAGAGCTTATTTGCTGTTTAAATAACTTGTGTTGCTATTGGTAAAAAAATTTTTTTTTTTTAAAAAGTTTAATTGGAGAGAAAAAAGTACGGCAAGACTTGATATAAAGAACTGCCAGATGTCCTGGGCCTGAGGAAAGACGATTGAGATGGAATTTTATGGCCAGATTGGGAAAGTTAAATATATAAAAATTTAAATATTAAATATGTTTTACCTTTAGCAATGATTTTGCATAGCAGTGGAAATCAACATCATGACTATGCATACTTTAAACCAGGGGAAACACATAAATAGGAAACAAAAGGGAACCCAACATAGATCCTTGAGGGACCCCACAAAATAGAGAAGCATGAGAGGAGGCGGCATCTCCAAGCACAACAGAAAACTGTTTGACAAATAAGATAAACCCATCCAAAGCCACATCACTTGTAGCAACACAAGTCTTCAGATGGTTGATTAAAATATGGTCCACCTTGTAAATGGCTGAGCTGAAGTCGAAAAGAATTTAAATTGAATACAAGCTAATGCTGGCTATAAACAGTAAACCATTAGTCATCTATACGTTGAGAGTGGAAGCCAGATGGACATTTTTCAAAGATTAGATTGTTATTCATAAAGGAAGTCTGTTGCTTTAGCAAATCTGGACAAAATACATCTAACATGGCAACTTGGAGATGGGTCTTAAAACAGAGGTTTTGAGAGGCCACCTTTGCTAGTGAGTACACCAACCAAAACACAACTTTTATAAACCAAGTGTTTGGAGCAAATTAGATTGGAATCAGACAAAGGACAAGGTCATGATTAGGAAACCAACATTTAAGGTTAAAAGTGAAGTGATTTACTAGATTTGATTGTGTGGGAGGAGGAAATGGTAGCAGGTGGTTGTGATGATGGAAAAAAGTTGCTGCTGCCACCTTGTGGTCCCAGTTTCTTATATGCCAGATGAATAAATGTAAATATCTTTTTATATTTTCATTTAGTATAAATTTATTTTTTAGTTTAGTTTAAAGTCAGGTTTAGTTTTTATGCATTTCTAGTTGATCATTTTAGTCCTTCAATTTATTTGAATCAGGTGCCAAAAGAATATTTCAAATTTGAACGTTTCATATGTATATAATAAGATTTCATAAAACTATTCATATTAATAACAACTCAAATCATATGTTTAGTTTGCTTTTATCTCAACTGACAAGAAAACATCACAACATGCACATCCTGCGATTGCCAACATTGTTTCTGGTGCGCAAATGCCTTCTTACAGGTAAGCGGGTCAGACAGTCTGGTGCTGATGGACCACTTCTTCTACACCAACCCACCCAGCCCACTGTTGAGGAAGAACTGGCCTCTCTTCAGCGCGTCCTCCCTCTCTACTGGGGCACTGAGGGTCTGACAGCGCCTGAACTCTCGGGTCACTGCGCGCCGGTAGTAGTCACGGTCTGTGTACTGTAGGTGTCGGCCTGCACGGAGCAGTGCTCGGTACAGCTGCAGCACAGCACTGCGGGACCAGCCGCCCATCAGGGAGAGCTCAGAGCGGGCAGAGACAGACGTCTCACACGCACCTGTAAAAGAAAGTAGACACTTACTACCACACACTGGGTGACAAAAGGTCACTCAATACACAAAAGAGCTGTGGTTTTGGTTGTCATAACACAATGCGATTCAACATACAGCTGACACAATTCAAATCTCCACATTTCAGTGCTCTTCTTTGAACAAGGGCAATCCACAACGCATCCTTTGTTTTGGCATTGCTACTGACCTTTTTCAATGTTATAATATTTGTTTGTTTCTTCGTTTTTAGGTTAATGCCATATATGCCTTTGTATAAAAGGCTTGAATACAGCACTTCCTTTGTGTATTTCTACAGCTCTGAAAGTTTGAGTCTGATGCTCTGTAATTTACCACAAAGATCAACAAGAGGTTATGCAGAGGTGAAAAGAGCACGTTACAACATCAAGACAGATGAAGACTGCAGTTAAAAAGGAAGAGGAAGTACTCTAAAAGATAAAATGATAAAAAATTATTATTGTGATATAATTCACCCCTATAAAAAATAATAAGGAGTTTGGTAAATGTTCGATATAATTATAATAACTGATAAATCTTGGTCATGCAAGCTCTAAACAGTGCTGTGAGATCCAACGTGAAGCACTTGAATTCATTTGAAACAATATCTCTCATTAAACCATGCAGAAACTAAGACATCTATTTTTATATTAATATCTTTTGTTTAGGAAAACTAAAATATTTGTCATTCTGACAATAAACCTGTTTTATACATCTTTCACTTAAAAGAAAAAAAAATGCCATTTTGTGATCTCCCTGCCCTAATGACAGATGTTGGAAAGTATTTTGTTTTTTTATTACAGCTGGCAAAAGAGGACTTAACCAATAATTAAAAGAATAGACACGCCAGTTAACAGTAACAGGGGTAAACAAGCACACTGGGGATATATTATATAACAAATAGAACAGAAGAAAGAAGAAAAAAACAAACAAACAACAACAACAACAGAAGGTTCAGCACAAACAGCAGAGGTCAAAGCCATGACTGAAGAAATAAAGAACTTAAAAGAAAAATATAAGTAGGCAAATTGGGAACCAGGATTAAACTTGAGTTAAACCTCTGACCTGACATCAAACTGAATGAGTGGATAAACTTAAAATCTTTGAGTTGAGTTTGATTAAACAACACTTCAAAACAGAAATTATTTTAACTTAATGTATGAAGCAATCGGTTTCCAAAAATTGTTTGACTTTGTGTAACTTGTCAGGTTTGACAGAGAAAGAGGAGCAAAGGAGCGATTCAAACTAATAGTCACATGACTCATGGTTAGGGGACATGATTCATGATTTAAAGAAAGACATGATTGTAAATCATCTGGTCAATTGTAATTGTTGCTCAAGTGTTGATGGAAAATGGTGACGAGGGCAAAAAAATGTCACCAATAGTTGATTTTTCCAGGCGAGGTGAACCTGGTCAAAAATATGGAAATACGAGATGCCAAAAAACAAAAAACATTAGCAGAACATAATAACAGAAAAATTAGGCGGTGTGTCACATGTGCCTATAGACTTCTGGAAGGGGCACAGCCTTTCAGAAAGAGAAAGGTACAAAGTCTACATATAACGAAAACCTATTATGGAAGGAGAAACAGAAGATCTATAAGCACACAGACTGACTCTGAAGATCAAGGTAATCAGGAATTTGACCACAACATCAGAACCTGAAATACTCACTTGTGACTGGAATAAAAAGGCTGGGGTATAACGTGTAGGGTTATTCCTGAGTCAGAAATGGCACATGAAAAATAGGATGGAGGGGAGAGGGGGTATTATTAGTAATATTGGCAACGGTGACCGTAACCCAGCAGGGATATGGCCTCTATAGTTGAATTAGCTACCCAACTGATTACAGTGGACCAAATTCATGTATACCAAATCGCAAAAGTAGACAGAGCAGGCCTTTACAGTGCAAAACTTTCACCCTAAATGATTTTAAGAGAGGGAAGATGGGGAAAACATGAATGAAAGAGTACCTGAATATTACTGAAGAAAATAAAAACTTGACCTTGTGTAGTTTTCAATGAACTTGACAAAAATACAAACAAGGTTTACATGCAAATGAGAAGGAGAGTAAATGTGTTAGCCTGAACCGGGAAAACGGCAAGAAAATGTTTTTTGGATATAAATATTGCTATTTAGCTGTGTTAGCATTAATTGCTTGATTTTAAGTTAATGCCATATATGCTTTAGTATAAAAATGCTTTGGAAAGTAATAGTTCCTATATTTACTTTAAATAAGACATACGTAACACACTTTCTTTCAGTTTCTCATGTTACATAAGTTAATACTTATAGAGCAGCACTGCATCCTTCTCACCCTAGGGCTGGGCGATATACATCGAACAACGTATTCAAGCGCATTTTGTCAGTAAAGCCGGATCTTTGATTGGCGGTAAATATCCAGCAGCTGTTTTTAAATACAGCCCCAGTTTATGAACAGAGCCGTAGATCAGTGACAGGCTACGCGTTGAGTTTCGCGGGTGATTCAATGGCGTAGCTTCTCAGTGATCTACGGCTCTGTTCATAAGCTGGCGTTCCTTTTGAAAACAGCTGCTGGAGATTTACCGCTACTTAAATAACCGGCTTTACGAGATGCGCATAATGTATATTTCGATATATACATCACCCAGCCCAATTTCCCCCCCAGAAAAATCTTTAGGTTTAATATAAATATTAAAGACGGTTGCACCGCTTCAATCCAACTCTTTCGAGGAATAAATAAGTCAGAATGCACTAGAAATAGCACTAGATATCCGTTTTAAGACAGGATGAATACGTAAAAGTTGTGAAAGTTTGATGCTTTGTAATCAACCACATGAGGGTACGCAGTGGAGAGGACAGCATGTTGCAACATTACGCAGTGATGAGACAGATATAAACTGTATTGTAGACGCAGAATATTCAATGACTTGAAACTGGAGTTCCCCAAAAAGCTGTATAAAAGTTCTGAGGAGCAAACCATTCTTCTGATGCTGCTTGCATTATGCGTGAAGGACACCTGATACCCTATCGAGGGACACCTTACAGCATCTCCAATATTGATGTTTAGCATTTGATTAATGAATTAAGTTTAACCTCTTTGTATGGTAACCAATATAATAATTAATACAATTAAATAACTGCCTTCCATGAGACTTATAACTACAAAGTACAAACTGATCCTCAAAAAGGAACAACCAGTTTTCAAAGTTTTAGCAGGTGAGTACTTCTACTACTTTATGGTCGGAACATAACTTACATGGCAAATTTGTATAATATTTTTTTCACTTCTCCTAAACAAAATATTAGGAAAAATTTTTTTTTTATAATAACTAGTTTCTGCATGTTCTAAGTGATACTGTTTCAAAACACCGCTCTTCAGCTTGCAGATTTTTGTTCAGTTTTTTTTTTTTGTTTTTTTACATTTTACACTACAGGACACAGTCCATTTTTTATTTCTCAACTACCTTATTTGATATCATAATACATAAAAAAAACAAATCAGTATTTTTTATTTATTTATTTTTTTTATCACAAATGAAGTCAGCATGACAGAAATAAGTAAATTCAAAGAATGAATTGTGTGTGTGTGTGTGCGTGTGTGTACATTTAGTGCTGTCAATCGATTAATCACAAGTTTTTCTTTGTTTTCTTTTTAATTTGTGTTTATGTTGTGTTTATTTATTATGTTTATATTAAAACACACACGCAGTGTATATTTTGAAAGGATTTACATGTAAATGCATTTATACATCTAAATATATTTAATATATAAACATTACATATTTTCATTAAATATATATATGCATGTGTTTGTATATATACTTAATAAAATATACACAGTCTATATACAAATATATTATGGAAAGAAAAACTTCTATTTTGGATGCGATTAATCATTTGATTTGATTTGGATGTGATTGAATCCTTTATATTCTCTTATGATGCACATTTTAAAGTGCCTTGAGTCGACATAGCTCATTATCAAAAACGGTATCACATTTTTATAGGGTGAAATGTAATTATTTTGACTCTTTGACTTTTATTAAACTTACCCATTGGTCCAGCACACATTTAGACCATGATAACCACAATTAAAACCACAAATATAGCACAACAATACCATGGTTTAAACAACGCCTTTCAAAACAAACACACACGCAAGCAGTCCAGTGCTGGCACGTGCGACTTCTTGACCACATTCTCAGTCATGTGACCCTGTAATTACGTGCAATGACACCGCGCTTGTTATTCTTATTATTGAAGCCGGATTTTTTTTTTTACATCATTAAAAAAATGCCTTACTTGATAACTGAAGAAACAAAATAAGAGTGAACGATTGGCTTTATAACCACTGCGACAGATTCAGTCTGTTCCACACCTAATATCTGTATAATCTTGTAAACAAAAACACATATATATAAACACGCAGGTTGGTGCATTAATCACAACGATCCACGGCAATCAGTTCCGGCTAATGTTAAATATGAAAACGAGACGTTTATAAACACAGCTGCAGTTATTTGCATGCTAAGTTACCGTTAGCTAGCCACATCTCCAGTGACCTTCTTTAACTGTGTAAATATAACAATAATTGCCACCTCTGAGGGTCCATATACTTCAGAAACACATATTCTGAGACGATAAAAAACTTTAACTCACGTTTTTAAACAGACAGAGGTAAAAGTGTGGCTTGTCAAGGGTGGAGAGAGATCAGTCTTGAGTTGCGGGGTCGACCAACGCCGCTCCGGAAGAAGATGTAAGTGACTAGATTAGTACGATACTTCCGGGGTTATTGGAAGAAGTGTGTGAATTTTTTTATTTTTGTAAGAAGAGCTATTTATCTAGTTAGCACTTTAAGAGTATTTTCTTTTAGAATACTCCTATAAAATGCATTTTATGTGCTTTAAAATAAATTATGAACCTTTGAAAATAGTAATTAACGCTACAAATAAGCTGCACACACAGATAGATGCATGATTGTGGTCGGCCTGAATAAGTCACAGTTTAAACATTGTTCATAATCTGGATGTCTGATAACAAAAAGCACCTTCCTCACGTGAGACACACAAACTTGCTCAATACGTTCTTTGTTTAGCCAGCAACAGACAATCACACATGACAAAAATCATCGCCACACAGTACATCACATGACATTTTTTTAGGTTTCTATGCCTTAAGAGATCCTTCTTCAACTATCTGATGTCTTTTAGTTAGATAATGACACTTCAGTGTTGTTTACAGGAAAAACCCCTTTTACACTTAGTGCAAGTACGATTAGTGTCATACTGTGATATCCTCAAACTGATGAATGAGCTTATAAAGCAATACTGAGCTAATTTAACTTTACGTATAAATTTACAGTACAAGGAAGTTCATTCATATGTTGCATGTCTTTCTGAATGAAGAAGGTGGATGCAGAAAGGACATGATGTTCATGAAACCATTATTAAACACACATTATTGAACATGTTATTAGCATGTACTAGTAAGGGTCAAATACTTGCAAACAGACTATGCGGAAAGACTTAATAAAAAGTAGCTTCTACAGGTTAAAACTGTATTAAAGTATTAAAGATGGTGTACAGCTGTAGAAACTATAAATGAGTCTGTTCATATTCTCCTTTACTGCATATGAAGAAAAGGAATGTCAATGTGACAATCTGTTGGGAGATAGGAAATTAAATTCCTTAATTGGAATCACTAGGTTCAGATTACAGCCCTCTTCTTGCTTGTTCACTGCAACAAAAGCTTGTTGCACTCTAGCTCTCACTGCATTGACAAGTCGACATATACTTTGGGAGTCTTTACTGCCTTGAGGTGAGTTGAAAGTTTTTATATTGGTTTTTAGGTAATGTTTCTAAAGTTTTTTGACAAACCTTAAACAATTTTACATTGAACATAAAGAAAATCGATAAAATCTAATTTAGCATAAATTAGCTTATTGCGTGGGATTAAAATCAAGTAATAAAAAAGTATCTGAATTAGTGTAAACCCAACTTAACCCAGTAGCCATGTGCATTGATTTGCAGAACTAAACAAAAATAAAAAAAAACGAAGGAGTGAATTAACTTTTTTTTTTTTTTAATGTTTGCATACTTTTACATCTTACTGCTTTTACATCTGCATTACATTATCCTTGCAACTTACTTTTACAGTTAAAAACCTAATTGTTTTCAGATTCAGTGGAATTGATTGATTGATTGATTTAGTACAGACAAAAAACATTTAACAAAATAAATCATAGAAATGTGCTGGTTTAATTTGTGATTGAAAACAATTTATAAATGCAAAAATTTACATTCATGCATTGGAATGTCAAATCTCTGAGTAAAGTTATTTGCTAGAAAATATATCTTTAACCAAACAAGAAAAAGGGTTTTTTGGTCTTAGCTGATTTAATTTGGTCACACAGTATGGTGAAGCTCATATAGAATGGTTTAAGCTGTTTAAGAAGGGTAATGTAATATTTTGCAGGCAATTATTATAAGAATATTGTGGTATGCAAAGGCAAATTTGTCGAATAGTAACTAATTTACTTGTAATTGTACATACTTGGGTGCTGCTTACTTAATGTGAATGAATTCAGTAGTAATTATTGACATCACGTGATCGAGGTCACCTACAGTGAACTTCCATGTCATCAGGGAGCATAAATGGAAAAAAGAAAGACAGCATTACAAGAAGAGACACAGTGTGATTAAATCAAGCAAAATCAAATTATACAACTAGGGACATGCAGCATATTCCCATGACAACTACCTACACAAATAGCATGCTATTTCTATTACGGCCACAAGGTCAAAAAGTAATTTTGAGTATGTGCACCTTTAGAACGTGTAAAGGGTTATTAAATCATTGTGTACATTAATAATAATGTACATGCTGTATTTGTATGCCTTTGAAACATGCTTGTGGGTGGATTTAAATTACATTCCCAAGCCACACTGAGACTTTTGTGCTGGAAATAAGCCACTTTATTGAGCCACATAATCAAATTATTGAATTACACATGACAAAAAAAGTCATGTGTCACATGTACCCTGAGAAAACTCACTGTGTAATCATTCATGGACTTATATTTAAATCGCATGACCCAACTGTAGCATGAGCTCTACATTTTAAAGTTTTGTACTCTACTCTACAGGATGGCGCTACCAGATTATCCTATTCCAGAACTGGATGCTACACTCCAGGAGGCTAGCCGCGTGCTTCAGCTCACCTTAAATCCTGACCAATACCAACTCTATAAAACCGCCCTTCTACAGGAAAAAGATGCACTACAGGAAGTCCAAGAACAGCTGAAGATGCACGTCTCTGGACGCGAGAACTGGGTGACTGAGGAATTCAAAAAGCGGCTGCTCTCCTGCTACGATCCCCTGCCCAATTCCACTGCTGTTCCTTCTGTCCTGCCCTCCTCTAAGCTGAAGGGGGAGTGTGCACAGATAGAGCGAGCTACAGCCTTACTTTGGGCAGCTGCTAAGCTGTACAGTGAACCACGGCTGGTAGAAGGGGATATACCAACTGAGCGAACACAACAGTCGCAGGTTTTTGCGGCTAGTCGCCTACCAGGAAAAAGCCAGGATGAGCTAAAGGTAAAGTTTTAGTTCCATTATTATTATTTTTTTTTAGATCTAACTTCAAATTTTAAGATTCTTTAGCAAAGTAAATGTTGACTCAATCTTAATGACGTACTTTCTTGGCCTTAATGTTCCAGACATACCAGGACAGTCTTCACGCCATATTGACTTGTCAAGGGGGTATATTTCCAATTCAAATTTTAGGGCATTCAAGTTCAGGAGAATCTCCTTCTCCTTTACCTCTCAATGACATCTACGCCCAACTGATGTATGCAGTGAGTCACCCAGCAGCAGCGCCCGATCAAGACCCATCCACTATTTGTGGTCTGTCTTCTCTTCATCGCCAAGCCTGGCATTCTGTGAGAAAGGAAATCTTAAAAGCAGGGAGAGAAGCAGCAGCTTCTCTTAAAATGATGGAGAGTGCCATTTTGGCTGTTTCCCTGGAAGACAACCCAGCACCAGCCGATCTTGCAAATATGCTCAATGCTGTCCGGCTAGGAGAGAAAGGTGGCAGATGTTTGAGATACTATGATAAGGTATTTTAACTCCATTTTTACATTTAAAATTTTATTGTAATTCATAGGCATTCTCAAATCAGTTCTGAATGATGCACAAATTGTGATTTCTTTAACATGTAATTCTAATTAGCGCTAAATCAAACTAAACTGCCTGTAATGTTTAGATATGAATGACAGAATGGCATGACTATTTACCATCTTCATCAACAGGTGGTGAACTTGGTGGTTTTTAAAGATGGCCAAGCAGGCCTGTTGTTCGAGCATAGTGCCCTGGATGGAATGGTAGCTGGACTGATAGTTGAACGTCTGTGGCAAATCTCAGAATCAGAAAATAGAGAAAAAATAAACACCCAAACCAATGGTCTAGCTCCACCCTCGAACAGTGGTTCTCTTCATCCTAAACCTCTGAAAATGCCACTGGATGGCATAACTATGCCAAATCAGCCTCTTTCTAGCCTTCAACAAGACAGCCAGTCTGTCATGACATTTGAAGTTTCCTCTTACCCAGATGTCTTCACCACCTTAAGGGGCCACCGAGGTTTATATGATGCATGGATTAATTTTAGTTTGCAGCTATCCTTAAGGCAAACACTTGGGGACGCAGCTACAAGCCTTATCATGGTGACACCCACTCATATGCGTCACTTCAAACACGGCCGCTGTGATCCCACATACTCCACAACTGTGAGATCTCAACAGCTCGTTACAGCTCTGGCATCCTGCATTGGCCCAGACAAGGTTCCCCGGTACACAAATGAGCTTTTCCGACTCTTTCACCTTGCCTTTTTAGAACACAAAAACATTATTAAAGCCACAAAACTTGGCCTAGGTGTGGGGCCTCATCTGGCAGCCTTGCGCACATCTATGTCTCAAGATAACCCACTCAAAAACTTTTTTGTCCCTTTCGGATGCCCTTCAATTTACTTGACTGGATCAGATCTGATGGAGGGAGTTGAGTGCGCTGTAGGTAACGTGTATGCTACAGACCAACTGGCAGTCACATATCTAGGCAGGAAGGACAAAGTACGTATAGTAGTGAATGGGAAGGGTAGTTTCGCCATCATCCTGGGAAATCTCAAAGAAAGACTTGAGCTCAATCTAAAACTAGTAATGCTTCTGGCACTAAGATATGCCATTGCTGGGCAGATGGGAGCCATTGAATGTCTCCTGCAAGACAATGAAGAAAAACTTGTAAATGGATTTTCAGCGAATGATGCAGTCGAAGCAGTAGAGCAGAAAGGACACAGCAAAACCATGAAGCCAGATTTTACTTTAGTGATTCATGGTGGGGCTGGAGAAGAAATTATGCTGAATGAAAAGGTGATTGGTACCATCGAATTTGCCCTTCAAACAGCCCTAACTCTTGGAGCACAAGTGCTTTTTCATGGAGGTAGTAGTCTGGACGCAGTACAAAGAAGTGTAGCTGCATTGGAGGACTGTTTCTTGTTTAATGCTGGCAAGGGATCAGTATATAACAGAGATGGGGAGCATGAAATGGAAGCCACAGTTGTCGATGGACATGGAAAGAACTCTGGATCCGTGGCTTGCCTGCGAAGAGTGAAAAACCCGATAAAAGCAGCCCGATGTGTTATGGAAAAGAGTGTGCACTCATTACTGATTGGAGAAGGTGCAGAAGAGTTTCTAGACAGCCTTAGAGAGAAAGAAACAACACTGAAATATGAGTACTTTGACACTGACATAAGATACAAGGAGTTGCTTATGAAGTCAGGTGACAACAAGAATAACCATCCTCAAACCGTAGGTGCAGTTGCACTGGATAAGTGGGGCAAGTTAGCAGCGGCCACATCTACCGGAGGTTTAGTTGGCAAGTGGAAAGGCAGAGTTGGTGACACTGCTATAGTGGGGGCAGGAATATATGCTGATGAGAAACTTGCGGTGACGTGCTCTGGTGATGGTGATGCTTTCTTACGCCGTTCAGTTGCTCACAAAGTAGCCAGCTTATACAACCTCAAAGGTTACAGTCTCAGACAGGCTTGTCGCGAAGTTATCTATAATGACCTGGAGGGAAAGTGTGCAGGAATTATTGCTGTGGATCATCAAGGTGAGGCCGTTATTGAAACAAATGCTGGGGTTATGTTTGTTGGTTCAATGGTCAACGGCATTCCTAGAACTGAAGTTTTGAGACCTATCAAGGGGTTTTCAAATGTGATTTGGGAGACTGATGAATTGGTATCTCACCTACAGCCAAATCCTTTGACCCCAGGAGCAACTATTCTCACACGAAAAAACATTAGTGGACCTAGAAGCATCTTTCAGTTAGTGTTATCTGACTATGTAGCAATGATGCAGGGGGCACGGACTGTTGCCAATCTTCTTTGCGAGAAACTTGGTGTGTATCGCTGTGCCCTTGTGTCCATGCCAGATTCTGAAAAGTCAGCTCATATCAAAATCCTGCCTCTCCATGGCCTAGAACCAAACTGGAAACCTCAGCTTGCAGAGGAAATGGAGTTCAATCCTTATGACCCCGGATACTGTAGCTCCAAAAGTGGTCCAAGGTGTGAAGATATACATCTTGACCAGGTGCAGAGAAAGATTCTCTCTAGACTTCCAACCCCCAATGCTCCTTCTTGCTTTGACTTCCTTGGGGATCCCTCTGACGGTGGCCTTTTCCCCCGCATTATCCGTGGTGAAGAGCAACAGTGGCGTATCTGGGAAGACAAAGAACATGTAGCCTTCCTGACTCCTTTTCCAAATACACCAGGCTTTACAGTTCTAGTGCCAAGAAAACCACTTAGCAGTGACATCTTCCGTCTTAACGAGAGTGACTATACAGCCCTAATTGTAGCCACACGAAAGGTTGCTCAACTTTTGCAAGAAGGGATGAATGCCCATGGTGTAGCTCTCATATTTGAAGGCTTTGAAATTGATTATGCCCATGCCAAACTGATACCATTAGTTCCTGAGCCTAATGCCCTTAAACCCCCATCCGCGACTTCTCAGTTCTGCCCAATTTATGCAGGATATGTAACATCAGCAGACGGCCCCCCAGCTAGCAAAGAGGACCTTGCAGAGATCCACACCAAGATCACAAAGACTACTGCCCCTCAGTCCTGGAAAGACCCCCAGACTCATGCAGCATTAGCCATTAGGAGCAAATGGTATCATGATCTCTTTCAAATCCAGAACACCCTATTTCATAGCACAGTAGAGTACTTCAACAACAAGTGCAAGTATGCTTATGCACTGACGCCTATCACAACTGACACAATCTCCTCTCCAATGGGTCTGGGGTCTGATTCTGAGCCTGTGTTTGTCAACATGCTGGGCCAGGATGTATATCTGGCAGACTCTATGCAGTTTGTTTTAGAGTACTTTATACGGTTTCGCGATGGTCTTCCCGGGGCTTACTACGTGTCTCCCAGTTTCAGAGGAGAAGATCCTGATGCTACACATCTCAACCAGTTCTACCATGTGGAATGCGAGCTTCTGGGCGACATGAACATTGCCATTAGTATAGCTGAAGGATATGTTGCCCATTTGACTCAGGCAATGCTAAAGCAACATTCCAGCATTATCTTAAACACAGCTGGCACACTATCTCATGCCCGAGAACTACTGAAGAACTTAGAAAAACCCCTTCCAAGAGTTACCTTGGATCAGGCCATTCACATTATGCCTTCCTCTGATTGTCTTGAATGGGTTCAGGAGGGACAACCGCAATTTGGCAGGAAGCTAACTCGAAAGGGAGAAAGAGTTCTGATTGAAAAGTATGGAGGTGCTGTTTGGCTGACAGAAATGGATCATCTTGGCGTGCCCTTCTACCAAGCATACGTTGACGGCTCAGGCAGATGCAAAGCCAAGGCAGCTGACCTTCTCTTGGGATTAGGGGAAACAGTAGGGCTTGGGGAACGTCATTCTACACCTGAAATGGTACGAGAGGCCTTGCAGCACCATGCTGTACCAGAAGAATCGTACAAATGGTACATCAACATTCGCCAAGTCCTCCCTCTTCTTACAAGCGGATGGGGAATGGGCACAGAGAGATACCTATGCTGGCTTCTGCAGCACAATGATGTCAGGGATATGCAGATCATACCCAGACTGAAAGCCAAAAAGTTCATGCCTTAAATGGTATATACTTGTCCTTAAATGTTATATCTAGTGCAGGAATGCATAATCAGTAATTATATTGACAGTAGGGCTTGATATATAAAGCATATAATAAATGGCAAATATACTCTCAAGCATTATAGCAAATATGAGGATATGAAATTTTAAATGATAGCTATGCTGTAACTACATTACATTTCAGATTGCTAATTGTTGAATTTTTTTGAGAACTGAACATTTTATGTTTTTGGGCTGGGCTTAATTGACAGTTACGAACGCTGTGATTTTTAAATCTTTGTATCTTTTCTATTTTTCGTTGTTTTGTTAAACACTTTCTTAAAATATCATATGGATGCATTACAAACTGGCTTGCTGATTTATAAAAAAATGATTACAAAACTCTTTTATAACATTATTTCAAAGTATAATAAAAAAAACTAAATCCAGATAAATTGCTGTTTGTGTCTTTTGGTTGTTTTGTCATTAAACACTGAACTTATTAAACTCAAAGTTCCCTAGACGATGATTTATCGTGGCCTTACAAAATATATGACAAATTCAATTCTTGTAGCTGGTCAAATATTTCAAATAAAAATATTTTAACTGTCAACCGGTGAACACGACAGCACATTAAACACTACAGTAATCAAATATTGTTCATCATGCTGACACCATAACAGAATAAAAACCACTAAATACATAATGATCAAGATCAATGGTCAACAGATATGCCCTTCTGTCACAATAACTTTTCAGATTAAAACAGGATTAAAGCTGTGCTAAAACCTTCATTACAGACTATATAATGTTATTCTCATAACCAAGACTTACTCCCACAGAGCTGCATACCTTGTGACAACCTCCTAAAAAAGTCCCACGAACTGACAACAACACTCAAGAAATCATCTCTTTCTCCAGTTTACCCAAGTCACATAGGGGCAGTGTGTATAACCAATAAAGCTTTGCTCTCACTTTTTATTAGGTGTTATGTACTTACATCTCAATAAATATTAAAATAATTTGATACAAAAGCACTTATTTTGTTGTTATCATGTGTTTACATTATATATATATTACCAGCATTTATTAAATACATCTGTAATTAATTGCTGTAAATAAACTGAATAATAGTTAATTAGTCCATCTCTGAAACCTTAAATAAACCTAACCCGTATCCCGTATATGCTATCAACAGCAGCAAGTGTTTTGCAATACAATATGAAATTTATATACTCATTACAATGCAGACATTTAAGTGATTCTGGACACTTTTTCAGAAACCTCACACTATTTGCACTCATTAAAACATTACATGCATGGATCATACTCATGTATTTCGTATGCATTTAGCAAATGCAGGAAACAAGGATTTATGTAAACAGTCGCATCCATGTATGCATGTATCTGTAATGGCTTCTTTACTAAGCAATGCAATCTTTAATGCATCAGAAACACCTCCAATGGTATCAAAACACAATATAAATACTGTTGCACAGTCATGGAATTCACAGATCGATCCTAAAGGACAAAACAGAAAAAATATTGCATTGCTAGGGGGCACCCGGATTTGAACCGGGGACCTCTTGATCTGCAGTCAAATGCTCTACCACTGAGCTATACCCCCTTGCGGTGGAAAATGTGGTTTCTGTACAATATATCAACATAGCTTTATGTCGTACCTAAAAGTGTACATAAAGATTTGTGAAAATTTTAATTTATATAAAGTAATTCACAAATTATTGATATGTCCCCTTATCTCAGTGGGCAAAATATTACACAAATGTAATACGTGAGCGCTTGATTCGTTGCCCGGTATGTTTGCAACATTGACCAGCACCGCTGCTGAGCGCCATATAGGAGCGACATGGCTGCTCAAACTCGAGCTCTCGTAGCGGCGCGATGGCTCGCGGACGCTGTCAAAAGCAACCGAGTGGGGCCAAATCTGCGCATATTAGATGCATCTTGGTATCTACCTAAATTGCAACGCAATCCCAGGGCCGAGTTTGGAAACACTCACATTCCCGGAGCCTCGTTTTTCGACATCGACGAATGTTGTGACAAAAGCTCCAAGTTTGATCACATGCTGCCTACCGAGGGCGAGTTCGCGGACTACGTGGGTAATCTGGGAATAGGCAACAACACTCATGTCGTCGTGTACGACACCAGCGACTTCGGGTCGTTCGCTGCTCCTCGGGTGTGGTGGATGTTTAGGGTGTTCGGGCACAACTCGGTGTCGGTTCTGGACGGTGGATTTAAGAACTGGTTAAAGGAGGGTCATGCGGTTACCGAGCAATATAGTAAACCAGAGCGTGCCGAGTTCAAGACGTCCTTTAACAAGTCGTGGGTCAAAACTTACGAAGATGTATTGAACAATATTAAAACCAAAGGATTTCAGGTAGTTGACGCTAGAGTCAGTGGGAGGTTTCGTGGGGTTGACCCAGAGCCGAGGGAAAGTGAGTATTGTTAGTTGTCATCCCTTTTACACAGTTTCTCTGTAAAACAGTGTAATATTCACTGCTTAGTTATGATTGCTTATAGTATTATCTATGGATATGTATCCATGCATGTTACCCCATCTCCTCTCCTCTTTTCCAAAGACTTTGTACTTTGAGCAAACAAATAATTTTTAACAACTGATAGCCTTTTAATACTCTGCAGTCATACAGTGACAGTCTTCATCCAAAACAATTTAAAGCAACACTTTTTTATATCCTCTAACTTTTGTATCGTTATTTTAAATCCACTTTTGTGACCAATGACCATATGTAATAGAATTACCAGTAACAACAGATTTCATGTATCACAAATGTAAATGTTGGCTTATTTCTTTGATTTGCACAATGACGTACCTCTGCAACTCAAAGATTTATTGTGTTTTATTGTAATTTATATGCTATTATATTGTATGTATTTAAAAAAAAAAACACTTTATATTTATATTTAGTGTGAGGGTTAGATTTGTGTTTTTGTCATTTATATTATGTCTGAAATGTTTTTGCTCATTTTTATTTATTTTTTTAACTTATTAATATTATTTATACAATATTATTATTTTATATTATTTTTTCATGTGTGTTATGATTTCCAACATATTATTGAAGTACACTTTATAGAATATAAGAGACTGTAAAAAATTTGAGTACCACACTGTAAGACAATTATTATTATTATTTTTTTTAAATGCAAAATTGCCATTGGCTTTTCTCCATCTCTCTCTTTATCTTAGACACAGAGCCTGGTCACATTCCTGAAACAATCAACATGCCTTTTCCCAACTTCCTGGACCCGGCATCAGGTCTAGAACGTCCTGTGGAGGAACTCAAGAAGCTCTTCCAGCAGGCTGGAGTCGACATGCAGAAGCCCTTCTGGGTCACCTGTGGCTCAGGTGTGACAGCCTGTCACATTGCCCTCGCTGCTCATCTGTGTGGCCACCCAGGGGTCTGTCTGTACGACGGGGCGTGGGGCGAGTGGTTCATTAAAGCTGCACCTGAACATGTGATCTCTGAGGGAAAAGGAAAACAGCCATGATGAATGGTTTCTTAGACCTATTACAAAACTATACAGAAATTAAAAACTGAGGGATAATAGAATCACAAGAGTTTCAGTTGTGTTAAGAAATTATTGCATAAAATGTACTGCACTATTCTACTACTATTGCATATGCATTGAAGCCCCTTTTCTATTTGAAAAAATGGTTATAAAAATCCAGGAAGAGTTAAAATTAGTTTATTTTTAGAGGATTATTATGCTTTTACAAAAGTGAAGAATACAGTAGAAAACAATACTTAAGAATAAGTCTCTAAAATGTAATTATATGATGGAAAAATTATATCTTATATTGGTGTGCATTTAAACGTGATTTCAGATCACCACTTTCATGAGGGGAAAACTAATCCATAATGCCACATATAATTTTTAGGCAATAGAAATGTCATTGTTACTGTTTTTAAGTTCAAAAATAAACAAAATATAATTAGTGACTAAACTCGGTTGTTTCTGTTCTCTTTATATTTCAGAGTTTATCTAATAAATACAATATACTCGTAACACAAACAGCTTGTGTCTTGTGTGCCAGTGTTTAATCTGTTAAACTCTGCGGACCCGTCGGCGGGGACAAATGTATATATAAATTGTGCCTTAAATTTTTTACCCTTTGTGTGCACCAATAACCCCATATGTGGTACCATTTGAAAGCTTAGAATCTCTATTTTATGCAGGTATAAATCACTTTGATATTCATTGTACTGTAACAAAGTTATTTACACATAAATTACACTATGTACCATCATACGTTTGTCCACCACACCTGCCACTCTTAAAATGGCCGCTTCAGATGGATGCCTATAGTCGACTCCGATAGTGCCTGAAGGTCCTGAGAATAATAACAAACAAACGCCACTCCGTTCCAACGGCTTCACAGATAAACGTTGTTTGCCTATTTTCCCGATGTTTTAGACTAAATCTGGATGCGATATTAAGTCTATTATACAACAAGCTAGGCAAATTCCCTTGGATTTAGAGTACACGCTTTCATAATCAGACATCTGAAAATCAGACGCTAGGTTGGGTCGCGAGGCATTTTCCTCGCGCGTTTGGCTCCAGTTTTTATTCTACCGTTCGTTTTTTTCCTCTGTAACAGTTTTGGATTTGCTGGAAAGGCATTTTTTAAACATTTATTTAAGGTAAGACAGCGAATGCAGTGGACAGCTAGTGACATATAATGCTAATCATGACATGATGCACATTAGCGCTAAAAACATTAAAAGTCGTTGACTTAAATCTTAATGTGTTCTGTCTAGTAACGTTGTGTTCATATAAGCCCTGTTATAGTGTGTTTTTGTGCCTTTACGGACGCACCAAAGACACGGTTGATGTGTGTTTTCTGTCCTCAGGGTGGCGCTGTTGAGTCATGTCTGGAATTGCTTTAAGTAGACTGTCACAGGAGCGCAAAGCCTGGAGAAAAGATCATCCTTTTGTAAGGAGCCCACAAATACACACATTTTTGAGCGTAGACCGTTCAATCAGTCTGATGACTATTTTGAGCTATGCTATTTTGGTTGTGTCTCTGCAGGGTTTCGTGGCTGTACCAACCAAAAACCCAGATGGCACCATGAATCTCATGAATTGGGAGTGTGCAATACCAGGAAAAAAGGGGGTTAGTACTTCTGAATAAACTTACAACCCTCTCGAAATATGTTTTTAGATCAAAAACACAGAGCTCTAAACAATATCTCAATCTGTATATTTGTTTAGGGTATTTTTTCTAATGCTTACTGCATGTATTTAACATTTATACCTGCATACTCTCATACCTTTTTCACTTATTTTATTTTTATTACCAGTCTCTTTTTCTGTGTAAGCATGCTTTTTGCATAAATTGTGCATTTTATGTTTTGATAAAGCATGTCCATCTAATATGCCTGTGGGCAAATTAACAAATTTCGCATATGTGTAACATTTATACATTTGAACTGTCTACTGAATGATGTTAAATGACAGATTTTACCACCTGTTTCTGTATCTTGTAGACTCTTTGGGAGGGAGGATTGTACAAACTGAGAATGCTCTTTAAGGATGATTACCCATCTTCACCACCCAAGTGTGAGTTCTCTCTTCCTACGAGAAATGTGAAACCCTATATAGTGCTTATTATTCTCATTGTCACTACACTTCCACAAACGTTTCCTGTGAGATAAAGAGTGAGCATGTCTGACTTGTTCATTTTGTTCTCAGGCAAGTTTGAGCCTCCAATCTTCCATCCGAATGTCTATCCTTCGGGTACAGTGTGTCTGTCCATACTGGAAGAAGAGAAAGATTGGAGACCAGCCATCACCATCAAACAAGTATGCAAAAATATGAACGTGTCTGCTTATACGCAGAAATATTTCAAAAAAAAAATATTTTCAATGTTCACCAGTGCTGCTTTTATTTAATCAAAAACGAAAAAATGGTAATATTGTGAAATATTATTGCAATTTAAAATAACTGTTTTCTATTTGAATGCATTTTAAAATCATTCCTGTGATGGCAAAGCTGAATTGTCAGCATCATTACATGATCCTTCATAAGTCATATGCTGATTTTTTGCTCAATAAAAATATGATTTATTATTATCAGTGTTGAAAATGTTTTTTGTTTTTTTTATTTATTTATTTTTACCTATATTCTTGCTTAAATCGTTATTTTATATTTTTCAGCATTTTGGTAACATTTATAAATGTCTTCACTTTCACTTTTGATCATTTCAATGCATCCTCATTGAATAAAAGTACTAATTGCCTAAAAATGTACTGACTACAAACCTCTGAATGTGTGCAATGCATCTGTTATAAAAGGAGCATTAAAGATTAAGGTTAGACATTTCAACAAACCTTTAAGCAGTAAGCTTTTGTATCTCAGTATGTTGTTGTGTCTGTAGATATTGTTGGGCATCCAGGAGCTCCTGAATGAGCCTAACATTCAGGACCCAGCGCAGGCAGAGGCCTATACGATATACTGGTAAGTGCAGCCAAATATCACCTGCACACGTTTATGTATGATTTTATTATTTCAGCTGATACCATGGCCACAAAACTGATCTTATCTGTCTCCTCCGCTCGTTTTCTCACAGTCAAAACAGGATGGACTACGAAAAGCGCGTGAGGGCACAAGCTAAGAGATTCGCTCCCACATAGAGCAGCACGTGCACAATAAAAAAAAATCTGATGCTCCAGGATCCTTCACCACTCAATGATTGAAAACTGAAATAAAGATTTGTTCAAGCTGGATTCAGCATAGCACTGAATTAGAATGGGTGCAAAACTATTTTAAGATGAAAGCAACCGAGGCAAGTTAAGGTTGGCTGCTGATCACTGACTTGTGTTTTATATAGTGATGGTGAATTTTTTTTTTTTCTAACGAGGAAAAATGGTTGGTGATCAGTTGCTAAGAAACAATTTTTACACAGAGCAGAGATGGTAAAGGTTTCTGTGTATATATAATATACATATATAAAATTCTGTACTTTTATTTACTTTTTTACCATTTCATTATACTTAATAAAATAAGTGTGGCCATAATATATGTAATAAGTGTATAATTTGAAATAAAATGCTAAAGTGGTTGCTAAAAGCAGTGTTGTTTATTTAGTATGTTGTTAATGTTTGTGTTTTCACCTGTATCATCTTGTGGGATCATCTTGTTTTTATTTGTTGTTTTAGCTAAACTGACGTTACGATGCTTTGCCATGTGATGTTTTTCATGCGGTCACGATTTGTTGCCACTGATACTCTGCAGAAGTCAATTACTTATTAATACTGCAGGTAGAGTTTCGCCCATGCCAAACAAAACATGCTCAAACTGCGAGTCGGTAGGTGCAAACTTCCTCTTTAACCATCTAAAGCCTTAATTCTGCTTGATTCACTTTGGTTTCAGGAAATGTGTGCGGTCTCTCTTTGATGTTGTGTGAATATCATTGGCTGACATTCCTAAGGACTCTTAGAGGAGCACGCCAAGGCTAACTAAACTTATCACGGCAAACCAAACCTGCCATATTTACATGTAGCATCAGAAGTTTTATCAAATTACTAAGTATGTATTCAAACTGTATTAGTCCAGCCTAATTAGACAGATCAGTTTCACAGACAAGGCTTAAGCTAGTCCCAGACTAAATTGTACGTTTGAGCTGTTTCAGATGCAAAAATCTTGCT
>JAUCNO010000710.1:5499729-5512488 GCA_032353835.1 Enteromius viviparus | reverse complement strand
GGAGTATTTTAGCACTGTGCACCTCATGTGAACTTCAGTTGAGGGTAAAACTAGTTCACATTATCACTAGATCCCACACACTCCACACAGAACACAATGAGTCCTAATGAGACAAAGGGTGTCACACTTTATTAAATTTAAAAAAAGATCTTTCTTTGTACTTTTCAACATATCATAACTTGTAATTGACTTGTAAATTAATTTACTGGGGATGATATGATCACTCCATTAAATAACAATAACTTTAATTTTTAGCAGATCTCTAAATAAATGTCCGATTTTTAATTCTGTACTCTATATTTAATGCCTAATTTAAATTCAAAGCACTTAAAGTAATAGAACCAGTGTAACTAAAAACTAGATCATTTCTGTTTTATTATTTTTATATTAGTAATGTCAATTGAGCACAGATGGTATGCCAGTGTATTGATATATGTGACCCTGGACAACAAAACCAAAAATTAAGATTAATACATGATCTGAAAGATGAATAAATAAGGTCCTCATTGGTGTTTTATTTGGATGGATAGGGCAATATTTGACTGAGATACAACTGTATGAAAATCTGGAATCTGAGGGTACAGAAAAATGTAAATGCTGAGAAAATCACCTTCAAAGTTGTCCAAATGAAGATCTTATCAATGCATATTATTAATCAAAAATTAAGTTTTAATATATTTTTTGTAAGAAATTGACTAAATACCTTCATGGAACATGATCTTTACTTACTATCCTAAGGATTTTTGGCAAAAAAAAAAAATCTACAATTTTGACCCATACTATGTATTTTTGGCATTTTCGCTTGTTTTTTCTTCTGGTCTCGCCCAGCAGTGAAGTGGACGGAGCAGAACTTTCTCGACAAACGACTGCATAAGCTGCTAAAGGAAATCGAGTTCAAGGGTGTGTCCAAATGAGCCCGACATTTTCGAAAACCGCAGCAAATAAACAGTCGCACCTTCAGAGAAGTGTTATTTCAACACCCACGCAGTCAATATATATATTTATACAGCGCACACCATAAGTGCACCCCTCTGAGTAAATACAAAAGTGATCCAATACAATGTATTATCTTAATTTAATTCTGAAAAAATATAATACTCTAGTCCTTAGTATGTCCTACAGACCTTTAAGTACTACTCTGACCCTGCTTGGCACTGAATGTACAAGTCCATGACAAAGTTCACATCTGTGCTGTTTAACTCTTGGATGATAATGTGCTCTTTAATGGGGAGTGTTGCTCAGCTTGTCTCTACTGCTGCTCAAGAGCATTAAGATTAAATAAAATACATGTCCACTGAAGGATTTTCACCTTGGGAACATGAATATTTCATTAAAATGCTGAAGAAAATGTTCTAAAATGCAGGAAATTAAGCAAGGGTCTCTTCTGGTTCAAGTTTTTGTATTCCATCCACTGATCTATGAGCGATCCAGTCATTCTATATAGATCAGTGATTCCATCACACAATAGTGGGTGAACTGAAGACAGCGTTAGCACTCAGTACCAGAGCTTCTCATTGCACTCCTACTCCAGCAACACCAGAACACTTTGGATGCTTTCGTATCCGAAATGATTGACTTGGTTTCCTGAAACCGGAGGATGGATTCCCAGAAGTCTCTGTTTTGTAAATATGGGCCTTGGAAGAGGTTAAATGAGTTAAATGAGTTTGCTTTGGCTATAGTAGGCAATACTATAGGTGACAACAAGCATGCATGTCACTGCTGTAGTCTGCATCATACTCTGTGAGATAAAGTCTCATGACTTTCATAGCTTTTGATGGCTATAAGATATTTGCAGGTTACCTTTCCTGCCCTTTTTCTGGCAAAAAATCACTAAAAGTCAATAAATGAAAACTTAAAGTGAAAACCTGATTAGTTCAGGAACCTTGTCAGTGTTACTTCTGCTATATTTTCACACTTAAAACAATAATTTGGTATTTCTCTTGTACCATTGTCCCCTTTTATGCGCTGAAATAATTCATTAGTCTGAGTATGATTCAGTGGGCTATATAACAATTTTAATTGTCAGGAAATAGTCTTGTGAAACACAAATTAAAATATTTTTGATGAGATCAGATAGCGTGTCTTTAATGTCAAACAGTCTGTTCATATAGATATATGCTAAAACAAGATATTTAATATTCAGATCCAATTGGACATTTATTGGAAATGTATAACTGTTCCAAAATAAGAAAAAGAAAAATGGTCCTGACATCTACTGAGAAGGAAATCTTGAAACTTTAACTGAATACCCTTGCTGTAAAGCATGGTGTGATAGCAATGCCAAGATAGGTTTCAGTTCCCAGGCAATGCATAAAGTTATAACAAGTCGGCCAAATATATTGAAATGGATTGTAGGGCAACTGAAGCATTTTTGGATAAAAACAGATGATATATGTCAGATACAGATATATATATAGCATTAAAGACATTTGGCGAGGTGTTGTGGGGAAAATTTCTGTGACTGATGTCTTTTTTGTTGTAAGATGTGGTATGAATGTAACGTAAAACTGACAGCCTCACTTGCGTGGTTTGATCTTAAAAACCACTGAAACCTGTTTTTTTTCCTCTCCGGTTGTGATGGCTTAATCTTTTCATGTAGAACTTCCTGAAAATTCGGTGTCAAATTGGAGGCATTACGTGTGATTAAAAACAACACTTTTTTTCAAGTATGTTTTAACACCCACTCAGCATGAACACATAATATTATAGTGCACTCCAATACAAAAGAGTGCTGCGGTAGTACCATGGTTGAGAGATGATATCAGGCGGTACATAAAAAAAAAATAAAGAAATAGGTTAATACCACTATCATTTTTAGTGATAAAAACACACATGCATAAAAAGAAAAGAAGACACGTTTAGTGTTTAGAGGTCTGTGTTTGTGAAATCTCTACATGCTCACTTTCTCCCGTCACCCCATTTTTATCTGTTTATCTTTTTGTAAACACCGCAACTCATATCGGATCAGATTTAAAAAAAAAAAAAAAAAAAAAAAAAAATTCACTATCACCACAAACTGTTTTTTTTCTATGTCAGTACTTGTTCGACCACAGGTTGTTTATACCTCTGTTTCTGTGGTTTGTACAACTCAGAATCCAGGACTGATTCACGTGTTTGCGGCACATGGTCGCAAAAACACTGTAGGGTGAAAATTGTAGGTTTTTTGTATAACGAAGTGGTTGGTAAAATGTTTCACAACGATGACACCTGTCATTTCCACTTATTGTTGTCAAGAATTCAGTTTATCGTAGTAAATTGTGGTGGTTATGTATATGTTATGTAAGATCTATGCTCCATTGCATCATATTTTCTTCCATTTTCTGTCTTCCTGCGAGCTGCGTGACACCGTGTAGATAAAACGAACAGCATATCGGCTTTTTAATCATTAAGTTGTTGTTTTTTTGTTTGTTTTATTATAATACTCAACATTTCTTCTTATAATTATTCTGTCTCTATTTTATTTTTTGTAATATTTTAAACCTGTTTTTTTCTTAAAGCTTAGAATTTTACAATATGTATCACAGGTTATTGACATAATCCGTTCCATATTCATAAAGTTTAAGGGTTTGTTTAATGACAAGAGCAAGTCTTTAAATAAGCAACAGATAATGAAATCTCAGTCATTATTGGTCATTGAAACATATCACATTTTATATTGCTCAAGTATGGATTACAGTGACTGTTTGTTTATGTCATATGCATTTTAAAACAAGTCTCTGCTATTCTGAAATAATTCCTTTGCTAGGGAAAGAAGACACAAAATCAACCTATAACTTTTTTTTATAGATTTTATTAGGTTAAATATAATATTGCTTTCAGAAAATATTTTGATTTAGTACAGATTTAGTATTAAAATTCTAATACTTTAAGAAGCATTTTTAATTCTGCCCATTTCTGTACATGTTTTATTTTTTTATAATTTATATGCAACATGAGTTTCTGTGGTAATGGACAGGATGTCACGGGTGTCGTCAAAGTATGTTGTTTTCTTTTGTTTTAAGAGTATTGTACATGGAGTAGTTCTTTATTTTCGTTCTTGATCTTTTATTCAATCCAAATGAGGACTCTACAATCACAAGCAGTACGTCGTAAGAGCCAGCAATATGTGTTGTAATATTGCTGGTATTAGCTGGATTAGTGCACAAGCAATAGAAGAAGTGAAAAGCAGAATAAAAAGAGAAAATGTGTTACTACTGATGTAATAATTAGCTAAATTAGTTCATGAATGCTTATAACTCAAGCTCTTATTCAGATGCTGATACTTCACAGTAGCTTGCTGCGGCACTTACATTCCTAATGTCAGATCACACTGCATTAACATCATGTACACTTAGAAAAACAAAAAACATCAATGCTATAAATATTTATCTTTGTTACTTATGGGAACTGTTGTGTTATCCAATGCTAATACACTCCCAAAAATAAAGTTACAAAAGCGGTACCTTTTCAAAAGGTACACTTTTGTACCCATTAGGTTTATAATACTTTTAAGGTACCAGAATGGACCCTTTAAGCGCAAACATGTACCTTTTGAAAAGGTCCCACCCCAGTGACAGCTTTTATACTTTTATTTTGTTAGTGCATATATATATAGCCTATTTGTAAAGTGTTACATAGATGCTAATGTAACTCTAATGGTAATTCGATGACACTTTTCCACTGTAAGTAGCTTTAAAAAGCTTGTTTTGGTTTATTTTTGGTGTTACTGGTCAAGTTACAAAGTGCTTTGGATGTAGGTTTCTACCCACGCATATGCACACACATGCACACACATAACACCTACCTAAGACCCCTCAAACACCCTGACTTTGTGGTTTTGCAATTCGAGGCTGTTTTCTTGTTTTGCTTGAGTGTCAAACCCTCCCCCTTCCCTTCAGCGAGACAACTGACCTTTACCAGATAAGCGTGTTACGCGTCACATCGGCCCACCTCACACTTTGAGTTCCTGTTCTGATACAGCATCAAATGCTGATTGTTCTTAGTATGTTTTGAGTTTTTTTAAGTGCTGTTCTCGCCTGAATTAGCTTGCATAGTAACTGTAAGATTTCAAACTGTTCACAAAAACAAAACCAGCTGTGGGCATGAATTGCTGGGCAGTCGTTAGTGTTTATTTTATCTATATTTGTGCATAATGAAAGATACATGCTTACCTAATGTGCATTAGGATGCCATTACACTTCTATTACAGATACATCTGCAGATCACCTGCACCTTAAAGAAATAGTTCACCCCAAAATGAAAATGTACTCACTCTCAGGTCTGCTTAGAGGTAGGTGACTAGATTTGGAGAAATGTAGCCTTGCGTCACTTGTTCAGCAATGGACCCACTGCCGTGAATGGGTGCCGTCAGTCCAGCAGCTGATAAAAAATCATCGCAAGAATCCACAAGTAATCAATCCAGCGAAGCGAAAAATTTAACTTAAAACTGTTGCTTCTGGCTAAAATACAAGTCTGAATCAGGGCAGAAATATGATGAGATCAAGCCCTGTTTATTAGTCAAAACAGTTCTAAAAAAAATATGTTGGTGCATTTTGAGATGAGAGGAAAAAAGGTGATTTCTCTGCAGGTAGTGTTACTCTGCATTATAGCTGCATTGTGCCTTTTATTTATTTATTTATATTTATTTATTTTTGTGGAATCCACTTGTTTGATCAAATGTGCAAACATCATTTCCTTGTGTTATTCTAATACTGGTCAAATTTGGGCACATCCGTAAGCATATTATGTATATTATATATTATATATATCCTTACACTTCAGCAGAGCCCTTTTCTCTGTGCATGTGCATTCTTGCATGCATGCATGTGTTTGTTTATATGCATGTTTATGTGTATGTGTGTGTAGACTGTGGGTAAAAAAAGCTTGTATGAAACAGGATGTGGTCCTCATCAAACTTTTGTGCTCTGAGCACCGCTCAGGCACCGTGTTGAGCCCAGCTTGGGGCCCAGGTGGCTAATATTTTCTCTCAACAGAATCCAAGCAATTCAGTATTTCTAGCCCTTCCCAATAACTTTTAACATTCAATGCTTGCTCTAAAGTTCAGCATCAGACTGTAACACAACTTTGCTTTTTAAAGACAGAATGATAAAACATATATAAATAATAACAAATAAGACTAACACATGCACCAATGTCTTAAGATTGTCCAATTTCTCTTTAGACACTTTGGCCTTTTGATTTAATATTTTATGCTTGTTAGCGGACTCTGTGGTTACTCAGTCATATAATGAGAGGAGAGGAAGAAAATGCAATTGTTAAGAGAGAGAGAGAGAGAGAGAGAGAGAGAGAGAGGTCGGATGAGTAACAGAAAGTAAGAGATCCTCCTGACAGATGGAGGTAGAAGGGGAGGGGCAGAGAGAGAGAGCAAGAGCAGTAAAGGAAAGAGGATGAAGGGTTGAGGGTCAGGTAGACAGAGAGACGACCTCAGCATCCATGGTGCCTGCGCAGACAGCTGTTTAACAGACAGCTGAAAGTGAAAGGTAAGTCTTATACCAATATTACATAGCCGCTGGGCTGAGTAATGGTGTATCTGATGTGTCTGATAAATAAATTACGTAATGTTGTGCACACTGACCCTAAAATGTGCTTGAAGCCACTGTAAAAAATGAATGCTTTGCATGTCATACCAAGCAGCGTAATTGTTTATTATTTCGAATAAACAACTAACAAGAAGGAATTTGTTAGGTTTTAAAAGATAAATCAACATTGGAGACTCGATGTGTTGTGACATTTGGTAGTTCTGCATCATTGTGGGGTTCTTCATCTGCTAAAAATCACCCTGCTGCTTAAAAGTACTTGCTAAATGACTCAAGAAGTGAGTAGAAAGGTAGTTCCACGAAATATTCTAGCTAAATGTCACTTTTAGAAAGATGTTTTATTGTCTAATGCAACAACATACATTTTAGGGTCCACGTTAGGGTCCAGATACACCGGTCACTGTCTGGGTTTATTATCAGTCGTCAGTCATAAGCAAATAAATGAGTGGTGAATACTTATTAAAAGCTAGGAAATGCTGAAGCGTTTTGTGAAACAGAGAATGTGAACCATATGTTTGCAGCAATCACTCAGAGTAGAAGTTGAGGTTCTAGATGGTGTGTCAAATGAAACCTATTCGAATTACTCATCGCTCACTTTTAAAGCGCTAAAGTAAAACCGCACCGTCAGTTTTTGCTGTAGAGTGTCCTGTCACTGTTTGATATCTCTCAACACTTTGGCCGTTGGTGTACATGTACGCCTTTTTACAAGAAGTCACCTTACGGTTAGGCTGAGGGTTTCTGTTGCTGAATGTGGGTGTCGTTTTGTAGTGTTAGTGGAAATTGCCTGTATACAGATTGACCACCCACTCACAAAGAGGGGTGCACTGCTGACAATGGCCCACTCAGCAAAAGAGCCAAAGGTAGCTTGCGTCATATAAGCGCATCTAAAACTCATCTAAAGTTCATGTCAAGAATTTTGCAATGGAATTCAATATGCGTGCTCTGCAGTTTACCGTTTTCTTTGGGCAACATCCTGTCAGGTAAAAAAAAGCCACAGCGATGCCATTTAAAAGTGAAACTTAGAATTTTAAAAATTAAAGCTCCTCTGGCTGACTGACTGCATAATTGCATTATTGTGCAAAACTGCACCGCACATTATGTACAAACATTAAGAATCGCTTGAAGGGAAATATAACTCTAAAATGAAATTCTGTTATAATTTACCTACCCTCATGTTGTTCTAAACCTTTTTTCATCTTTTTGTCATTTTAGACATTGTTCAAAACAACTTCTTCCTCATAAGCAGTGCACCGACATAAAGCATCGTTACTCTTTGGGCGTCCCAAGTTTGAGTCCCGACTTGCAGACCTTTCCTGATCCTTCTCTCTTTAATTCCTAATATATAATATTAATATATATATATAATTAATATAATATAATAATATAATATTAATATATATAATTATCTTATAATAAAGCATCCAAGACCCCCAAAAATCTTTTTTTGGAACAGTATGAGACTATGGAAGCCTGTTAGTCCAGGAAATGTAAAAAAAAAAAAAAAAAAAAAAAAAAATTGTTAAAAAGGTAATTGCGACATTTTATCTCACAATTCTGACTTCACAATTCTGAATTTATATCTCACAATCAGTTCAGTTTTTTGGTTATCTAACAATCTGTTAGAATTGCTAGATATAAACTTGCAATGGACCATTTTCACATGACTGTAATGACGCGTTTAACGGTCATCAGTATCGTAAATCCTTAAATGTGTTTATTTATTTATATTGTATGCACATTGTATGCAAATTTGAAATTGTTTTCTCTTTTGACTGCTGTTATCAGTCTCTCTCTATTTCTTTCTTTTTATTGGAAGTCATTAAAAACACTATCGTGAAGTTTTAATTTTGCTATTTGAGCAAATGGGAATGCAAAAAAATATATTTGTGGTACCATCCCATTAACTGCTTTTCAAGTTAACCCAACTATGACGAGTTCCGCTGCGGAGAAACCCCGAAACGTGAAAAGGGTCCACTCTTAGAAGAAAGATTTTAAAAAGTTGATATTAAAATGTGAGACATAATCTCAGAAGTCAGATTTGTTGACCTGTAAACTGTAAATTACTGTAAAAAAAAAAGTCAGAATTCAGATTGCGATAAACTTAAAATTTTAAAAAACCCAGAACTGCCAGGATTGCCTTACGAAAAGGCTTTCATATGAGGGAGAGTAAACAATGACAGAATTTACATTAAACTAACATTAAAGGTTAAAAGTTGATCCAAAAATGTAAAAAAAAAAATCAACATTTTTCCTAACTTAGTAAGTTAATGGCTACCGTCAGCCATTTAGTTACCAGCATTCTTTAAAATATCTCATTAAAAAATATGTTAATTAGTAAAGAACTCAACAGTTTTGGAGCAACATGTTCCAATTATTTTTGGGTGAACTATGCCTTTAAACTTAAATGTAAGGCTAGTTCACGCCAAGGACGAAAAACTACAGTAACTAGACTACTAACAGCCGTTAGACATTGGCTTAAAAAAGTGCGCTATTACTTGCTTAGATTGGACTGTTTTACCATCCCAGTTTAATGGGACTAACTTAGTCCTCCTTCCCAGGAGCAATATGGTCTATTTTGTGCATATCTATATGTGTCACATTCAGCCACAGGTTAAAACCAGCTACATTTGCGGTCACACTCTTAGTCATATCTCCATAGCGACAGCTTGTGACCTCATAGCACTTTGCTACTGAGTTATTAACAGGTCTGCTCATTACCATACTAGATATGATCGTAAAAATTGGTACTCGCACAATAGATTAAGACAACCACGATCCTGCTGCATTGAAACCAAGTGTTAACCTCATACGCTCTTGTAAACAAAGGTTCCAAAGGGGATTTTCACAGTGAGTGATGCCATAAAAGCACCATTTGATCTCCTAAAGAATCTTTCACTGAACAGTTCATGAAAGAGCAATTTAATCATCTAAAAACTTTTTCACAATAAAGAATCTTTTGTGCCGTCTTAAGCTTCTACGGATGTAAAAGGTGTCATCTTAAGAATGTAAGGCCATGTTCACACAGCAGCAGAATAGGGCTGTCAGTGCTCCAATACGGTTACGTTCACACACAATTCAGTTCTGCGTTCTGTAACCAAACCGGACTGGACAAGTTGTTCATCACATAATACATTGCGAAAGAGAGTCGCTTTGTCTATGTATTAACTACCATGTGTTGCATGTTTTCATGTGTGGTTTCGGTAGCTTACATTACACAAACTGGACAGTGTGTCATCTGAAAGTTTTAAATTCAGTAAGCTTTTCTCCACCTGGACTCCACCGCTTGGACTTGTTTGAGCTGCCTGGAGGCATTGCAAATATGGCCGCAGAGTGAACAGACTTTTCTTGAAAGGTGCTTTAATTGCTTAAGAACTGCATGTTTCGGGACTCACGTCTGTAAAGCAAATGCGGATAGCAATCCCCAAAACTGACAGTGTGAACACAGCCTAAGGGATTTTCAGCAACCAGATTTAAAGTTAATATGCTTAGAAATGTTTTGCACTTATGGATTGTGCATCAGGCATTTGATGAATTATTGATAGTTATTTACCTGTAGTGTTCATTTAAATTGTCATTATTTTCTTTAGTTTTATTTTGAATGTGTGTTTAAGATCCAAGGAGTGATGAAGGGTTACTGGCATACCTCTCTCTTCATCTTCATATTTAATGGAACCGTCCAGTACAGCAACAGTCAAACAGGTAACTACTGTAGAAAAAACATAAAGCTCCCCTAACGTTATTATAAGGTTCTCATTCAGATATTATATATTTACAACCATAAAATAATGTTCCCAGAATGTTCTAAGAACCAATCAGTGTTAGTTTGGTGTGTTTTTGTCCATTTATTTAGTAGCCTTAGTAACATTGTTGTTTGCCCATTTCACGTACCTTTATAAATAATGAAAATATATGTCTTTTAATCTGTTATTGTGTCTTTTGGCTCCACCATAAACAGCAGGGCTGACCTGTGTGAGCGACTTTGTGACCAACATTTCTTGTGTGTGGTGGAACTCTACAGATTTCTCTGACCAGCGATGTGTGCTTGTGGGGAAATGTGACATGAAAAGTTCGAGGTTTCTGTTTCAAGTCATAGTATGGACAGTTTTAACACTGATGAATAGACCTTTTTAAAATCTGAATTTAACTTGTATGTGTTTGTAGTTGTGTTTCTAGACCATGTGAACTAGGGCCACTGACCAATCAACCACATTTCAGAAGTTGTTCTTTAAGCTTTGACAATGATGTAAGTAGAAATGGATGTGAATTATGTTTCATTTCTATTTACCGGAGCTGATGAGCACACATTCTCTTCTTGCTTTCCCCTCTCTTTAACAGCACTTTTTTTATGTGATGAAGTTCTGGTTGAATGTAACCTGTAATGGATCTACCATCAGTGAACTGCATTTTCATCCTGCCCGACACAGTAAGTAGAATTCATCCTGCTATTAGTGGGTTGCAGATATACAGAATACAGATGTTGCAGAATACAATTCATTTAAATATATGGGCAATTAAAAAAATGCATAAGAATCGAGTAAAGTGTTAGTTGTTTTTATTTGAAACGTTAAATTCTAGGATTACTCACTCTCAAGTAGTTCCAAACCTGTATGAATTTCTTTGTTTTGCCGACAATTCAAAAGAAGACATTTTGAAAAAAGTGTGTAACCAGGCTGTTTTGGTTCACCATTGACTTTCAAAGTATTTTTTTCCTACTGTTGAAGTCAATGGTGACCCAAAACGGCCTGGTTACACACTTCCGGCAGAACAAAGAAATTCCTTTAAGTTACATCACACTGAAGTGTACCCAGGTGTTCCTGCAATCCTTATGAATTAATCCCATTTTTATTCCTGTTGCTAGCAGCATGCTCGTTTTAAATGTTCTTCATTGTTGTTTTTTATTTTTGTGTTTAAATGACAGTTAAGACCCAACCCCCAGATATACCCACTGTTCGTGAAGACACAATAAATTGGAGTAGAGGAAGTAACTTTCCAGAAGAATTAAAACCTGAATTTCAGCTGCAGGTTAAGGCCTTACATGCAAGCTGGGAGGTAAACGAACATTTGTTTTATCAACATGCTATCTGTAACATTTACCAAATGAACTAATCAAATATATGTTGCTTTTGTGAGTTCATGTATGACTGCATATTTTTTGCATGCTTCTGTGCTGTAGGCAACAGAACTTAGGAATCCCATTCAGGAAACTTACGTGCAGCTGGACCATAATAAACTGACTGTAGGAGAGGAGTACCAGGCTAGGGTGCGTGTCAAACCTGTTGAGACGCAAGGTGGGTTTCATGGGGAATGGAGCGACTGGAGTCCTGCTGCATCCTGGAGATCTGAGATTGGAAAGCAACAGGCGAAATCAGTTGTATCTCCACAAGGTAATATAATAATATTTCTCTGAGATAATATATATTATGAAAAACACAGAAAATATATATCTTGATTTTTTTTTCTATTTTGCTTTAGTGCCTGATGGTATTCATATTGTTCTGATCACTGGATTCAGCATATTACTTCTTTTTACTTGTCTTTGTTTTGTGGTCTGTAAGGCGAAGAAAAGCAAACCGTGAGTATTACATATGTGATATGTCTTGATGTATATATACAGTATATATAATTTAAAATGTTTTAATTTTTTTGATATTATATTATAAAAATTAATGAAAACACAAATTACAAAAATTCTATACCCACAGAGAATGAGCTAAAAATATTGTATAAATATTTAGTTTGAACATCTGAGGTGGATGTATGACTTTTTCTGAAGGTCAACCAGGTTAAGCCAGGTATTGACCCTTTGTTGGAGTACAACAAATACTTGACCTCATTATTAAGTTCAAGCCTAGTTTTTACTCTATTTGTGGAAAGTGCTGTGTGTGTGTGTGTGTGTGTGTAGGTGTGTCTACCTACAGTATTTCCGTGTCTGTTTGTACCCTTTGGTGTTTGTACCTGATTTGTGCATTGTAATTATGCATTATTATCATTTCTTCACAGGTCAATAGAAACAAACAATCAGCATGTTCCCGACCCCTCCAAATATTTCCAGCCTCTTCACTCTGTTCACGGTGGAAACTTCCGGGTGAGTTCAGCTATATTTCCTGCTTATACCTATTCAAGTGTTTATTTACACTACCGTTCACTAGGGGTGGCACGGTTCATGAAAAAAAACCGAACCGTTCGGTACGCTGGTCTCGGTTCGGTACATGCATGCGTCGCA
>JAUCNO010000710.1:5481075-5499591 GCA_032353835.1 Enteromius viviparus | reverse complement strand
GTACCGAACCGAAAACCGTGACCCTAGAACCGCAATACGAACCGAACCGTGGGTTTTGTGAACCGTGCCACCCCTACCGTTCACATATTTGAGGTTGGTAACATTTTTCATGTTTTTGAAAGAAGCCTCAAGGCTGCATTCATTTGATCACAGATGCAGTGCAAACAGAAATAATGTTACATATGATTCCAATTACAATATTTGAGTATATTTTAAAATGTTATGTATTCCTATGATCAAAGCTGAATTCATAGATATAGATATTGCTATTTTCACCAGTACAGTAGCAGTTCACTCTTTTACTTTCTATGTAGTGAATTCACACCAACACAACCGAGAATACATAAGTGTATAAGAATACTAACAACATTCTCAGGTTCACACATTTTTCTTCATATGCAAAATCTTACCCATACATACTCACACACACACAAATGTTTAAAGATGTGGCTGAAATTTCTTGCAAATGCCTACTCATATCATCTTTCTACAAGCCACAGAACACACACATTCATTGACCACATATGCATTTCCTCTTCCACAGAAATGGCTGGGCTGTCAGAATTCTGTTGGGCCATTTCTTACCCCTCAGTCATGTGACGTTATCTCACCTGTAGAGGTTACAGATTTTTGGGACATGTCCTTGATAGATCCCCGCTCTCAGATGACTACCGCTGCGTTCATTCACTCCAATCAGGTGGATTCTGGACTGGAGAACAGCGGCACTAGTCACGCTTCCTCGTCCATTTTCTCTAACATGGGCTACTTCTACAGCAAATCCAACAGAGGCTCTCTTTACTTCGAATCCTGCCCCGTGTACTTCAGCTATCACCCCAAGGAAGCCACAAACTCCTCTGTCTCATCAGCTGGGTCTTATGACTGTTTGCAATCCCCAAGTTTCAAGACGGATCAGCCCATGAGCCCGGATTCAGGGTTCAACATGCCTGAAGAGGATCTTTGTGAGGATGATCAGGAAGATGACAATTGCGGTGGCGCGGAGAGGTGTGCGGCGGAAGGACAAGCGCTGATTTCCTTCATCATGTCACTGTCACAGGGTTCCCACAGTGCTGCTCGCCCAGCGGAGAGTTTGGCCCCGGTGGCCACCATCACATCGTCGTCTGAACCCGTGAGAGCCAATAGCTACACTTCCAGCTCTGAACCTGCAGAGGGCGCCATGCTCAGACCCTCCTCCATGATTGAGCCGTGCGGGAGTGGCTATCTGACCCTGAAGGAGATGCAGAAATACAGCAACAAATCCATTTGAACGCAGGCCCCGTTCATAGAGGGGAGACTGGGACAAAATACCAACCAAGTGTATTTTTAAAGCTCAGTTTCTATACTGACACATGCAATTTAAACGTTTGGGGTCAGTAATTATTTTAATGTTTTCAAAAAGAAGTCTCATGTGCTCACAAAGGCAGCATTTATTTGATAAAAAATTGTGTAAAAATAGTAATATTTGAAAGATTTTTTATTACATTTTTAAAGGGTTAGTTCACCATAAAAAAAAATTCTGTCATTAATTACTCGTTCCATACCCATAATACCTTTGTGCATCTTCTGAACACAAATTAATCAATAGCTTTTTAGTTTTTTGCGACGCTACGAGAATACTTTTTCCCAAATAACATTCAGCCACTCTTCTCCCCCTAGTTACGTATTCCTCCTTTTTAAAATTATATATAAGGACACGGTTTTATACATTCATGCAGGGATATGCACGTAATATGCATAACTTGCAATTTAAACAGTGCTGGTTATATGAAATATAAGTAATTTGGGGGAGAAAATGGTAAATTGTTATTTTTGTTCTCTTAATAATGATATTCTTCTAGTGTCACAAAACTGAAGTTGAGTCACCGATGTCACATGGACTGTTTTACTGATGTTTTTACTGTGTTTCTGGACCTGGGATCTTTTTGGTTTGTATTGCTGTCTATGGATGGTCAGATAGCTCTCCGATTTCATCAATAATATTTGCTTTCCGAAGTTGAAGTTGAAGGCCTTATGAGTTTGGAGTGACACGCGGGTGAGTAATAATTGACAGAATTGTCATTTCGGGAACTAACCTTTGAATATATTTTAAAAAGTAATTTATCCCTGCTATATGACTAAATGTAATGAAAATGCTATGGAAAAAGTTTTTTTTTTTAGCAGCCATTACTCCAGTCTTCAGTGTCACATGATCCTTTAGAAACATATGCATTATTATCTTTATTGCTGCAGGATTCTATAATAGAAATTTATTTAAATTAGAAATCCTTTATAGCATTATAGATGTCTTTGATGTTTCCTTTGATATATTTAATGTGTCTTTGCTAAATAAAAGTATTAATTTATATATATATATATATATATATATAATAAATCTTACTGACCACAAACGTTTGAATCGTAGTGTACCTTAGAGGCTTGGCTAAAAATTGCTGTTGAACAAAAGAGTTATTGGTCAAGGCCCAAGGCCCACTCTGTAGAGCTAAGCTGTCCAAGCATTACATTAAACCTGACATTAAATAGCTTATTATAGGCATTAATACATTTGTAATATGTATAGAAATAATGAAATTGCACAAAACCATTCATAAAGCAGCAAATATATTAGAAATGTCAACATACTCCCATATCAAACTTGTTTTGTAATTTTTATAGCCACTGCTAGAGAAAACGAACACATCTGCAAAATGAGACATTGGACTCAAACCCTAATATAAGTGCCTCTACTCCAACTATCAGGTCTCCCCGACACAGTTTATATGCATTAATTCTTCACAATGCTGCAAATGTTATACTTTGCTGTATTCTGTTGGCATAAATTAAGTGTTAATAAAAAAGGTCCACGTTCTACGTTCATTAAAACAACTTTAAACTCTTATATTTTAGATACCCTTGTACAGCGTCAAGATAAGCTAGATTTTTAACAGTGCCACTGCAATGAAGAATATATAGTGAAAATTACAGCTCAGATAACTGTCAAGTGATTGCTACACTTTTTTTTTGGACACATATGAAGGATGAAGCAATACATTTAATTTTAGCATTGTTTAAGTTTGCTTTATTGATTAAAAAATTTTTAATGTAACAAATGTTAAAGCTGAATACAGCTTATACAAATTTAATTGTTGGAGGTTATTTCCACCACTAACTGTTTTATGTTGCTAAGATTTTATATTTTAAATAGAAATATGACTGTTTGAAAATATTTAGCTGTTCAAGTTTCCAAATTGAATATTGTTAATATTAAAAATCAAGCTCGGAGCATTTGCTTGATTTTTAGCTGCTATTAACTGTTACTTCATCCGACTGCTCTGAACATGCTATCAATGCTGCTTTTGTGAAAATGTGAAATAATTGTTTTAAAGATTCATGGGGCGTTTTTGCCTGCAAGACAAGGAGGTTGTTTAAGGTAAAAAAAACAAAGAAAAAAAAACAACATTTTGCATCACAAAGTTTTAAACCAACTGTATGTAGTTTTGTGTATGTTTGTGAATTATAAGTGTATTATATGCCCTTTTAGTTTCATAGCTACTCACTATACCTTCCAGAATGGCTGTTCGGGGAGAATGTGGGAAGGAAACAGAAAACTTTTAAATTGGATATTTCAAAAACGTAGGTTGTACATTTATGGATCGTAGGCTGCCCTTGAGAATTTTAAATTCTAAATAAAATGTAGGCTATTGGCCTTTTATTAAACTGTAAAACATGCATTTTTGTCTGAACAACAATTGCAAATAATTTTGTAGTAGTTTTTCTACTTGTTGCAATTAGTTCCTCAATTCTTGTTTCATGTTTTTGTTTGTTTGTTTTTGTTATGTTTTTATATGATTTATTCTTACTTCCATTAAATACTTCCCTAAAAAAAATATTATGGTGTCAATGTAATGTTTCCAATAAAATCCTGTGTGTGTGTGCATGTCTGAATGAGTGGAGTTGTGCAGGTTGTAGGCTATGCGGTCTGACATTTATAAGTGCCAGCGTGTTTCCGCTCACCGCCGTAGAGCTTGTGTAAGTCAAGTTTATCTCCCCTGCGTGGCCTAAAAAAATGAACTCCGTGAACCTTAACAAAAAGCGTTTTTTTCTAGTGGAGGAAGAGAAAGAACACTATTAACATTCTTATGAAATTGTTTATATAATGTACGTTTGTGTTGAGGTGTATTAATGACACCTGAAACCGTCTGGCATCTTGGTAGGAGCTCCCCCCTTGGACATGACCATATTTGAGGACCCCTGTGCTAACTGTTGATACAATTTCCACCAGGAGGCAGCAGTGAGTCGTGACGGAGTGATAAAGTAACCAGAGACATAACATCGGGGAGGAAACAAACCGCTTTTATTAATATGAATTAGATATAATGCTCTAAAATGTAATATATGCTTTATATATATACACCTTTTAATTTTATTGGACGTCTTCTCACAGGGCAAATAATGGGTGAACAATTCTTTTTATTTTTATACATATTTGAACAACCCCAAAAGAAACACTTCGCAATAATGCTTTTCGCCGGTCTTGACGTTAACGGAGAGTAATAGTGAATGCAAAGCTGCAGAGAAGAATGTTGGAAAACAATAACGAAAGGAAAATGAGGCAGCAGATGGAGAGGAATGCAGCACGGGTTGAGTAGAGGACAAAATCAGCCTTTTGTCAATCAAAGGTCAATGGCAGACTTTAATTTTCTTTCCATATGGAGAGAATGAGATGATTACTATTACATAAGTAACAGGAATTCAACCAATGACCCAGACGCACTAATGCAAAACAGATGAGTGTGTGAATTTAAAGAAGGGTGTGTATTACATTTAATATTTACAGAGCCTCAAAAGCCCTTCTTTTATTACAGTTTTTTTTTTCCTGATTCATGTGCTGAAACATAAAGCTGATCATGCACTGTATAATTTGTCATCTAAAACTACTTCAACCACATATTCTTTCATTATTGTGAATTAGCCTACCCATTTAGCTCATTAGCATTACCATGAGCTCAGTATAAAACTACCAGAATCAATGGAAACTCCCAGAACATGTGTGTGCTTTCAGGAACGTGCATGATAAAGTATGCTGTGCTTGAAATTCCTTCTTCGGAGATAACCGACTAAAAGAGCCGTTTCCTGCAGTCATGTTGGCAACAGTTCGTATTGAGTTTCTGTTTGTGTGTGCTTATACATGTTTATGTTCAACTGTTGAGGGTTTTCACATTGTATCTAATGTAGAGCAGGGAGGCCTTTATGAGAAACAGACATTAAGTTCTCTATCTGAAGAAAGCTCATTTGGACACACAAAGGTTTCCCTTCTTTTAAACTCTTCGGACTGTCATTTTATGTTGGAAAACGAGTCAAATAAATAGAAAAGGCTGGCAGGCTGATTGTGTGTATGTTCAGGAGAGAGATGGAAGAAAGACTTTGAGGGTGAATGAGAACGTAAGAAAGGGAGGGACAGAGAGAGAGAGAGAGAGGGAGGGAGAAATAAGCTGACCAAGGATTTTTCCTTTTCTCTTTCTGTATTTCTCTTCTCAGCTCACTGACCCAACTGCAGCTGCAACCGCAACAAGTACTGTAAGTTCTGCTTACACACACACACATGCATTTACAATCACATCTTAAAGATCAGATATATTGTGTTTCATCATTAACATGTATATTATAAAGTAAAATGAGTTGTGGACCTTTTGTAACCAAAATGCCTTAAGAAAAAGCTCCTTAAGATGATCTGTAAGTTATTATAGTGCTATATTATAGTATAGTATAGTTCTCCCCCGAGCTAGTTAACATCTTGCTAACAGATGGACAGCTGCCGAGATGGAAAGCATGTGCAAAGCGTTCTTGCTCTGCCACGGCTGATGTCTCCCACACGCCTGCACAGCATCCTTTACAGTAACATAGGAAGACTGACTTCATGTTGTTTAGTTTTACCTTTAGCAAAGGATTCAATTTTCTTGCTGAAGGCAACATTAAGTTAACAGATGATATTGACCGTTGCACTGAAATGAAAAGGTAGTATGGGGGTCTTTAAACCTTTTCAAGCCCCTTGGTAGAGACAAAAATGACTGTATGAATGTTACATACTATACTGAAATAATCATTGCATTTTAAGCTTGGTTTAAAATAATCACATTCAACATTAAAATATTCATTATCGATGCATACAGATATTGTGCATTAAGTTTGAATTACAATTTTTATTTCATATGCATTCATTTTTTAACAAATACTTAATTGATCAGTCAGTAATTGGTGGTTGTGAATCATCTGTTGATTGGATTAGAATGTCATTTCTTGGACTTTTCTATTGTGCTGTGCTTCATCCTATCTGTAGTATATTCAAAACATGTCTATCACTTGCACTTTTGCAATGGAAACTGCCAGTATTGAAAGTTAACCCCTTTAAACGTTACTTTTTATGCTAGTGTATCAAACGCTTGACTTTTCTTATGGGTCTCAACATGTCAGATCCCGCAGCCTGTTAGTCTGATGTAATACCGATCAGTAGCTGCAGATCATAAAAATCTTCTTCAGCAGAAAAAGAGTGAGAGTGTGAGTGTGTATCGCATGTTGATATCCAAGTGAACACAAGCCTGTCAGTAGCTCTTACGGGTCTCCTCACTCAGGAAGTCTGATGTAGTGGTGATATGTTCACCATCTGCTTCTGTTTCTTAGCTTGTATTTGACTTGGTGAACATAACCAAAAGCATTAAAAGTGGATTTGAGCTTCTGTTTCAAAAAGATCATGTTTCTGCATTAACAACTGTTATATGACATTACTACAATTTTAAATAGTTTTCTATTTAATATGTTATTTATTCCTGCGATGGGAAACTGAATTACTCCACTCTTCAGTGTCACATGATCTTTCGGAAATCTTTTTATTATGCTTTTATCTATTTATTATGCTATTATTTGACTCAAGAAACATTTCTAATTGTTATCAAAGGTGAATAAACATGATGTTTTTGTGGAAACTCTGAATCGATTTGATGGATAAAATGTATTTGATGCTTTGGGATAGATTATACCTAAAGCAGCATGGAAAAAAACAGAAGTAAACGTGTGCACAGTGGTCTCCATGTCCATGTCATTGCTTACAGTTTTTGAGGCACTCAAACTATGATTACCAACAGTATGTATGCATTTAGTTGGGACTTTAGAAAGTATTATAACAATAGGATTAAACCTCGGTAGATGTGAAATTGGAAGTGTTATGAGATGAACTCTGGAAGATACGAGCTGGATTCTGTCAAGGGGAGAGCAGATAAACTGAAATCTGTTAGTTTAGCTGTAGTCGTGTGCAGGTTGGACTCAGACCAAGAGAAACATTCATCTGTGTCCTGAAGGGCCTACATTTGTCAGGCTGCATTCCACTAGCCTTATCCAGAACCCCTTTTCTCTTTCTATTTTTCAGGATTACACTAATCCAGTCTGTCTTAATGATCCCACTCATAAATACACAGATGCGTCCACGATCTCGCATTAGCAAAACAATAACAGTGTGTGGAAAGTTATTTTTGGGAATTTCTGAAATACACATGAAATGAAAATTATTGCATATTTACTATTTCGTCTCAGACCGCACAATGTTTGGGTCCCTCCTGCTTGCCTGTCTCTTTCTACATCTGGTAGTCTCCATACCTCAACCGGCCTGCCGTCGATGCTGTGACCACCTCCCACCACTAGACGATGCTGCGACCCTCAGAGAAGGCATGCCTGCAATGCCTGAGGTCCGCACGTACATCAACATGACCATTCTTAAAGGTACCCTAAAAAGAGCTTCAGCTTACATGACAAAAACAGCTAATAAAGCAATCCCTATTCTTTCAGAGGACTCCCTAGGTTTATTGCAAAATCAGCCAATTTTGGCCTAACCACAAAATACATTTTTATGAAAATATACCCAAACTTAGGCCATTCAAGATGTAGATGATATTTGTATTATTATTATTATTTTTTTGTTTAAATTTCATCAGAACAGATTTGGAGAAATGTAGCATTGCATCACTTGCGCATCAATGGATCCTCTGCAGTGAATGGGTGCCGTCAGAATGAGTCCAGACAGCTGATAAATACATCACAATAATACAATGTAAATGTACTTTTTTTGTGATTTTCTGAATACTTCCATGTTTACCTTAACCACATGCTGTACATGATTATTTTTAGGGTTAGATAACATTAGCACAGACTAAAATATATTGAACATCATAGCCAAATTTTGACACAATCATGCATGCTGGATTTAAACTTTTCCTGTTTCCCAATCTATTGCTTGTCTGGCACAAGTGTAATGGGATATTGGTTCTGAACCACAAACTGAGCATAAATGTAATTCAGCTGGGAAACAAGGAGTTCATTGGGCTGAATGATGTGAATATGTGTTTTCAGCTGCTTTCTTCCCCTCTGTGAGCCTCAGTTAACCTCTCTTGGCTCAGAAATAATTGCTCCACTGGAGGCCTACTTGGTGGACAGGATGTGACTAACCTGGCAGGAAAGGTGCTGATGTGGCGGGAACCACATGACAGTTGTTTTATGTGTCTGTGCATGCACATATGTGTTTGTTACATATACTATAATCGAGCCTGCAGCAAATGTGGTCTGTGGAAATTCTGAGCTGAGGTTACAATTAGTGCCAAAATTAAACTTTGACAAAACACAAAGAATCTAAGAAAAGCGCCTGATAATGTCTTTCAGAAGGTTCTGGGGTTCTGCCAGAATTTGTGCTTTTGTATTTACAATATTAAAAAACCACAAACTTTTCAATACGGAGCTCATAATTGTATTTTATTTAGAGGCCCAAACTAAGCAAAAATATTCAACTTTGTGCAGTCTCTCATATTTTTATAGCCGTAAAGCAAGATGCATTTGTGATCGCTTTTGTATAAATTAAAGAGAATTTTATAGCAGTATAACAGGCTATTGCTTATAAATAAATTGTCACTCTATTTTTCAATAATGTGTCTTATTGATATGATAGTTAAATGCTTACATGTTACGTGCAAAGCTCTGTTTTTTATGGTGGGACAAAACATATAATGCAATGACCGAGAGATCATGTTCCTAAAAAAGTCAGTTTTACATTTTAATAATCTTACACTGATCATGTGGGTAATTTAGAGGTCTTTATAAAGGTTATTTAAAATATTTTTTTTTCTATAATATTCCTTTCTTATATATTTTTCTTTCTGTCTCTCTTTGGGAATTCAGAGCTGACAGGATTAGTAGAACATTTTTAAAATAGGTGAAAAGAAAAATTAGAATAAATAAATTACAAATAATTATAAAAAAATAATATAAACTAACTTATCTGATTTTAAATATTTTTTTAAAAATTATATATTATTATTATTATATATATTATAATACAAGCACTTACATGAAACAGAAATATTTATTGCAATATTTTTGCATTAAAATTTGTTTACTTTTTCTGACATTTAAGATTTTTCTTACACCTTGTTTTCTGTCTTTTTAAGGTGACAAAGGTGACCGTGGAGAAAGGGGAACTCCTGGGAAGCCTGGAACTGAGGGTTCCCCGGGACCACAAGGTACTGAAGGCCTCAAAGGAGATAAAGGACAGGCTGGAGCCCCAGGAGATGCCTGCAAATCCCAGCATTCTGCTTTCTCAGTGGGCCGAAGGAAGTCCCTTCACAGCATTGACAACTACCAGGCCCTGATCTTCGACACCATCTTCGTGAATTCCCCCAAACACTTTGACATGTTTGCCGGAAAATACCGCTGCCAAATCCCAGGAATCTACTTCTTCAATGTGAACATCCACACGTGGAACTTCAAGGAGACGTACCTGCACATCATGCACAACAGCAGCGAGAAGGCCATCGTCTACGCTCAGCCCAGCGACCGCTCCATCATGCAGAGCCAGAGCGTCATGCTGTCTCTGCAGGAGAGCGACGAGGTATGGGTCCGTCTCTACAAACGCGAGCGGGAAAACGCCATCTATAGTGATGACGTGGACATCTACATCACCTTTAACGGATACCTCATCAGACCAGAAACTGAGTGAGAGCAGAAACGAGGATTTGAAGGAGCGAGGGGATGTTCATGACGTCTGAAAATGTTCCAAAATTGTTCGATCGGTGGAGCAGCTTTAACAAAACTGAAATGCATCCAAACATTTTATATTCGATTTCTGCAGTCCAAACTAAATTCATAATGCAGAAAAATCAGCTTTTTCTATTTCACTGTGGGGTCTTGTTTGAAGATAAGCTGGAAAGTTCTGGTTGCATTAGGAATGCAATGTTAGTATAGAAAAATATAGAAGAATAAAACATCATCAGCACGTGCCAGTGGTAAACATAAACAGAGCCAGATCTAGGCCCATCGTGCTTGGGCATTTGTGGTTTCCAGATACTAGTATTCCCTCTTTCTGCCTCCTTTGTTTTAAGCTTTAGCGCCATGTCATGTTGATCAGTAAATCATTTTATAGCATAGTAGGTCATAGCAGCAAACACTAAGATGATCTAACATTGTTTGAAAAATTTTAAGTCTATCTCCGGTCACAAGATCATTACAACCGGGTATCTTCCCTGTTGAAAAAACCCAGCATTTGCTGCTTAGGTAGGTTTTGAAGCATGGATACTGGTTTGAGATGGTTTAAGCTGGTCATGTAGTGGTCCTGAGCAGTAGTCGCTTCGGACCAGCACATGACCAGCTAAAAACCAGAAAACTAGCTCATGACAAACTAATAACCTGCTTAAACCGGCTCAAACCAGCATCCTTGCTTCAAAACACCCCTAACTTTTTTTTCAACAGGGTTTAAACTTTATCGAGACCTTAAATTGTATAGTGTATATACTGGATATTACAGGGAACGTTCTCTGAACTTTGGCTAACTTTGGCAAGATTCTCACAATCCCTGCTGAAAAAACAGCCTAGGCTGCTTGGCTGGTCTTAGCTGGTTTAGGCTGGAAGTAGCTGGTCTCCCAGCCTGGCTAGGTTGGACAGGTTGGTTTATGTTGGTCATTAGTCGAGCCAGCTGGGAAGTGACCAAAAGCTCCTGGTTTTATCTGTTTTTTTTTCAGCATTGTACAAAAGTTTGTTTCAAGTTATTTGGTCTTTATTCATGCTTTTAAAATGTTAGCACAAAACTTTATTTCTAATTTTTACATTTGTTTTATTTGTATTTTCTACTATTTACTATTAACTCCTACTAAGTTTGCAAAATGACTAAATCAAACGATCCCTTATCGTTCGCAGAAGTAACCAGGTAACTAGCAAGAATAAACGCCAACCCTGACATTTTGAATGTTTAGAAAGGTTCAGAAATAGCGTTTTCGTGCCTTGATTAGAACGCTGATAAAAGGTTTTGAAAACATAAAAGTCACTCTCCGACCTTACGGAATTATTTGGGCTAATTCGCATAACCAACTGAATCTGACTGAAATCTGCAGGGAGAAAGTTTGGCGATCGCGTGGATTGGAATGACTCGATTTCTTCCCACGAAAAGTCTCAGAGCAACGGTAAATATGACCGCGCCTCATTGCATTACAATATGACCGGTTCTTAACTGATTGATCGGCATCCAAAATGAGATGCAGGTCTGTTCTGCTGGTTTGTTACCGTCCCGTGGTTGACATCAAAATCTGCGTGTACAGTATGGTGTAGTTTTATTTCTCGTAGTAGATAGTTATGCTAACGTGGTCAGTTTGTGTGAAGTGTTCAAAAACACCACTGTATACAAAACACTACAGACCGGGCATCAGATGTTATGTTCTGTGGTGACCACATGCTTTATATCAATGCTCAAATTCAGAGTGATATTAACCAAAACGTTCATGTTGGCTGAAAAGTTCTGATCACCAGGTTATCTCCAGTTTTGAAGCGAAACCACGTGAGCGCCCCTGATGTAGGCCAGATATTAAACTCTGTGTAGGCTTTTTACAATCCCCCTTAAGATCCATCAGCAGCATCTGGGAAATGGTAGCTGGTTTATGTTAGATGTGATAGGATGTTTACATGGCGTGACTGGCAACTTGAACTGTTCCTGGTCCCTTCAGACATTAACAGGCCACTGGAGTCATAACAAACCAAGTTCACATTGAAGCATGTGGTTGCTAAGGCTCCATTCATTTGCTCCAAAGTGCAGTACAGCAGTAATATTGTGAAATATCGGTACAATTTATTCCTGTGATGAAGAATTCTAGTCTTCAGTGCCAGATGATCCTTCAGAAATCATTCTAATGCACTTATTTTTTGTTTTGATCATTTAAAGCATCCTTTTTTTCAAGCATTCTTGGTGATTATTATTAGATCCTGGCTTAAGAAAATGTAATCAAAATCAGCCACATGTTGGTTTTCAATGGGTCAGGTCCTGAGAAAATCAGCTTCGAGTGTGTGTGGTTGTGTTTGGCTGTTTATTGAGGGGAGGGGGGCTTTTTGTTGCTGTTCAACAGGATGTATGTGGCTTTCCTTTTTCAGTAGCAAGAATCCACTTGAGAGAGACTCGCGTGATAGAAATATAGAGAGGGAGAGCAAGATTAAATGTTCTGAAACCACAAGGCACTGATCTATGCCCCAATCAGTGACTTAAAAGTCTTCGATAAAACCTTCAATTAAATCTTAAAACCACTTCAGTCTGGACTGCAGAATCTGGATCTCAGGAACATAGAGATTTAACAAATTAGCAAATAAAAACATGGTGCTTAGAAAAAAACATGTACCAAGGAATGAGGTGCTACAGTATTTTTATCATTTGATCAGGTGCTATAAGTACATACTTGACCATGGTTTTAAAAGGCTTTTGTTTGTATATGAATAACTCAGTGGTGCTTAATGATAAAGTACTGTATGGATGTCTAGCATTTCTAGATTATTTTAAATGCCACAATAAAGGTTTGTTCTTGAAATACGTCCTTTTGAAGAATTGATAAACGCAATCGAAATGTTCTTGTCCCTTCCTTATAACTGAAATTATAAATAAAAGTGTTACATATATTGCTGCATATGGATCTCAACACATTACAAACTCGTTTTCCTTTGTCTATAAAAAAAATATCCTCGTGCAGGCTTTGAATGGATTACTATGGTATTTTTGTCCTTACCAGTATAAATCAGCACCTACTTTAAAATGAAAGCATTAGTCCTAGAATTTTGTGTTTCACCTATAATGTGGGTAATGTATTCAGACCATATGTCTCTCTTATCCGTGACTCTTATCCTGTCTTATTTTTTTTTACCGGATATCTACAGAACTTGTGCTCTAACCCCATCTAGTGGTGCATTTAATTATAATCACTATAATACCACATTCAAAAAATCATATTGGTTTTTTTATATAAAAAAGATTACTCACAAAGGAAAAAAAATCTGATTTATTTCTCCCAATAAATACAAATTCATCCGAAAATTGCTTTCTACACGAATCATTTGAAAAATTAACAATACATGTTTCTGAAAATTTGACATATGCATAGTCAGCATAGAGTACGATTATTCACATTTTTACAACAGTTAACCTGTGCAACCCCAAACACAAAAACAGACATGAAAAAATACAATCTCATTCACATTCGTTCGATAAACATAATCTGAAATATCAGAAATTGCACAGCAATAATTACATAATCTAATCAACAACAACATAAAATAGTGCCTGCGGTTGTGTAAAATCCAGTGTGCTGACCATTGACTGATGAATATCAGAAAAGAATCCTGTCCTTTTTGGTGTGTTGGACAGTAAAACAACTATTTACTGTTAGAGATGAGCTTCTAACTTCTCTAAAGAGAGTGCAATAGTTTAACATGTTGGCCCGAGTACATATTTCTCACATCTCATTTAAACATCAATTTGATTTTCGTACCACTTGTTCACCGAAGGATGCTCTGCAGTGAATAGGTGCCGTCAGAATCCAAACAGCTGATAAAACATCACAGTAATCCACAAACAATCCATCAGTTTATCAATTAACATCTTGTGAAGTGAAAGCAGGATTCCAGTATTTTAAACTTTAAAACATTGCTTCTCGTCCTCTTTTCATTCTTTCCTTCTTGAGTGAAAAAGGTTGTCTTGTCTGAATCAGGACAGAAATATTTATAGATCAAGTACTGTTTAAAAGTGGAAAAAACTTTACTGAAATAAAATTTGGCTATGGATTTTGATGCGAAAGGACAACAGGGAATGGGAGCGTTATTGAAGATTATGGACTCATATTTAAGCCATAAGCATTTTTAAAGTTAAAAATGTCAAAACGATGATTTTTTTAAATTTTTTATAAACATGCAGCTTTTCATTTCACAAAACATTCATTGATGAACCGGAGTTGTGTGATGCTTTAATCATCTGTTCTGACGGCACCCATTCACTGCAGAGCATCCACTGGTGAGTACGAATCAAGCAACTTTATTACTTTTTCATTTTTGGGTAAAGTATTCCTTTAACAGTGCACTCAGTGTGTACAGATCTGAGAAAAACAACCTTGCGCTCTTTAGTCTTCGTAGATATTGGCAAAAGTCTCTGTGATTCTCATAAGCAGCCTCCGAGCAGGTTACAAGGTTTCATCTCCCCCATGTAGGAAGGGGAAAAAGACAAAGTAGCTCAGATTTGATTTCGTTTCTCGGCCCCTGTGAGAGTCTCGGGTGAACAGAGGCACTGTTGGCCTCAGGGCGGACAGAAAGCAACCACCCACCTTCTGTGTGACTCGCGGGACAATTCAGCATTATTACTAAACCCTGTCAACTTTGAAAGGTTTCTACCTGAGACGCAAACACATGGATGACATAAGCAAGAGTGCTGATGTTATAAGTTAGTGCAACAGATTCAGATTTTTTTTTTTAAATACATAACATTAATAAACAAGAGTTTAATATTCATATTATACCAGGATTTTAACAGCAGTTACAATGGCACAGAGAAAATCTGGAGTCACACAATTAAAACTGAAGTGGAAAAACACACTACAGGCGGATCCAAATTTGGTGTAATGTCCTTAAAACAATGGAGACCTGGACCTGTATGACCTCCCTACAACACCTGGCCGTGCTCCGAGGATGGTCTCCTGAGGGATCTCCTCCCAGACCTGGACTAAAGCATTCTCCACCTCCTGGACAGTCTGTGGTGCTACGTGGATTGGTGGACATGATGTCCCAGATGTCTTCAATTGGATTCAGGTCTGGGGAACAGGCGGGCCAGTCCATAGCATCAATGCCTTCATCTTGCATATTCGTCCTCATACCACCCTCATGGAGTCTGTTTCTGACCGTCTGAGCAGACATATGCACATTTGTGGCCTGCTGGAGGTCATTTTGCAGGGCTCTGGCAGTGCTCCTCCTTGCACAAAGATGGAGGTAGTGGTCCTGCTGCTGGGTTGTTGCCCTCCTACACCCTCCTCTACGTCTCCTGATGTACTGGCCTGTCTCCTGGTAGCGCCTCCATGCTCTGGACACTACACTGACAGACACCGCAAACCTTCTTGCCACAGCTTGCACAACTCTCCTATCAATTATAAACTCTAAGGTGTGAATGCCCTATTTTATACAACTTTCCATATATGTCTAAGGCACTTTAGGTTTGTTATCATATAATATATTTCCTGTTGCAGCTAACTTTGCTGACACATGATCAGGCCCTTGCCAACTCAGTTCCTCAAAGGATATCCGGTTACAAAGTCAATTTTCAAGACCCACATCAGGGATACTGATGGCTAATGCACACATCTGAGCTCACATAGCGAGACTGAGCATAAAGCTTTGAACCACGAGTCATGAGCTAAATCTCAAACCTTTTAGAGGTTTCGGCAGGCCGTTACAGTTCAGTGAACTATGAAAAAGTGGCATTTACATTTAGTATTTTTAGGATTCATATGGTGTTTCACCATGCTTTTTTCTTAGTGTCACCAGATGACGTGTGAAGAATTATGTAATTAACTGTAACATTCATTTTTAAATCATAAAAATTTAATTTTATAGCCTCAAAGTGGCTAAAACATAGTTAGAGACTCTAATGCAACAAATCTGGTTAAATAGGAAAACACATTGGCATTCTTTTATGGTTAGTCTCTGATATGATGGAAATTCATACTATTTGGATTGTGAACCACAAGAGGCTGTGAAACTCCTTATCATCATTCATTTTCACTTCTCGCTGCAAGCTTATTAAACTGCCCATTTGAAACCAACCAGTTTCTCTTCCCCTCCGGTTTTACAGAAAAGGCTTTACACAAGTCCTAGACTAAAATGTAAGTCTGAGCTGTTTCAGCTCAAATAAACTTACAATAACTGATCTTAAAATCAGTCATTGTATGACTGCGTGATCTTAGCACAGCCATATCTCCCTGCAGCCCAAGCCTGGTTGCCTACTGAAGCTAAGCAGAGTTGAGCCTGGTGAGTACCTGGATGAGAGACCTCCTGGGAAAACTAGGTTGCTGTTGGTAGAGGTGTAAGAGTGGCCAGCAGGGGGTGCAGCAGTGCGGGTCCTAATGCCCCAGTATAGTGACCAAGACGCTATACTGTCAAAAGCGGATGAGACGTTAAACTGAGGTCCTGACTATCTGTGGTCATTAAAAATCCCATGACACTCATCGTAAAGAGTAGAAGTGTAACCCTGGTGGTCTGGGCAAATTCCCACTGGCCCTTGTCTATCAAGGCCTCCCAAGAATCCCCATCTATTGATTGGCTGTATCTCTCTCTACTCTCCACTGTAGCTGGTGTGTGGTGAGCGCACTGGTGGCGTTATCCTGTGGCTGCCGTCGCATCATCCAGGTGGATGCTGCACACTGGTGGTGGTTGAGGAGAGCCACCCCACCGACACCACCACATGATTGTAAAGCGCTTCAGGTGTATGGCAATACACAGTAAAGCGCTATATAAATGTGGCATTCATTCAAAATATATCAGTGTCTTTGTTTTGTCTCAAGAAGCACACCAGTAATGTTTTTCCTAAGCGTGTTTATACAAATTACTTAAATGTCCTAAACCTAATTGAACTATGGTCTAATCCTGGCTTAGTCTGAGTCTATGAAACCAGGGCTTAATGTTTGTCTTTTGCATATGGGTTCTCCAGCAAGTAGCCATATTTCTCATAGTTGTCCAGCAGGTATTTGGGAGCATACATATGCTCTTTGGGATGTGAGGGCGGGTAGCTTGGAGCCGACCCATCAAACCAACCCCCTGTCCGTATTAAATCTTTAATATAACTTATCTTCCGTTTCTGGCTGTAATCGCCCCATCGTGGGAAGTCTCCATTTTGGGCCGATACGAGTTTGTAGTAAATTCCTTCCGGTTTAAAACACCAAGAACAGTGCCATCCAGCATAGTGAACTGGACTTCCGATGGCCCACGGCACCAGAATGCGTCCCGTGGAGTTCTCATACTCCCGGAATCCTGACATGGAATAATACGACCGGCGCCGGAGATAGATTCCATCACCCTTGTAAACCTTAAAGAGCATGTCTGCGGTGCAGGCAGACAAAATGTTCAGCGTTCCAAACTGCTTCCAGTAGAATCCGTAAAGGGATTTGCGCATGTGGATCCCGACCGGTTCTGTCCAGCCCTCGTAGAGCTTGAGAAAAAGTATTCCATCTCGCGCCGGAATTTCATCCGCATCATCGATGACAAAAACATCGTCAGGTTTGAGGCCCTCAAGCCGCGACATTCCGTTTTTGGTTAAATACGTGCGGAGGTAATCGTCCACGATCCAGCCGTCTACGCGACCGCCATCAGGAAAATGGTCCAGGAAGATGTACAGGATTTTGTGTTTTATGTAATCAAAGGTTCCATTTAGGAGCTGCTGCCGGAATAAAAGAGGTCTCGAGTCGCCGTACGCAGTGAAATTGGATTCACAGACCAAAAAGACATCCACCACATCTCTAAGTTCGTGGAATCGAGTGTGTAGTAGGTCAAACTCGTGATTGATGTTGATGGCATTGATGACCCGACGTGGAACTTTTCTGGGTGTTACTTTCGACTTGGACGGGAGATTGGAATGATACACGATGGTAGGGATGCCACAGTGAGGACCGTGCCAGCCCTGCCGGCAGGGACACTGAACCCCCTTCTCAACTGCGTTGATTTTTTGGTGATGCTGCAGTAACTTGCGGTGATATGCAGAGGCGGTCACACTCATTCCCTCTCTGAAGCACACTGCTCCTGATTTGGTGCTGATGAAAAAGTCTGTGGGATCATCACGGAGTACAAAAGTATGTTCATGAAGCTTCTCGTATGGAGGATCTGGCAGGATCACGTTTGAGGCAACATTGAACTGTTTGGAGGAAAAAAGAATATTGTTATAAATACAGTTTCATACATTTCTGGTCAAAGTGATATTCTTCTGTTAGCTATGACACTTTGTATTGTAAGTTCTTCTGTCAGTTACTGTAGTAGCCAAATGAAAATATGACCATTCTCTTCAAAGAGACTCCTTTTCTAAAACACACACTTACGTATTTATATAAACAATCTTTTTAGAAAAACATATACATACAGGTCCTTTTAAAAAAATTACCATATTGTGATAAAGTTCATTATTTTCTGTAATGTACTGATAAACATTAGACTTTCATATATTTTAGATTCATTACA
>JAUCNO010000710.1:5458416-5480975 GCA_032353835.1 Enteromius viviparus | reverse complement strand
CATTTGCTTTGCATTATGCTGCAACCCATCTGATGACAGTCATATAGTATGATGCAATTCTATATTAGATTTGTCATGATTGCGAGTTGTTGTTATTCAGCCTGTTCTATCTGCCCCTTTTTTAACTTTGAGCACCCGCCCCTTTAAGCGTCTCAGCACGGCCCTGGTAAATCCCAACGTGAGCGTGAAATCTGGCGTACGCACAGGTTTTGTACGTACGCAGCCTTGAGGCCCCTGGTTCTATGAAGATACTCAGTAAATTTGCTTCTGTAAATATATTAAAATCTTATTTTTGATTAGTAATATGCATTGCTAAGAACTTCCTTTGTACAACTTCAATGGTGAATTTTGATTTTTGAATTTTGCACCCTTAGAATCCAAATTTTAGTTGTATATATTGTCCTATCATAACTAACCATGCCTCAGTGGAAAACTTTATTCAATATATTATATCAATATATTCTCATTCACTGTTCCTGTCTTCTGAATTAATCTTCCCACGCTGGATCCCTGTCAATATTTAAACAATACCTGAACACCCATCTCTGTCAATACTAATTATTTCCTTCTAAATTCTAAATTTGAATTTGAAAACTACTTTGTCTTTCCTTTTCCTTTTCAGCTTGTACTATTTGAACAGTACCTGAGGTTGGTATTATGAGCACGTCCTCTATCCGTTTGAGATGAGATCACCATTGCCACGAGTGTACATGGTCTTCAATAAAGCAATAAGGACCAGGAAGTTGTGGTTTTCTAAGAGGAGTTGTTAAGCAGGACGCAGAGGTCTCTGTTTTGCTCCGATTAGTTTTTGTATAAAACGAAGCAAAAGTTATGCGTTTTAAAACGAAAACACACTTGTGTAAACGGAAACAGGAAACAGATTGTGGTTTCTGAGCACCCCACAAATGTAAAAAAAAATGGTGTATGTTTGTAGAGCAATTTACAAGAGCTTCGAACCTGGCTCAACCAATCAGAATCAGGGACCAGAACTATCCATTTTAAAACAATCTTTAGGTAGGGGGTATCATACACTACAAACTCACTCCGCTATACAAAAAAGCTGGTCTTTTGCTGGTTTATGCTGGTCCTTTCCCAGCATGTGACCAGCATAAACCAGCATCCCAGCTTCAAAACCTACCTAACCAGCTGTTTTTTTCAGCAACGGCCAAAATTCTTTACTAGGGTTTTCTGACAAAGAATGACTTGCAGTAAAATTAGACATTACTAACAGTAATATTTTGATTGTGGCTACACGATCATCACTTTCTTACCCAGTTTGTCTGTGCACTGTGACATGGCCTTAACACTAAAGGCGCATATCTGCTGTAAATTATTCTTGGCATTCAGAGTCTATTACCACTCTTTCACGCTTAAGCTTCTTCACAAATCTCTTTACAAAGACGGCAATTTAACTGGTTTTACTGTTTTTTTAAGTTGCTCCTTTCTGGGAAAACCTTTAATGTGATAAAAGTGTGTTGACATGGGTTTTTGCATGTAAACAGTAAACAACACACACACCCATCAATTTTGTCACTTCAAAATAGACTCGCCACTGTAACGGTTGCTTCAGTGCTGCTGATGGTGAGAAATATATATAGAACAATCGTGACGGAAGATAAATGATGACATTATAGTATACGACTAAAGTTAGATACTAATAAAATGGCTTGTCAAAACAAATAAAGCGGGCTTAACCCGTTAGTTAAAATGATACACACAGATGGATAGGTATTTATCCAGATGGGGTGATGAAAATCATGTTTATAGCAAAAAGAAAACTATGCAAGAAGAGTCACACAACAAAGTTTAGTATTTAGAATCAATGGCATATTATAATAAGCAACAATAATTAGCAAACAGCACTAAATCCTCTCTTGCTCTTAATAAACGCTCATATGGGTCACTTGCAGTTTAATGAATCATTCTTGGTTGATTATTGCAATTGTTATTTACATGCACAACCAATTAACGATTATCCTATTAAGAGCTCTTGCTTAAAGAAGGTGTTTCCAAGCACAAGAGCTTTTTGCATTCATTTCTAAAAAATGAAATGGTTTAGAGGCAACATTGATTGTTTTTTGCATTGGAGCTCAAATGCAAGTGGAGTGAATTGTCTGAAAACCAGCCAGTGTGGTCCTGTTGTACATGCTTAACATTTGCTCTTGTGTTACTTAAAACGCCACAGGCCACCTACGATCCATTCACTGAAGCCTACTGCATTTCAAAAATAGCAAAGGTTCTATGTTTATATACAACAAGCTATTGATTGCTGCATTTGCGGCATTAATATTTGAAATATAGAGAGTTTATTTGGGGCAAATTTAACTGAACATTCGTAATCACATCTTTAATTGCTGATTCACGCCTGTGAAATAGCCTAACCTATTTTGGATGAACAAAAAAAAGTCTATATTTGTTTTATGGCAATGTAAAGTTTTTTAAAGTTCTCTTTAAACTGGGAAAACACTGAAAATGCATTCTGCAACTTAACAGTGCACACGGCTGTTAACTATTGTAGGGCCTTTCTGTCACTCAATACAAAATTTAAAAAGTTATTGTGATTTTTTTTATCTCACAACTTTTTTAGAATTGTGATATATTAACTAACACTTGCGAGTTATAAAATCAGAATTGTGCAATTCTGAGAAATTTTTTGACGAATTAATAATTCTGAGAAAATAAGTCAGAATTGCACATTTATATCCCACAATAGTGAGTTATAAAGTCAGATTTCCTGCAACTTCATATGTTGCAGTTTTGACTCTAACCCCCAGTTTCACAGACAAGGCTTAAGCTAGTCTCAGACTAAATTGCATGTTTGAGCTGTCTCAGATGAAGATATCTTGCTCTGACTTATCTTAAAACATGTAATATTTTCTTAAAAGGCATTTTTGTAAAAGCTGCTTAAATATCTTAATTTAACTAATGCCTAGTCCTGGCTTAAGCTAAGCCCCGTTTGTGAAACCGGGCCTATATATTTCAAAATTGCAAATTTATATCTCACAATTCTAAGTGAAAAGGTCTGCAGCTTTTTATATATAAACTTATATATTAAGTCAAAATTCTGAGATATTAAGTTTGACTTTATAACTTAAAATTGCGAGTTTATAATATGAAATTCAGACTTTTCTATCTCTAATTGCAACTTTATAACAACAATTCTAAGAAAAAAGGACAGAATTTCAAGATAAGGAATTGCAATAACCTGTTTTTATTTTTTATTCAGTTTTTATTATTTTATAGTTGAAGGGTTAGTTCACCCAAAATGACTCACGCTCATGTCGTTCCTAACTCATAAGACATAAGTTCATCTTTACCACGGTTCTGGGTCTAGGATTATTTTGGGTGTTGTGCAACCATACAAAATTTGCAGGTCTCATTACAGAGTTTCACTTTCACAACCACCCTTGTTTCTCCTCTAGAGCTTTGCAATGGAAATTCACAGTTTATAAGTACAGACCAAATTCTGTGTCAAATGTGACAGCTGTGTTTGCATGACTGCATTTAATTTGTATATTATGTATTGTCCTCTGTATATTTCCTTATGCATTGCAATTGCCTTCTGGCCATGTTGTTGAGATTTTTTTTTTTTCATTTAGAGAAATGTAGAATTGAATGTCTTGCTCACGTCAGAATGAGAGTCTAAACAGTTCGCAGACAATGACAGGCATATTTGTTTAGAACTGTTTTCACTTGTAGAAGGTGCTTAAGCTGAGCGTATTTCTCTCCTGATTCGTAATGAGACATAATGCCTTTTTCAATGAAGAATGTAAGATTAAAAAAATAGAACTCATATTTTAGCCTGGAGCAAAACGGTTAAAAACAAGTAAACAAGTAAAAACAAAAAAATGCCAAAATTTGATTAATGTTTAATGTGCATTGCAAAGGTTTTGCTTCATTTTTTAAATATATACACACAACAACTGTGAAGATAAAAAAGATAATGTTAAAATAAGAACAATGATCGACTTCACAAAAACAACTCTGTTAAAAAAAGGTTTTGCAAAGGGATTAAATACTTTTAATACACGACACCCACGTACAGCTAAATAATAGGCTGCATGTGCAATCATTGACTTTCTCATGGTCATGTTCACAGCTGTCATCAACCACTCGCTATCGCTATTTATATAGTATTCACCACTGAAAAAAAAAAAAAATCTGCAACCTACTTAGGATTCACATCGAGATGAGTAAAGAGTGGCGTGGCTGAAATCGCAGGTTGTTCGCTGTAAGAGGTTCGCTGATTATAAAGCATTGGTCTCAAACTTAATTCAATTAAATTCTAACCAACGTGATCCAGCTAATCAAACGTCCAAGCAGGAGTGATTTGGGGCCGGTTGGAGCTAAACTGTGCAGAGATGTGGCCCTCCAGGAGCTGAGTTTGAGACCAATGTTATAAAAGAACGCTGCTAATTTGCAATGAACTAAAGGGACACATTTTTCAGTACAGAATTTGAATAAAAGTTTTGTTTTTCGTGCTGCTAACAGCCTGTTAGAGCAGCAAAGTTTTGGTACTGATGCTGGATACATTTTTGAATCTGAAAAACAAATATGATTTCTCAATCCAGATGTTCAAGGAGTCACAATGGGCTTTACAAAAATATCAACCTGTCAAACATACACTGAAAACCAACAAGAAACTAATGAAGGTTTAAGTTTAAGTACAGGGGTCATTGTAGTTGCATTCTGTACAGTCATTACAAAGCAGATTTGTTCAAACAGGTTTACAGAACATCGCATTAATCTAGACATGATGAGATAAAGGCATGAATAAGCAAATATTTATGAAAGTATTGCAAATTGCAATTCTTTCACCATACATTGCTTTAGCCTACTTCTTGTAAAATGTGCAAGTGCACTATCAAGACGTTAACTACACGTCCAGATGTCAGAGAAAAGACTCCTGACAGGTGTTTTATATAGCCCTAGGCCTACATATATTTTTGAGCTCAAAAGCAGCCCTGATGACATGATCAGATGTGCAAAAAAACCGCAACCACAAGAGGACAACTCCCAAAGTATACTCAAGTTATTTGACAGTACCGTTTCCACGCGTTTTATCTTAGTTGCGAGGATGTGTGAGCTCTGTAACTTGAATCAACTGATTCCTGGAACTAAACTTCACCTATACAGAGAGTTACGATCTGAGAAACATCGTGGTGTAACGCAGCGAATCTCTCTCCACCTACCTGACAGCCTGGTGTGACCTTCCCATGCTGCTCCTGCATGTGTCCGTCAGTTCGTTTGGCCTTTGATAATAAAGCGTTTCTCTGTGTCTCGCGCTCTTGACTAGACTCGCGCAGGAAACTAACTGAACGCACGAGCGCGCGCGCGATGCTGAGGCGCAGAAATCTGAACTGCGTGACTTCCAAAACTGTATTTGAACCCACACCCACTCTCTCCTTAGATATGACTCTCCCTCTTTGCGTCTCAATTGTTTCGATGTGTTTTAAAAACTAGCCTGTGACGTTGATGTGCCCCGCTACACACATTGTACACAAAATATCAAAGTCACATACAGAAAAAGAAAATCCGCCTGTGAGCAGGTGTGTGCTTTTATGCAAGCATGTCAACCTAAGATTTTCTATAGCCTGCTAAACCAACCCCCCTCCCGTCAAAATCACACAATTCGAACTTTTTCCCAGTAAAACCATTACAAATTTCATTTTTGCGGTGTGTTTTAGGGATTTTACCAATAGGATTTAACATTCCACTAACAGACTCCATCACATACCAGTAGACTCCATTATACTTTCCATTAAAATTAATAAAATTCCTATTATAATTCTATAAATTCTAATATAATTCTATTGTGTTTTAGGTAGGGTTCTGTTGTTTTTTATTCAGAAATAAGTAGCCTATTATGGCATTGATAATGACAAAAAATATATAATTAGCCTACCTCAAAACTGGTATAGTTAGCAATAATGATACTAATGCCATTTCCACTGCTACAACTAATAATCATAAACAATTTTCATAATAATTCAAAGAATATTAGCCATAGTACTATTTATTATTTTGCTTCTGGTCCCCCATGACTGTACGGTGCAAGTTAGTTCCAACAAGGCTACAATAACAACCCCATGTGCCAGGCTTACCCTGTGTGTGCTGCTTTTATAAATGTATTATTTATGTGAGTCAACTAATCTGTGATGCATTAAAAAAGTTAGACTGACCAGGACAAAGGCCAAGCCACTCGTCCTGTGCATTCATTGTTAAATATTTGGTAACGCTGCACAATAAGGTGTAATTTGGAATAAAACGTTAGTTAATGTATCAGCTAACATGAGCAAATAATGAAAAGTCCATTTATAACAGTATAAGGACTATTTTATAAGTAAGCTAATATTAGCAACACAATATAAAATAATTTAATAAAAGTCATTGATGACCAATTGTATTGATTTACATGATGTTCGCTTGATCTGAACGTCCTGCAGCTCATCAATGCCCTCCTCTGGTCTGACACCCTGCACGGCTGGCAACAAGGAAAATGGTGCAAAAATATAATAACTGAGAGAGGAAGTTAAAATTTATATTACGTAATAAAATAGCTTATCAAAACTAATTCTGATGTAGCCTTACTAAAAACAAACAAACTTTGATCTTGAATATATTTAGGACAGATAAGATAGAAGATAAATGCACATGTTTCAAAGATCAGTGGCACGACACAAAATTATTTGTTTAAAATATCTAATGTGACCTAAAGGTGTTTTTTTTGCTTTGGAAACAGTCAAATTGCAACCAATGGCAACCAGTGTTGAGTTGGAACAGATAATGAACTGCAAATAAAAATGTTAATGCTGTATAGCTATCTTCGTGAGGACACTCAATGTAATCTAGCTCCTTACCCTAACCCTACCCATCAGAACTAAGTGCTTTACCTAAACCCTTACCCTAAACCTACTCTTTACCCAATTATAACCTGACCCCTAAAATCAAGTCTTGACCCTCAAACAGGTCTTTAAAGGGCTCCCAGAAAGTGAGGACTGGCCAAAATTGTCCTCACTCTGATGATCTAAAACTCAAACCGGCCCTCACTGTAAAAGTGCACACATACACATATCCATCAAACGGATCTGGATTTTTTTTCAGATGATCGCAGATGAATAATACTAATTAAGTCCCTTGTCCCCTGCGGCAGCTGGAGGATGATGTCTGCCCACCTGAATACCGGCTCAGTAAAGAGACACGTATGGGAAACCTTGACTTATTCTATCCTGATTCATCAATTCTCTTAAATCTTCAACACACACCAGATGAGATCATCCGTCTCAGTTGTGCGAGGTCACTCCTGACTGTGTTGAGTCTATGTGAATCAGTATTAGTCAGTGTCAGACGTTTGTGCTCATTATGGGTGTTTCTCACCTCATTAAAGACGAGTGGTAAAAAATCCCCCCCAAAAATCCAGGTTATTTTGGACGTTTCAAAACTAATTTGCCAGGTGGCTGAAAAAAAATCCCTGATCACCCCGGTACGTTTTAGTTGCACCAAGATTTAGTTTTTACTACAATTTCTATTAGTAAATTAGATTTCAAAATAACTTTAGTGCGTTTGATTTAAAGAAAAATTCAGCATCATTACTCGTCTTCATTGTTACAATGATCCTTCAGAAATAATTCTGACATTTTGCTCAAGAAACAAAGTTAGATATCATGATGACACTTAATATTTTGTAAAACAAGACGTACGGCAAATGTATTTGATTTTTAGCATTCACTGGTATTACAATGTTAAAGCTGGTGTGCCTAGACCTTACAGAGAGAGACAGAAAACAAACTCATGAAATGTACACTTTCGATTTATAAACGTTAAACTGAAGATAAAGATGCATTAAAAGCTTTTTGCAAGTCATTTTTAATGACCCAGTAATTAGAGAAATACATCTGTTAAACAATCAATTAATACAAGTATACAGCACATAACATAGAATATAATCAACTTGTATAGCCACTTAAGACTGGTGCCATTACTAGAAACAAGTGACTTCAAAGATGCATTTAAAATGTTTCAATTCAATAATACCCAACAGTTGCTTTTCATTCAGCACCCATCTAACAGTGAAGATTACCAAAAACACAGCCGTTCCTTTGCGCCCCTGCAATATATGGATATAATGCGTATAAGATAAAGCAATATAAGATGCATTCATATTCAGAAGTAGTAGCCGCAGCAGCTTCTGCTACTCACAAACAGACAGACACAAAAGCCACTTTTAATATTTTATTTAAGGACCATGCAATGACCATGAGTGGCCCTTGACATTTTTACAAGTGTTGATCCTTCATTGCCTCTACAGTACAAAATAACTTTAAGAAAAAAAAATAATAATAATAAAAAAGAAAAAGATACATCTAACAAAAAAGGAGGGAGGGGGAAAAATAAAATCCTGCACAGCAGACTCTGGGACGCTTGTGACGGCATGTACATTTTACAACCTGCTCTGAAGAAGAAATAAAGTTACATGAACGGAACAGTTAAAGATTCAGATTAGCAAACGAAACAGTGTTTACTGAGGGAACGCAGGTGGGGCCATGGGGAACGGCATGGACTGTGGCATCTGTTGGGGGTTGAAGGGGAACGGTGGAGGGTGGTTCATGCCGTTCTGGACGGCCCCTTGGTTGGGAGCAAACTGCTGGTTCTGATAGCCTTGGTTTCCGTACCCGCCAGACTGATTGCCGAAGTTACCCTGTCCGTTATTGCTGTAACCCCCGCTAAAGCTGCTACTGCTGCTGCTATTGTAACCACTAGATCCGTTTTGAGTTTTGTTTCCAAACACCTTCTTCTGCCCGTAAGAGTCACCATTACGGTTATCCTGGCCATAGCTGTTGAAGTCCCGTCTGCCGCCAGAATGGCGATCCCGACGGTCATCCCTATACCCTCCACCTCGACCTCCCCTTGAACGACCTGGAAAAGAGAAAGCGGGAGTTATACCAGGCTTCGCAAACCAACCAGAAGCAAGTAAACAATGCCGTACCCTTAAAAGAGAGATTATGAAGGACAAAACTGGCTGAGGGTAAAGCACAGCTCTTGTATCTCACCAATTGGATTTACCTCCTCTGTCTTCGGCCATTTGGATGAGCTTGGGGTTTATGGCTTGGTTAGCCTCGCGGAGGACCGAGACGAGGTCGTGAGCCTGTTTCATGTTGTTGGGCGTAAAGAAAGTGTAGGCTGTGCCGGTTTTCTGACTGCGAGCCGTACGGCCAATGCGGTGAATGTAGTCCTCGGAATTGTTGGGGTAGTCATAGTTAATGACAAATTTGACATCCTCCACATCTGTTAAGAGAAAATGGACGCGCCATGGCAGGAGTAGAGGAGTGCGGGTGCACACCGCCATAGCCGCGAAGATAGGAGGCGTTAGCAAGGGAAACAATGAACGATAGGTCATCGACTTACCATGCTGAGGAAAGGATGGTTAAAAATCAGGATCCAAATGACAATTTACAATGTCCTCTATTAAAAGCGACAGGACAAACTGCTGCATCTTGCCAAGACTCAACTCGCTCAAAAAAAACGAGACCGATTAAGGGTCTTAAATTTAAGGCTGACGCAAGCTTTCCAACCAACCGGTGCTCACTTGAAAGAAAAATATGACTCTCTTTGGCAGGACTCGACATGACTGAAGCCAGCAAAAGGAGGGCACACATCGACCAGCCGGGTAATCGCATTCAGTACGGAGGCATGGAGATTAAAAGCAACTGCTCTCAACGGAAAACCGCTTAATTTTTCATAAAAACGCACTTCCTTTGGAGAAAACTCCCAGTCCTTAAACTTAAAAAGTTCAACAGTTCAAGCTGTTGCGCGAGAGCAGATGATAGCAGGACGCAAGTGCAACCACTCAACGGCGCCGCACTCCTCCGTGGTATGCCGCCCCTTGGATTACACCCCAATCACGGAGCTCCGAACACCTCTGAATGCAATTTGATTGGCTGGCAGACAAGTAGAACTCCACAGAGGAGCTCCTTACCCCCTCCTGGTGAACCTGGACGCGTCATGCCAAGGTCCTGCCTCCAAGACTCCACCTTCAGGTGAGAGGGGCTCAGAAAGGCACAGCAGTTAAAAGGAAACGGCAGAACTGTATAGTATAGTAAACACAATATGAAGTGATAAAGGACAGATTAAGAAGAAATAACAAACCTAGTCCTCTGGAGGCAACATCTGTGGCAATGAGGATGGGTGCTTTGCCGTATTTGAATTCTGTTGAGGAAGGAAGGGGATGGTCAAATCGGGAAAATTAACCAAAATGACGTCAATGATGCAAGACCTTAAAAGCAGGAGAACACATACCATTGAGCACCCAGTCTCGTTCCTGTTGGCTCTTATCTCCATGAATACCCATTGCTGGCCACCTGCAAGAGGAAGAACCAATAAATTAATTCCCTGTAATCTAGACTCAAAGCAATCATGACACAGCCAAGCAAAGCAGGTCAACTTACCCATCCCTACGCATCCTCCTGGTGAGATCGTCACACCTTTTCTTGGTCTCCACAAAAATAATGGTCTTGTTCTCCTTCTCGCTCATGATTTCCTCCAGGAGGCGCATCAGTCTGAAAGAGAACAATTTCGTCGTCATACGTTCCTTCACACAACAAAACCAACCTTTTAATGTTCTCAGCACTCACTTGTCTTCCTTTTCGCCATCGTTGCAAACGTCGACTATCTGTAGGATGTTGTGGTTGGCGCTGAGCTGCAGAGCACCAACGTTGATCTGTACATAGTCCTTCAGGAAGTCCTCAGCCAGCTGCCTCACCTCTTTTGGCCATGTAGCGCTCCACATAAGAGTCTGTCGGTCTGGCTACAGGAAAAAATTGTAGAAGTTTAATAAAAAGAAAACCCCAGCGCATTTAAGTCGTTTAACGGCATTGAAACAATGCATACTCTAATTTGGTCCACGATTTTTCGAATCTGAGGTTCAAATCCCATGTCAAGCATCCTGTCAGCTTCGTCAAGTACAAGATAAGTGCATCTGCGCAGATTAGTCTTTCCAGCTTCAAGGAAATCGATAAGTCTTCCGGGTGTGGCGATACAAATTTCGACACCTGACAACAGAGATCGAAGAGTTAGACAATTACCACACAACGGAGAAGCATTTCAAACAGATTCCAGCTTTGTTTTACTCATACCCCTTTCCAGGTCCCGGATCTGTGGTCCTTTGGGAGCACCTCCGTAGATGCAGGTAGACTTAAGACGAGAAGCTTTGCCGTACTCTGCCGCCACCTGCTGGACCTGCTGTGCCAATTCACGGGTGGGAGCCAACACCAAGCACTGAATAGGGATCAAAAACAGATTAAAAAGAGCCGCTTTTAAGACAGAGATATAGATATTTATCCTTGACAGATCGTTGAACTTACAATGGGACCGTCTCCACGCTCAAGGAATGGTTGGTGGTTTATGTGAACAATAGCAGGAAGCAGATACTGCAAAAAGAAAAGATTCATTAAAACCAGTTCAGATGAGTCACAGCCAGATAATTTACAGCAGGACGGTTGAAAAGCATCATACCGAGAGGGTTTTTCCAGAACCAGTCTGTGCAATGCCAACCATATCTTTGCCACTCAGTGCAACGGGCCACCCCTGAGCTTGGATGGGAGTTGGATCAGTCCAGTTCTGTTTACCGATCACATCCATCACATAATCTATATAAAAAAAAAATATAATAATAAATAAACAGTGTAACATCGCAGAGCTCAATAATAAGTTATTTAAATCAATGATTAACTTACTTGGAAAGTTTGCTTCATGGAACTTCACAATGGGTTTGGGACAGTCCCGACACTTCACTGTGATCTCCTTGCTTCTCCTGTAGTGTTCAACATCTTGCTGCAATAAAAAGGGACAAAAACAACCTTTAAAAATGCCCCAAAACACACAAGAAATCTCACACGAAACAGCATTGCAAGTTTACTTACAGTTGACCTCCGAGCAACTTCTGGATGCTCCTGGTAGAAGTTCTTCTCAAACTTCGGGAGCTCATCCAGGTTCCAGTGTTTTTTCCGCAGACGATCACCAGGATTCCCAAACTTCTTGCCTTGAGGAGGTCCACCTCTGCTGCCTCCAAAGCGTGGGGGACCACTGCTGTAACTATATAAATAAATATTAAAAATCTAACAGACATTTTATAACACGGAGGCTCAATGACAATTAGTTGGCCAGCATTTCTGTGTATATAGGTCAAGAGTACCAGAACATCGCCACGCTACTAATAGGGCGCTATATGTGATACACACAGTTTAAAAGGTTTGGTAGTAACGCCATTAAACAGCCACCATACAGAAATTATAAGTAGTACATCTAAAAACCTAAAAGTTGGTAGCTACACATTGCAGTTTCGCGTTGGGTGGCATTATCATGATACTTCACATAAATACACTGGGGCTATGGCGCATATCATGGGTTTACCGTGTCTAAAAAACAAAACATGGTACATGTACTTTTGTACCCATCCTCAAATAAAACCAACGAAATGTCAGTTAAGCAGAGCTCAAAAGGTCTAAATAATAGATTACAAAAGCTCAGGTTTCGATTCACATCGCGAGTTCTTGTCTGCGCCACGTTTTAACGTCGCTGCCATTTTATTTCCTACCGGCAGGAGACAAAGAGGAAAAAACCGGCCGGCATTTTGCATCACAGCCACATGGGCCGACAAGGCCTTTAAACGACATAAATCGACGAAATTTATGTTGAAATCTAATTAAAGATTTTTATTCGACGTCTAGGATGCGTTTTACACGTTAAAATAACAGACACCGTTATTCCCGAACGGTTTCGGTCGTGTAAACGGACACGCACATAACCATCCGCCTAATACCCCAACACCCTCGATCGGATTTAATCTTATAACAAACACGATAGCGAAATGGTTCGTTTCTTCGGTGAAAACAGTCGACCAACGGCCAGTTAATTACGAAAACCGCATCGATTCATATTTTACATTATAACGAATATTTAATCGAAAAAAAATAACCAGAATCTTACCCTCTGTCACGACCGCGGTCTCTGTCTGAATATCCAGGCATATTGTACACTGAAATTATAACTTAAAATTAAATAATCGGACGTTTTTTTTTTCCTCAGTATCGTGCGGTGATGGTGCTGGTGAACGTCGAACACAGCGTGAACTCGACGGATTTTATAGGAAGAGGAAGTGACTTCCGGAAAACCGCTGACGTCTTTGTGACGTCCAAGCGCTGCGCATGCGCGTTTGGAGATTAATGGCTGTTGATTCCTTACAAAATATTGGGAGTGTGCTATGCTAAGATAGTGGTATCTTATGATGGCAATACATATTCATAGCTCATGTTATTTACGTTACAGTGAAATAGCACAATCGTAAAAAGCCGTTTGATCGCATTTTGTTTCGCATTAGTGGATAATACTATTTATTTACAATGCAAACATTAAATGTCACTTCAGAAAAATTTTAGCCCCTTGAAAGCCTGTTTAAGCTATAACCACAGAGTTATGTATGCATTTATCTTTTAACTGCCAATATAGAAACCTATGAGAAAATCCAATGGTTTGAAAATACTAATTAAATAAGCTATGTGGGCCTTTAGACAAAGAAAAGGCCCACATAGCTTATTTAATTACTTCTAGTACATTTAAGCTCCTTTCTGGTCTTAAGCTTCTTTTTGGGGTCTTTTAAAACTTCCATGTTTTATTTTCTAGTTTTGATGACTCAAGTTAAAAACAAAGCATGCATACTAAACCTTGTGACAGGTAATTTAAGTAATGGAGTACACTTCTATGTTGTGAACAAACACAATTCTCTTGTTTTGGGCTCCATTGCTTTGTTTAAATGGTAAAAGTTCCTATACTGTCTTTAAATATGGTCAGTTTGAGTCTGACACCTAGACAATTTGTTAAAAGGGGTATATTTTCACCTACCCCCATTTTTCAAGAGAGACTGAGATCATATTCTTTCTTATTCTAATAGGGACATCTGCCCCCTTTGTTCCAAGATGATGCTTAACAGCCCACCTTGGTGTCACAAAAGGATTGTGAAGCACTGTGATACTCTTTTGCCACACTATTAAACCTAATGGCCAGTTTTTGCAATTTAGTTTGCAAGAATATGGTAAATACAGGATGCATCCAAGATTACAACAGAGAATCACATATATAATCCCCTCTTCAACCCAATCACTGAAATACAATTAAAACATATTATGCGGATTACTTGGACAGTCATACAGAAGCAGGCGGCCACAGTGATCCCATCAGGAAGGCACGTTTAATCAGATCTAATTACACACAAAAATAAAACACTCTTACAAAAAAAAAATTATAGTGTGTGTTACATTTAGCAAATTGCACTGTTCAGCTATGAAAGTTAAAAGTGTTGCTAGTAAATCATGCTGTAAAGGAACGACCCTCTCAAAGCCTAAAGTCAACAGGGCATCCAGTCCATATGGAGGTCTATTAACTATACAAATAATGATAAAAAAAAGTTAAAAGAAGAGAAGACAAAGAGATCTTTATGTGTGCACCAGATTTAAATGAAATATATAATCATTCAGTCCATAAAGAGTTTGGTAAATATATATTTTTGCCTATTATATACAGCCATTATATAATGTGTGTGTGTGCAAATTGTATTTTTTTTCTTTCAAATCTAATTAAATTAAAGATAAATGACAGTCAGTGACCCACATATATGAACAACTGTTCTATAACTATACAAAGCACCATATCTGAATATTTAACTGATCCATCCAGAGGCTTTTTTATTTTGTTTAGAATCTTTTTTTCTCACCTTCTTTCACACTCAAATTTCTATTAAAAAAAAGTAACAAAGGATGTATAGCTCATTTTCAGCATATGCAAACTCTTAACAACAGTCCATGGTCATAGAGGATTGCTATAGACAGGCAGCATCTCAGAAACATTCAAATATATATATTTTATATATATATATATAAAACCGCATTTGTTTATTTATGCAGTTTCTTTTAATAATCCTGAAGGAACAGGTTTTCAAGCTGTGCATTTTGGAGGCTTACAAAGAGCACACGGGTCATGCTTCTGTTGTTTTCTGCTAGATTTACACCTAAAGCTAATGTACTTCTATAAAAGATAGAATGGTTTCTTGTACTTTAGTACAGAGATCCTCCTAGCTCACTGAAGGCCAGTGACATTTGTCATGGTAAAAAAATTCAGTAAATTGGTACTACAGTGGGTTAATAAATTACAAAAATAACAAGACGGACACTTCTCTCCCTTGTTTTCCTTGAGGGGTAAACAGTTGCATTTCTTCTTTTAGGAAATAATAATAATAATAATAATAATATTAATTCTAATAAAAATACAGACCCAGAAAATAAATGGTAACAATATAATGAGAAGGTATGAAATGGAAGACACTTCACATCTCATTAACATGCTCATACATCATATTTAAATCGATTAAAGGGTTCGATTGACATCGGAGACAGATTAGAATACAGTTTACCAAAAAGTTGACACCAGTAATGCAACATATTAAAATGTTTTTCTTCACAATTTTTCTTAAAAAAAAAAAAAAAAAAAAAGAGAGAGAGATGGAATTTGAACATTCAAAGCAAGCCAAAGCCAGCCTCACTGAAGCCGCTTCAATGGACTCAACTTCATTTTCTGCTCTGGAAACATCGGCAACGGTCCCTGCGACGATGCCAATATATTACATCTCTATAGTTTAACTCTCTTCACCTCGTCCTTTCACGCCTCTCATATAAAAATAAAGCTAGACTACCTACCTACCTAAGAATTCATGTATTCGTTTGTTCACTTTCAACAAGCTTATAAGTCAGACTGCGGATGACGGCAGTTGTGAGGAATGGAGCACAGGTTGTCGAAATGGCGTCTGCTGAAGGGCAGCCCAGAAGAGGCCAGCGGCTTCCCTGATTGAAAGGAATTCATCCCGCAGGCTTGCTAAGGTCCAAGCTGGCCGAAGAGCAGCCCCCTGCGCAGGTCCCAAATGACAAATGTCTAGTTTTCGGTAACGCTTCTGCGTTAGCTCTTGTTCGGCGTGCACCCGCTAAAGTCCGGCCTCTCCTGAAGTCTAGTCTGTGAAAATGCTACATGGAATACTGTTAATATGCTGTCTTAATGCTAAAAAATCAACGTATGGACTCGGAAGAAAAAAAAAGGAAGAGGAGGTTCCAAAATAGTAAAAGAGTTACTAGCAGCTGAAAAGATAGGTTGTTTTCTTCTCTTCTTTTCGAATAATGCAGAAAGATCTGTGTAGCAGCACCAGGCGTGGAGTGCTGCGGTGTAATCCACCCTTCCTCAGCTCCTCCGTATGAGGCCCACACGTCTGCCGGCTGACTGACAGCTCTGTCCCGCCTGGAGAAAGGTTCCTCTGCGAGCGCCGGCGGCGGAGCATCATTCCACAGCGAAGCCACAGGTCTCCTCGATGGCCGTCAGCAGCTTGTCGTAGAGTTTGTCGTAGCTCTCGTACGGAGGAATGTCGATGCGGTTGAAGCTGAGGCCACATTAGAAAGAAGCGAATTAGTGCAGAAAATAGATTAAAAAAAAAAAAAAGAAGAAAATATTATTATATCAGTGTACTATCTTAATATATTTTGACCTGAATTTGCAGCATCATTACTCTTAATTAATCATAATAACATGCTGATTTTGTGTGCATGAACATTTTTATTTTATTATTAATACCGAAAACAGTTGTGCTTCTTTATATGTTTGTGGAAACAGTGAGACAGTTATTATTATTATTATAATTAAAGTAAAAATTTATTTTACAAAATGGAATTTATTGCAATTTTTATTTAATGGTAGCACATACTATTTAAATATTTCTGTAGTTTAATAAAATTAAATATATATATATATATACAAATAAACTTTTATCTAGCTGTTTATTAGCATGCATATTACTATAATATTAGGCATTTATTAGTAACATTAATGCCTTATTGTACATGACCTTATTTCAGTTAGGAAGGTAGTAGTTGTGTTTAGGTACAGGGTACGTTTAGGGAAGTAGAATGCAGAATATGTGCTTTGTAAAAATACTAATAAACAGCTAATATGGTACTAATAAACATGATAATAAGCAACTAGTTTAATACTGGGAACTGAAAACTATACTAAAGTGTTACCAAAAACAATGCATATATTTCTATTTCAATTTTTATATTTCATTTGAATGATACGGTCAGTTTTCTAAACATTGGCTCTGTCCTTTAAAAAACTCATATCGGTTGATAACCAGTCTATAGAAATGTGCTTACCATGTGTGTGCTTTGGGCAGGTTGTTGGTGCTGGCGTCGATCTGATGGATGGTGAAGAGCCGTGGTCCAGCAGCACCTGGATCATACAGTGTTTCAGAGCAAACATATGTGTGATTATCCTTTCTACATGCTGAGAAACTCATGCTAAAAGGACATCAGGTACCTTGCAGGGCTTTGAATCCTTGCAGCGGGACTCTGGAGGAGCCGGTGACAAACTGGAGCAGTCTGGCTCTCCTCTCCTCATCATACGACTCCACGGCCCGCCAGAACCACTTCACAATGTTACTGTCAGGAGTGCAGTGCTTCAGACGCGTGTTTGACTTCCAGTCGTTGATGTCGATCTTCCCAAGTCCGCACACAATGAGCTAAAATTGAGACGCACTTCAAATCATTAACCATGCTTTGATATGATACACTTTTCACATAAAACTCCTGGTTGAAGTGGATTTGTCTTTCTTATAGCAAGGTTTCATACCTCCAACTCTTTCTCATCAAACGCCTTGAGTAGGTGTTGTGGGATGACCTCATTAAAGCCTTTCTGCAGGGCCAGGAACTGAGCCTCGATGCCCCTCAGGAACCGCCAGTTCACGTACAGCCTGCACAAAAACACCAGCAAGACACTTAGGCTATGTTCAGACTGCCAGAAAGAAAAAATCTGATTTTATTTTGCCATCTCCAGATGGGGTTTTGAAAGACTAGACAGCAAAGAAACGCATGAAAATTTGATTTTTTTCTAAATCTGATTCAAACCACATTCGAAGGTGGTTGGAAATGTGATTCCTGTCAGATTTTTACAGATGCCTCTCAGTCTGCATGCTCAAATCTAAAAGTCTTTGCGTCACTCTTAACATGACACGCAACGATAACTGGGGACATTCAAAGAAGAACTACAACGTCACACTGTATATTAGTCTACTCCCAATATTTGTAAAAAAACCTCCACTTTTCCCGCATCCATTTTACAAGTCTCGTCACATATTTGGGTATGCCTACATCATTACCAAAGCAACTCATGCAGAGAAGTTTGTTGTGTCACACCGATCTTATTTGATCACTTGCAATGAATAGTGTCGGCAGATCACGAGGAAGGTGCTCACGCTCACCTCACATACTCCTTCTTGGTGTCTTGGGTGACAGGGATGCTCTTGCCATTGGGTTTGAGCTCGTGTTGAATGATCTCTCCATATGCATTGTGTTCGACACAGAACGTGTGGTCCAACACCCCAGTGATGTCATTATCTCTGAACACAGACAAAAAAAAAAATATTATTTGATTATGCACACAATATATTGCTTTTTCGCTAGAATATTTTTGCAAAATAACTGTTCATCTCTATGTATATCTATCTATATATTAGGGCTGTCAAATGATTAATTGTAATTAAATCACATCCAAAATAAAAAGAATTGTTCACACAATATATATATATATATATATATACACACATACAGTATAAATGCAAAAATATTTTAATGCATTTCTAAATTTATATTCTTATATTTTATATCATATATAAATATGTAAACATTTTCTTAAATATATACATGCATGTTTGTATTTGTGTAAACAAATATAGATGTTTGTATTTGTGTAAACAAATATAGATGGATGTATAAAGCACACTGACAGGATCCAGACAAGGCTGTTGTGGAGATCTGGATCCACTGACTCCATGTCGTCCAGAGTGATGGGTTTCCCTAGCAACTGCTTGTAGAAGGGCAGCGTGAAGCCTCCGTCTATATAGTGCCCGTGGAAAACAGCCATTCCCATTATCCTCCCCACAAAGTGGAAATAAGACAAATGCTCCTAAAAGCACAAACAAATGAAAAGAGATGAGTGTTTATTTTCTTGGAAAATACTAGCATTTGTCTGAGAAATGGGAGGCTTGTGATAAAGATCCAGGTCCACTTACCGGATTAACGGCAGAGTCCGGGTTGATCTGTAGCGTGTAGATGTCATCTCGTGAATACTGGAACAGTCCGTAGTATGGATTTAACATCTCATGTGACAGCAAGTACAACCACTCCCTGTGACACAAACACACAAAATACTGAGTCTACTATGGCCCACTCTGACACGTTATACTCTGCTTCTACCACTAGATGGACACACAAGAGTTAAAAGACAACAGGAAAGTGCACTCATAACCCACTTTACTTCCCTTTAGTGATGCATTTACTAGCAAAATAGGATATCATTCAAAAACATATGCCAGGAGTTGATTTTACCCATCGGGAATTGACTGTATTGTGCGAAGTGATAGCAGATGGTACTAGAAAGTGAAGAAAGCTACATACTGAAATGTACATTTTTCATCCAAATTACAAAGAAGTATTTTTCTGTTGAATAATGTTCACAGATGAATCATTCACAATAGAAGCCCGAAGTAAGAAAACAAGGCAAATCTTGATTTCATGCTCAGCTTTCTGTTTTGTGTCTCGCACCTTGCGACTCCACCGTAGTCGAGCCCTTCCTCTCCTCTGAACTTGACCATCAACCTCTTCCACAGGTCCTTCGGCCTCATCTTCATCACCTGCCGGTATGATTCCTGAGAAAACAGTGGTGTTGAAATGTGAGAAAGATCACAGAGAAGTCATCCGTGCGCACTAAGGGCATAATAACTAGTTGACAAACTAGTTTCAGACTTATTTAGCTTTACATTTTCTTGGAGTACATGCTCTTTTTTGCAGTTTTATTAAGTGAGTGTAATTTTGTTGTTTTTTAAAATGTGTGTATTATATATATATATATATATATATATATATATAAATAATCATGTTTTAACTTTTTTTTAAATTACTTTAAGTTTCTTTGGCAACTAGCTAAAACAAAGTAAGTTCAATAGTTTTATTTCAGTTAACATTAATTTGGACAATAAATAAAAATTAATAAAATTATAAAAAATTCTTACAAATATCTAATATTGAAAAATGGTATCTAAAACTAATTACTGAAATAAATTATATTCACATAAATAGGAAATATTTTAGTTAAATAGTTAAAATAGAAACTAAATGAAACTGTTCTGCTCAAATGGCTCTACTTAAGATGGATTGGCAAATTTCTTCATTGTAAAAAACTGCTGTAATCCAATAAACCTGCTACTTTTCCCCACCTGATCATAATTCTGCTTCCTGTAAATCTTTTTGATATCAAGTTTCTCTTGATTTAATTGCACAAGATACACTTTAACGGTGTTAAACGCATCTCACAAATCTGCATCGCTTAAGTTAAGCCACTGCACCCATCCCTTTGAGATGATTCAATTTATTACAGTTGATCCTGTCATCGTAGGATCTTGCCAATAAACTCAAAAGAACCCAAACTCATGCGAAGGGTTCATATAATCAGATGTTTACGGTCAGAGCCCTCCGTGGGGAGAGAGCGCAGGATGTTGGAATGCAGCATCCAGAAATGTCTGTGCGCATCCAGCTCAACACCCATAAACAGATGACCAAACAGATGCACGGAGCAAAATCACTTCAAGCTGAGCAAAGAGAGAAGGGTATGCATGTTGTTCTAGAAGAACAGCGAGTCGAGGCTCAGAAACGCGTGCAGAGCATGTCACATGCTTTAGCTGAACTCAGCACGCTAATGAAGATAAATGTATTATTGCTTGTGGGTAACGTCCAGCAGAGCTCAAAGGCCCTCGCAGTAAAGGTTAACCAGGCCTCTGGGATTGGTGAGCGCTATTAGAGGCTCATACAGATGGACAGGTGTTACCGGTGCAACCAACAACAGAGTTCACATCTTAAAGCTCAACGTCAATGTGGATTCTGCTGCTATGTGACTGGTTGAGAGGACGGCGAAAACTTTTGAGGAAATGTATGTTTTTATCCATTTTGACCATTTGACTCTTTATTGGATAGACATGCACTTAATGCACATGCATTAAAATTATTTTTATGAATCAAAACATCTATTTTATGATTTATTGATTCATTTGCAACACCACATGTTCACAAAAGCCGAAAAAGTATATTTGTAGGTAAATATGGCTATTTATATTAGTAACAAACACATTAGATTGAATATTATTTCTAACAATGTTTCTAGTGTTGCTAATGTCAAACACGTGCTTCTGTTATTTTAACTGGATTATTACCGTTTCTGCTTAAAAACTAAACATTTTGATTCTACTTGCCTACAATGCTTATTTAAACACCTTGTTTAATACATAAACATCTACTCTTCTGTTGGGTTTTAAAATGTTATTGAAGAGAAGCATCTTGGCATGGTAAAACGATCACTGTACAGTAAAGAGAGTAATATTGTGAAATATTATTTATAATTTGAAAAATGACATTTCTTATATATTTATAAAAAAAGACTTTGAATGAATTTCCTGCAGGTGAAGTAATCCAGGGTCTCACCTCAAAGATCTCCTCACGCGAGACCTCGATACGGCAGTGTCCCGCCTGCGGCTGCTGCTGGGACAGCTCCTGCCGCAGGATTTTCAGTTTCTGCACCAGATCGCGCTTGTACTTGGGCACTGTGAGACATTCAGGATCCTCTGGGAGATTTCCGGGAGACATGACAGTCTGAGCCTGCTCCTTCAGCTGTCCGGGACGACTGCTGAGAAAGAGAGAGGGGGCAATGAAACCATGCGTCAACATGTACACATACACTGCAGCCTAACCCCATCTTCACCAGCATCACTCTTCCAGAGCCAGCACACAGGTATCCGTCAGGCCAGCACCGGACAGAAAAAGAACTCACAAATACATCAAGTGGAGGCACCAGGTCACTTAATCAGCTCCTGAGCTGATATAATGCTGATTGCACAATCAGCCCAAAACACAGGACACTCGTGAATGTCCCTGCATTAAATTACACAGAGCTGCTGCTTGAGCAAAGACCTCAATGCTGGATGAACACAGAAGGAGCAAGACGCATTGTTAATATTTCTCCATGTGACAGGGCTCCATACACTCGTTCTGTCTGCACGTGACCCACATTCCTCAAATATTCCCTTCCTCCCGTTGGCTTTCCGTGACAAGCTCTCTTTTCTTTGCCTGCAGTTCTCCTGGTTCATGCAGTATTTAGAGGACTTACAGTAACTGCTCTTAGATCTGGTTTGAATCTGAATCAATGTAAACACAATCAGTCTAGATGGGTTCTTACTGCTGCTACGTAAAAACGCCATGAGGTGCATTATCCTAACTTTGACGCATGGGTACGACGAATATGGATATCTGAGAAGATATCCACTATTTTACTGATGTCACATGGATCTATAGCATCTAACAAACCACGTTCAGGAAAAAGGTGGATAAAGAGAAAATTTAGTTTAAAATAGAATAAATGAAGAGCTCTTT
>JAUCNO010000710.1:5437744-5458316 GCA_032353835.1 Enteromius viviparus | reverse complement strand
ACCACCAATGAACTGGAAAGAAGTCTTTTCCCATAGAAGTTTGATGGATGGGAAAGCACACACAAGGAATTGTGGGAAGAACTGAGGGTGGACAAAAAGTGGTTAAATAATGGGAAAGCTGCATCATGGTACACGATACTGGAGAGGAAGTGGGGGTGTGAGAGAAAAAGCAGTGAAAAACCAAACACTTGAGATAATTCATGCTTTGGGATATAGTAAATCTGAGATGAAACAAATAAGGCTGAACTATAAAGTTTGGATGCCACAGATGCTAAAATACGACGACCCCTCTCTAAATGTACAAAAGTAGCTATATTTTTCATGAATAAAGACTTGTAATACCTAAAGAAAAATCTTTCAAATATTGTCATGGCAGAAAAAAAACAATTTATGTACAATATTCTGAAATGTATAAATCAGACTAAACCATAAAAAAGCTTGGCCGTGGGTTGAACAAAGAGAGCGCATAAAAATGTGAAGAACTAAAGCATTTATCATCACAATCCATTCATTTCATGGGCTCGTAATTGGACAAATTAAAAAAGTAATGTTCATCTCTAATATTTGGTTGAAAACCCTTTACTGCCAATGACATCATCAGATGCTGGCTTTCCTCCTTTTTAATGCTCTGCCAGGCCTGTAGTGGCTTTCATTTGCTGTTTGTTTGTCACTTGTCTTCAACAATGCATTCTCAATTGGGTTAAGGTCACGTGACTGACTTGGCCATTCAAGTATACTCCACTCTACTCTTTGTTTTAATAAACTCCTGGGTTGCTTTGGGTCATTGTCCATCTGTATTTTGAAACACTACCCAATCATTTGCCTGGATCTGAGCAGACAGCATGTCTCTGAACACCTCAGAACTCATTCTGCTGCTTTTGTCCTGTCACATAATCAAATGCCCCACCGCCACTGGCAGCCATGCACGCCGCAATGTTTTACAGATGATGTGGTATGCTTTGGATCATGAGCTGTCCCACACCTTCTCCATACCCTTTTCGAGCCATCATCCTGGTAGAGGTTGAACAAAGTCCAATCTAGCCTTTCCATTCTTGAGGCTTATGAGTGCTTGCACCTTGCAGTGTACACACTGCATTTACTTTCAGGTAGTCTTCTCTTTTTGGTAGACTTGGCTATTGATATGCCTACCTCTTGGAGAGTGTTGTTCACTTGGTTGGCTGTTGTTTAGGGGTTTCTCTTCACCATAGAAATTATTCTGCGATCATGTTCTTCCATGGACATCCAGGTCTTTCACCAGTGCTTTCTTTTCTGTAGATTTTGCCACTCCTTAAATTATAGCAATTTCTCTCATGGGTTTTTTTCTGTTTTCGCAGTTTAAGGATGGTTTCACCTGCATGGAGAGCTTCTTTGACCGCATATTGTCTGTTCACAGCAAAATCTTCCACATGCAAGCACCATACCCAGTTTCTAAATATTTATAACCCTATCTGTATTTATGTATATGTGCATTTGTATATATACACACACACACACACACACGTATATCCGTGTGTCGCTAGCAGAGAGCAAATAAACAAGCCACAAAGTTAAGTTGTTATCATGGGGTCTTTTGCAGCCAACAAAATGGCTTTACTGAAAGTGCGCCTTACTGAGAGGTCTGCTCATGAGTTCATCCTTGACTTTCTGAATGTATAATCCAGTCACTCCAAACAGGCTGAGGCATCTCGCTGGAATGCAGGCCTCTTTCCTCCCCGTCTCGCTCTCTCTCACACTGCTTCCCCTCACACTATCTGCGGACCGGCCCAGCCTTGCCCTACCCGTCTGCAGTCGTGTTTTGTCTCCAGCTCTAGGGCCGCACGCTCTTGTTCGCAGCATTGTTCGTCTGTACACAAAAGGCTTCCTCTCTGCCACTCCTTCCTACTTCGCTTCTTAAAACAGTACGGGAAAGACGAAGGCGGAAAGGAGAGAAGGGTGGAGAGGTCGTCTCGTTGTTAGTGGAGAGCTAGGTGTAATCTCGAATTCGCTTCCTGCTACCACACTCTCCGGTTTCCCCCCTTTCGTGATTTTCGTGAGTAAGGAAGGATTTAGTTTTACTTTCTCACTCACTGGACTGGTATCTCATTCATTAGGGCCGCTTCTTGGCATCCTGTTTGGCCGAGCTCACATATGAGTCAAGATGTGCGCTTATCAACAGAGAACTCTGAGTCCAATCCAGATACTGCTACCATAAGTGCTACAGGAGGCGCAAAGACATTATCGGAGTCCTGAAATCCATTTTCCATCACCACCTTTACAATGCCAAAGGTCAGTCTCTTAGTCAGAGGTCTGAGAGACCACTTAGTCACAAATTGAACGCCACATAATACTGAAAGAAAACACAAGAGACTTAAGGACAATCAGTGGCTGTCCCAGAATTCCTCTGCCGTTTCCATCTCAGACCGTTGTGAATCATTTCTTTTAGGCTGCAAATCAAGGGATTGGCAATATATCGCACAATATAATTATGCGCATCTCATCAGTAAAGCAGTTTCTTTGATTAGCGGTAAAACTCCATCAGCTGTTTTCAAATAGAGTGGCAGTTAATACACAGAGCCTGTATTACTGTCTGTATTAACTGCTGCTCCATTTGAAAACGGCTGACGGAGTTTTACCGCTAATCAAAGAAACGGCTTTACTGACGAGATATATATATTTATAGCCCAGCCCTAAATTCACCTGGAGGAAAAAGGTGTCTGAATCAAGTGCACTTAGCATCATTAAAAAGTAATTGCAGTCATAAATGTATTTTTGCCATTTGAATCGAATGTGACAAGATAAATTACAATGTTTTCAACTGAGCTGACGAACTGTGCAACCGGTGTGTGACTCATAAACAAATGAGTCTTATGAACCAGTTCTGTTTAGTAAATGAAAAACATGTAGCGCAACCACACCAGTCCAACTCATGAAAAAATTAACCTTACGAACCATTTTTGTCTAGTAAATCAAATTCGATAAGCACACATGCTGGCTCTTATTAATGAATCAAATATATACTACGCAACAAATAAAAAAGATGGTTCTTTTTAATGAGATACTCAAGAAGACTCACAAGACTTGCTTTAAATTCATTGCTTCATTTTAAGACAGGCAGTAATAAAAACCTGCAGTTCAGTGAGTGTGTGGACAAACACAGACTGCAGATATGTTCAATCATTTAAAAACATTAAAAGGTTTGCATGATCAATGTGAACTAAAAAGTTTCCATTGCTCCACCGACAAGCACACCAACTGTCTTAGAAGGTAACATTTACAGTTCAGTTGAAAAGAAATCTCCAGGAACAAGATTTCAACGAAGCAAAACATTTTGGAAGAAATACACAAGGAAATCTGAAAAAACAAATACTCGCCTGATTGTTCACGCTCCGGTTGAATGAAAGTTTAACTGTAGTTACCTTACGATTAACTTGATGTCCCAAATTAATGAAGGTATGTGGGATGTTTCATCTAATCACAGCAGGAAGGATTTCATCAAATCGAACACTTAATCCTTTACCCAACCCACAGCAATGCAGTTCGGCTGCCAACACTGTATTAACAAACAACAAACTGCTTTGGAAACAATATCAACCACTACAGTGAGAAAACATGGGCTTTCTCATCTCCTCAAAATGTGAAGGGGAAACCCAAAGATCCGGGCCATATAACCCAGACCTTTAACACTTCGACAAAAAGGAAAAACCACTATGAGCAGACGTGGTGAACCGGTGGAGGAAGGTCTGGGGTAGTGGGCTCAGACTAAACAACGCAGACCTCAGGAAACCTGGACCACTGCCTAGGTGCACTTGGAGCTGCGACAGGTAAACATTAGGATCTGTTCCCAAACGGGACCGCCGCTGTGTGTGGCTCTGCCGACGGCCCCCAATTTACCTTTGAGCAGATACTTCACGTCTCATCTGCTCAGGCGCCGCTGAACTGAGAAGCTCAATAGAGCAGAAAAATGAAAGAAAAGTTTGACCAGAAAACAGCTCACATATTCCAAAACAACTGCAATGTGAGAAATGACTTGATTAGATTTTACAAGAAAACATTGTTACCTGCCGTTTCTTCATTTCACACACAAAATTGATGATCCTCCAGCAGGGAAGGGTTAATAAAACCTACTGTTTGTAAAATAAAGACGTGTCTTTTAGTCTATTGCCATTTATCAATTTAATTCCCACTAAAGAGCAACAGTGGCATGCTTTTCCAACTGTAAACCATTAACCGCCTCTTTCTGATCAACACAGCAGTACTTTCCCATCTGAATCACCCATAAACAGCATGCAGTTTAGCGGAGCTCATTTTCCTAACAATCCATCAGTGTCTTCCACTATAAACAGTACTGTTCTTAAAGATCCACTGAATCCAATGAAAGACCAGCAGAAGACTATCACATCGAAACGCAAATGACCAATATTTGCTCATTTTAGACGATAACCACACAAGATCTACTGCATTCAATGAAACGCCTGCAGAAGAATGACTATAAAGGACCAATATTTGGTTATTTTAAACTATGACCATTGGACAATAACCACACAAGATCTACTGAATCTCACCTGTAGAAGAAAATCATATCGACCCTAAGAGACCAACATTTGGCTATTTTAAACTATGAATATGGTCAATAATCAAACTATGTAGGTGACAAGAACAACTAGGCTAAACAGTAAATGTCTTCATTCAAGTATTTTTTGTTACTTGACGACATGGGTGGAAGTCATAAAACCTGTCCGCATTAAGTCTACTTGTCACCCCAGAATTATATTTAATTAATTATACTGTGATTAAAGGAACAATTTGTCGATAGGGTAAGAAACTAAACTTTAATCATGATCTGTCTTTAAAAACCGAGTCTTAATATCCAAAACAATTTCATATTTGAAACCCCTAAGGTTAAAAAAGGAAATTAGGCCAATATTGATGGCCAATAAGATGAGAAACAGACATTTAGTTGAGGGAAGCATGTTAATAGAGATCAGGCAGAGGTCACAACTCTGCTGTCAAACACAGACAATTAGACTAAGTGTGCTTACAATAGTTAGCATGACATTTCATGACATCATGGGTAATTACACTCGCATTAGATTGAGGGCCGGACACCTGCTCACCTGCAGCTTTACAAAGGCATCTAAAACCAAAGATTAATACAAAAGATAAAACAGCTTAAACTCTTTCTTTTTTCCATTAGCAATTTCAGAAAGTAAGTTGTATTGAACTGTGTTGCTGTGGGACAGTTCATCCACAGACTGAATTTGGCAAAATGCTTAATTAAAAGATTTTTTTCCCACTAGGATGAAAGCTATATTGTGCATATACAAAATGAAGAGCTAAAACAGAACCTATCGTATATTGACACAATGACTTAAATCTTTTGCCACAAGCTGGACTGCTCTTTTCCATAATACCGACACAAACAACCAGAGAGAAAAAAAAAGCAAAAAGAGAGAGAAAGAGGAAAAAAAGTAAAGCAATAGAGGCCTATAGACTGTAAATAAAAACCAGGCCCAGTGCATTTAACATAGTCCCTATGCGCAGATATATACACCCAAATGTTTACTATTAAAAATCGTCCCGCCTGAGACCACAAAACCGTGTGCAATGTCTTGAAAGCTGTTCCTGATCTACAGAATTAAAGAGTGCTAATGAGGAACGTCTCGCCAAATGTTTTCGTTTTCAGCCAGACATGCCGTGGAAGTCATACGCAGAATTATCTCAGCTGGCATCGGACCACAAACCAGTTCCTGACCCCGGATCACATTTCCCCAAGTGCAATCTGGTCAATCAAGGTTTAAAAAAACCTAAACAAAACAAAACAAAAAACCAGACAGCATTATTGCTCAGAGACGTGAAACACAAACCTAAACACTTCCATTTCAACACCAGGTCTGACCTATTGCACAGCGCAGCGGTCAGTGCAGTCGGTTCTTATTTAAACAGCCTGTGTCTGCGTTTCTGTTGCAGCTGTCCTGCTTATCTGGCCATTGCAGTTCAGATGCATTGGCTTGTAAGCACAACCGTCTCTGCCTTTGCCTCGCAGCAGAGCAGCTGAACCAACAGGAAATCCAGTCTCAGTCTATTAATTGGTGGAAAAATTTCAATCATTCGAGGGCTCTCAGTCGGAGAAGGAAAACGTTTACAAATGGCGTGCAATTATTGCACTTTCTTTTCGCCTGCTTTCGATTTGTTGGCTTTTTCCCGGCCCTCCTGCCCTTTAAACTCTCCACTAGAATGCAATTCGGAAATTTGGCAGCCGAGTCGACAGCCATATGCAGCTAAACATGGTATTTTCACCAGCCGTTCCGTCTGGAGAGCCACATGGCTGAAATGACTTCCACAGCATTCCATTAACTATTACATCACAATTAGACGAGGACAAGAGTCTGATGCAGACAAATAAACACTCTACTCCGAATATTCTCAGCTAAAATCAATGTTTGGAGCCCTGCTATGGATAAGAATCTCATGCTGAAGTAAGATTACACTGCGTTCTGAAAGTAAACAACCCAAAAAAGGTCTTCACAACAACCCATCAAAATTTAAGTTTAGTTTACCTTAAAGAAATTGTAACAGAAATATATTTGCTTAATGGAATGATAATACTACTAGTAATAATACAATTGTTTTAAAACATTGTTTTTATGGAATATTTACCAGAAAAAAAAATATTGTCCAGAATTTATTTACCAGAAAAATGTAAATACACGACAGTATTTCTGTCTAAAAATCTAAAACCTCAAATTTTTTTAATTAAAAATAACACCACCACAACAATGAAAATCAGAAACATAGAATTTGGTAAAAAAATATAAAAAATTAACTCCATATTTATTTAATATTTTTGTTTAACTTTTGCTTTTAAATTATTAAAGATTTATGTTTTGAATTAATTTGACTTGCTTTTAATTAATATATATTTTTTTATCCATTAATTAATCAAACCATTAGAAATATGAAAATATAAAAAATTTAAAAAAAGAAAAAAACATTTTATAGGGCACTATGTTGGACTGGTCGGGGGAGAAAATGAGAAACAAGAGATGATGATGTCAGCCAACAAGGAAATTCGTTTCAGAGGTGGAGCAAAAGATTACAAAGCCAACTGTTTTGCTTCGGCATTAAATTAACAACAAGGACTGCATATTAGGAATGTTTTTTTCAACTAAAACCTCTAGGCTTTCTATAGACTAAATCGGAGAATAAAAATACAAGGACACTATTCTAACTGTGACATACGACTGAACAGAGGCATAAAGGGAAACAGATAGGAGAAGGACAAGGAGACACCAAACCATGCTGTGAGTCACACAACCTCTAAATGACAACGCTTCTCACAGTGAGATGAAGGGCATTTCCCTGGCATGACCTAGTCACATTAAAAGTATGACAGAAGTGATAGACAACTCCAGGGAACTACACACACACACACACACACACTCTCTCTTCAGCTCTGTGGAACCGTTTCTCCCTGTTGTAAGTCCTTTCATACTGCATCTTCTACATGTGTTTTGGTAAAAAGAAAAGGGTCTTAAGACCAGTGTTGCCAAGTCAGAGGGAATTAGGGTTTCAGTGGGTTGAAGCGACTGAAATGCAGATTTTACCAGAGAATCCCCACCAAAAATCACTGACGCAAAATCTGATTTTGCCTAAATCTGACATTATTAAGTAATATATTTCTTTATGTACAGCAGTAATGCTAAAAAAATAATAATTAGGGATGCCAGATACCATCTGATTTATTTCCAACATGGACAAATCACATATCAATACCACAATGTATAATGGAGACTTTTTAGCCCTTTCTGAGGTATATAATACAGTATAATCATTTAACAATATATCTGCAAGCCACAATTAATACATTTAATACTTTAAAAACACATCAAAATGACTTATTAGAGAGGATAGATCCTGAAATATAATTCATCAGAAAACAATAGCGAAAATATGTAAGCTTTGTTTCCTTTGAAGCACAAGACAATATCTTTTGATTTTGCAATTATGTCTGAATCTAGACGGGCTTTGTTAGATTCAGACATATTATCAGCAGCTAAATGTCAAGTAGCCAGTTATTTAAATGCAAATGGTGCCTGTAACTAAAGAAGAGATCCTTAGATTAGGATCCTAGACTACCACCATGGAGCAAGACACTTAACCCAAGGTTACTCCTTAGAGACGTGGCAGGAAAAGTGGACTAGATCTAAAAACAAAAAACCCACAACATCAAGGAGAGCCATAACAAAAAAGCAGATAAACCAGTGAAGAATCTTTATCAATCCACACAAGAAATCTTTTTTAAAGGGTAAGGGGAGTCCTTTTGATTTCCTCAGTCAATTTGCATTCCACAAATGCCACTCGCCACCACAAAACGCCCCGAGCCCTGCACCGCCATTACATCCTGCTAGAGTCGTATACACGTTTATTAACCACCAAGCAATGATATCAGCTTATGACCATAAGAAACAGACGCTGAACACTAGTCTGCTGCAGCAAACGTAGCTCTAATTGTCCTATCCTCTCTACCTCAGACACAGTGCAAGCTTAAATATTTCATTTGGCTGCTCGAAACGAGTGGAAAGACTTGGAATTCGCCGGAGCGCTGATCCTGGAGGCACATCAAACATGGCCGCTGTCATCTGTCTCAACATCGTCCACGTGTTTGTTTAGCCGTTTGCATCAAACTAAATAAAAGTGACCTCAAGGATTACAGCAGAACTGTTGTCATCTGCTAGCAATAACTCGTCAAAGATCCATCATGATTCAGTACGAAATAACTCGCTAAACTGTACTTGAGCGTCTGTCAGGACTTACTCGCCTCTTGTGTCTTCTGAAACCTGTACGGCTTTCTTTCGCCTGACACAAAAGGAGATATTTAGAGCGATCTGCTCTTTTATATTCAAACTGAATGGCTGTTAAGCATCACGTGTAGTGAATAATAACTTACATTTCTTTCAGAGCTATTGTATTGCTTCAGTAGACTTGAAATACAATACAAAGGTATTTTCAATGCTGCGTTATGGGGATTTTTTGGGGGAGTTTGACATCGTCTTTTTGTGTCATGCAGGTGAGGGTTAATAAATGAATTTTGATTTCTGGGTCAACGATCCTTTTCATAAAGTATAATGACAAAACTGTACAAAGTAATGAAGGGTGTAAGATCACTAGGAAGTGGACATACTTAAAAGCGGGCTCAGGAATCAGAAATTTAACCAATTATCACAATAACCCAGCGATAATACTCCATTAGAGTAATTAAGCTGAAAAAGCTGTGCATCATAGTTATTTTTTTCTCAGTTAAATGGCTTGCGCTGGAGATCAAAAGAACATACACACTACAAAAATGCTCATTCGAGGTTGGTGTGTGCTCTATAAAAACATGACTTTTTTAGTTTTCTACTTGGAAAAAAAAAACACACTAAATTAAATGTGAGAGACATTAAAAGGCTTTCAACCAATCAGGACGCCTTGATTCCAAAAAACTGTGGTGCAACTGGGTTAATCTTGTATATAGCGCAGCACTGGGAACCGACGGGAAGCTGTGAGATGACAGCAGGTCAGTCATTGTAAAAGTTTTATCCTCATTCCAGCCCACGGCGCAGTGACAATAGCTCATTTAAGGGTGCAACACCAACCAGGGAGAAAACTGAGCTCTTTCTGTATGCGAGAGCCAGACATCTCCACAGCCCCACAGACGAATCTCCCAGTCTCACAGACGGCTGCTTCCTCCCACAACCGCACTGCTGGGTCATGATGAATACTACAACATCCTGCTGCATACTTGGAGGTTGACTTCACTGCACGGTATGCTTCATTGTGGACCCCATTCCCTGAGGTCACCAGCAGTAACATTCATAGACACTGACTGATCACTAATGATATTTGATATTCGCATTTTTGATTCTTCAACATCAGGTCTTACTGCCCGATGCCTTTAAAGAACATCACTCAGCCATACTACTAAAAGTTCAACAGGAAACAGCAGCGTTCACAGGAAATGCAACTTACTTATTATTTGCATAATTACTCATCTTTTATGCAACAAGATACATTCTGAAGTAAGAAATTAGTAACATTTAACAGTAAAACACGTACTGGCAGACATTAATAAAATGCCCTTAACGTATATCATATTAAAAATAATTGGGCCCAAGCTATCAATTAGTGTAAAAGAATAGAAATAAACCAATAATTTAAAATCATCAGATGTAAACATTAAAAAATATATTTGTATGCTGGTTTACATTTAAACATCTTCAATATTTTAATTTTTTTAAGTGAAACCTGTACTTTATGGGTACAGTTACACCCCTAATAAAGACCTAGACAGTCAATATATTGAAGATAATAGTATTCACAAACTACACTTTGACTATATATATATATATATAATTTATTTATTTATTTTGTAGCACAAAAGCAAATTTAAAGGTTTAAGTTTTAAATAATAGACATTCAGAATTTGTTGTTACTATTATTTTACTACTTTGGCACAGAAGTAACTTGTTATAAACAAGTAAATTAGGACATTTTAATAAATAATAATAAATTAATAAGTAAAAAAATAGATTTTGGAAACCTTTATTAACACACCTATACCTATATTAAGACACCGATAACTTAACGGATTAAGTTACAGTATACAAAAAAATCGGTCATACCGACTGTCGGTCAATTTTTTAACACCAAGTTATTCATAACATGTGTGTAAAATCAAACACACAAGAATTTGAATTTAAGAGACTTTAAATTTGGTTAATCCTCGCTAACTAGTAGTCCAATTAGTGTAATAGATTACAATGCCACATGGTGCAAACATTTCAAATACAGCGATGAGATTGAACACTTGCAGCCTAGCATTAATGTTATTTACCGCCGCACGGTTTCTAAAGCCCGCACGTTTATGTTTGGCGCAAATGGCTCAACAGACTTAACGTTACGCTTTACATTCGCGTGTTTCGTAAATTACTACAAATAATTAATGTCAATAAGCCATTTGGTCGCAGCGCCGTTGACTAATCTTTCAAATCCCTGGCTCAGCGAGTATGTAGCCGCTGTAGTTTTCGCTTTAACAAGAATGTTAGCGATAGTCGCAAAGCAATTTGGAAAACGTAAACAATGAACGCAAAAGGTAATTGTTGCGTTCGCGCTCCAGTGGGGCTCCATTATGACGTTGCCCCAGCCTGCTAAAGAACGCGACGCTGCAACAAAACAACAGTTTCTGTCGCACATTTTTGCTATAAAGCAAAAAACACGTATTGTCTTACAATTAAACACACCAGAATCACTGTAGACCCAAAGCTCGCATGTAAAAACAGAAAGCTATAATGACTTACAGCTATAGCTGTTAGCGGTTAGCCAGTTTCAGATGAAACTGTGTTGATGTCGCAAATTCCTTACCTGTTAAACGCAACTTAACGGGTCCATTTCTTCTAACACCTTGATTAGACATGTCCTTGACCCTTATCCAGGCTGATTACTACAGAAAACGAGTCGAATGTGCTATAGAGTTGGTTTTTGGTTGCCCTCAACGCCAGTTTCACAGTGAACAGAAAATAATGGAGTCACGGTCCTGTGGCCCGGATGTGCACAGCCCTGCCATGTCTACATACTATACACACGCTCGCGCCGCGGCTTTAACGCGCTCCTCGTATTTCTAGCGACTGCGAAAGCAAATCCACGACGTTCCCTCAAAAGATCGGCTTACAAAGACCCCCTGAAGATCTCCGCATTTTCCTTAAACGAGCTGCACTCGGCTGCTGCTGCCATTCCAAAGAGACCTCGAGGGAAAGTTGTATCGCTACAGGCGACTGAATTGAGGAAATGTGGTTTGTAAGGTGTCTGGCATCTGCTGAGCCACTAAAACCGCCCAAACTGTGACATCACACCCACTTATTCGTAGAGCTCTGTGATCCTCACTATATCTATCTGTCCTGCTGGAATTAGCTTACTTTTCCATTTCATTTAGACTTTATTAAGTCTTGGAGAAACAAGGACACAAGACACACCAATGAAAAACTTATTTTCCGTTTTATTTTTATTTACAACAAATAAAATTGAAACAGGTTCGTATGTACAACTCGAAACATGAGGTCCTCACAAAAGACAGACATGAACAAGACGAAGTGGTTTGCGGAAATGTTCAGAACAAAAATCACAGTTTACATATTTAGAAGTTGAAAGTGCTTTGGTTTTCACTGATCTGGAATGCATAACCATCGGTTGTCACTTCGGGGGCAACGCATTCATCCTCTTCCTCCTAAAAGAGACGCAAACACAAAGCAGGCATTTAGAAAAAGCAGGGTTTAGGAAAAAGAATGCTAGTCAAAATACTTCCAAGAAGCGGAGTTTTTGTGTACAGTTGTATGCATGCATATTTTTATAAACAATTTATAATCTCACATGCACATAAATAACTGATATCTTCAGGAGGTCTTTGTAAGCCGATCTTTTGAAATATATTTATATTATATAAAAACTCTCATAGTGTGGGCGTTCAACATTCAACTGACCTCTCCAGAGAAATATTTCTCAATGAGGTTAAGGGAGGCCTTGTAGACCATTTCATTTTCATGGGACTGCAAAGCTTCAATTTTGTCCAGGCCACCACATTCCTCAATCATCAGGGACAGCTTTTCCACCTCATCAATCTTTTCACCAGCCTAAAAAAAAATGAAGTTATATAATAATAAATAAATTGCAGGTTTAAAACCGGAGAAAAGTTTTGAATAAAATCCCGTATTTAAAAGGTCATGAGGGAACCTCTGTCATTTACAAAGTAAAAAAATAAATAATATTTCGGTGCATGTCTCAAGATCTATAGCATGCATTCAGAAAATAGATACTTCATGTTAACTGAAAGCCTACCAAAAAGATATTGCTGATTGCATCCAAGATGACAAGAATAGTTTTGCTGTCCTTAGTAGAGAGCAGGTTCAGCAAGGGTTCTAGTACGTTGGCCTGAACAAGGTAAACCACTTGCTCTACTGTGCCTCCGCTGGTGTAGTTGGTCACTGCCCACACGGCCTCCTTCTGGGTCTTGTAGTCACCCTGCACGAAGCATGAGAGAAAAATGAGTTTAGAATTAAACTGCTTCACAGACAAGAGTTCTCCTGTGCTCTTGCGGCAACGCACCCGTCTGAGAACTTCCACCAGGTAAGGCACAATGCCAGCATTGATGACCTCCTGAATCTGATAGTCCCTGCCAGCAGTGATGTTGGACAGGGTCCAGGACGCCTCTTTTTGAATGTTGTTCTTATGGTGGCGCAGCAGAGCAGGGAACATGGAAAGAGCACCAGCCTGGATCACAGCCTGGGTCTGCTCATCTGTACCAGTGACAATGTTTCCGATGGACCGCAGTGAGGGGGTCTGTGGGGAACAACAACAAAAATATATAAATGAAAAAAAATTAATATCCATACGAAAACAAATGAGTGTCACAATTTTCCATCAACTTACCACAATAGAGAGCTCCCCTGATCCCAGTAGCTGCACCAATCGAGGAACCACACCAATTTCTACAACAACCTCGATCCTCTCATTGGGCCCGTCAGTCAGGTATGAGATTGCCCAGCAAGTGTCCGCCAGCACCTCCTTATCATCATGATGCAAAAGACGGATAAGTGTTGGCAGAATCTGTTTCACGGCCTCCAGGGGAGGTGCAGGGTTTTTATTGCGGCACAGGTTTGACAGGGTCCAGGTGACGTTCCTCAGGTAACCAGACTGCAGAAGAAGACAGACTGGTTGGTCAGGAAAAATTACTAAAGCTCTGATGCCACCTACTGGTAAAGTGTGCTCACTATCTATCCATTTTTTTTTTTACAGTAAGGTTAATTATATGTGTGTGATTAGAAGGTTATATGAGTTTTAATCATGCTGTGGTCAAAAACATTTGCATTAAATCATGTTTAGTTGTCATGAGCTCAGTCAAGTAGATTATACATTTGAAGTGGTTAAGAATCAATAAAATCATCCACATGAGAATTAAGTCTTTTTTTTAACAGTGAAAAATATTTAATTAATAGTTTTTTAAAGATTAAATTGTAATATTTAATTTAATAAAATCAATTTGTTTAGACTGATATTAATATTTTTAGATAAATAAGGGTTTATTACAAATAGATTTGTAGTTTAATATTTTCACAAATGTAATTTAATAATAATAATAATAATAATAATAATAATAATAATAAAGTATAGTATTTTAATTAAAAAAAATAAAAATAATTATAATAATCTTACAGGAAATACAGAGAAGTCAGGAACAGCCAGCAGAGCTAAGAGGGGAGCAATTGCACCATGCTTAATGACTTTATCTCTGTATGAAGAGCCGTCACCTACAAAAGAGCAAAAAATAAAAAAAATAAAAAAATTAGAGCATCCTAGATAATGAAAAACAATACATCTATTGGAAAAGAAACACTATTGACCACCCACCAGCGATGTTTCCAAGGGCCCAGACTGCCTGCTCACTAATGTGAGCATGTGGTGAAGAGATGAGGCTGATGAAGGCTGGAACAGCCCCTCCCTGAACCACAGCGCTGGTTTGGTCAGACGTTCCAGATGCAATGTTAGTCAGAGCCCAGGCTGCCTCAAACTGTATGGGAGGAGATTCTACCAAGCTCAGAAAGCTCACGAACTTGGGAATCAGACCAGCGCTGATGATCCGGTCAATAGGGGGATGCCTCTCTCTTGACAGCAACTTCCTGTATTTCAATTGGACAAATCATAGCATGTAAAACCATTTAAATGAATGCCTATATCTTTGCATGCAAATGCTATTTTTTTAAGCATTACCTGGCAGCTTGGGTGGCCTGAACCTGAGTCTCCAAGTTAGTACTGTTCACACCATTTACAATCTCCTCCACCGTCCAGTGCTGAGCCTGGTTAAACATAATACATATCTATGACGTGAAATACCTACATATCATGTGTATATTGATCAATAACGAACGATTATGGATGGAGTCGTGAATTAATATTACACACCTGACAGTTCTGGCTTTTCTCTTGAAGAGGAGAGGTGGCCTCATCCGGGAAACTGCTCACGTTTCTCCTTTTCAAAATCTGCTCGTCTTTTTTAGCTTTGCGAAGTTCAACATTGACTTCGATTCTTCGACGTCTCAGCTCCTGCGTTAAAAGTATTTCACATCTCCATGAACTGAACTGGGTGCGTATTTGAAAGAAAACAATCGATTGAAGCACTTTTGGTTGTATCATTTTGTAAAACTACGTACAGTTGCATCTTTTCCTTTGTTTTTGAACTGAGTGAGTCGTGGAGTGTTCTCATTAGCAGCAGACATTTTAATGACGTTTGATTAATCACAGTATATCGCAACCTGAAATAAAGAAACACGTTCGTGAGAATAGCAACATAAGTCGTAGCACATTCACTTCACAGCTCAGATCTGAGAAAAACATGCTTACGAATATAAAACGAAATTATAAGCCGACTAAAAAGGAGGAACTTACCGCTTTCTAACCAAAGGACTGTGGCGCTAGAAGTACGAAACAGACCTTTAAACTCGTGCTACGAAGAATCTCATTGGTCCGTTCGAGCAAAAGCATTTTCCTATTGGTTCGTTTTGAAAAATCACACTGCTGGCGTGGGGAAGTAGCTCACGTATTACCGCGATATCTTACGAGAATGCCAAACAAGATTTCTGGGAATGAACTTCAATGTTTTATCCTTTAAAAAGAAATGATTCTCAAAACGAACATGTTTATATAAACATGATCAATTATATCTACATTTATATATTCTATAAATATAAATATATATATATATATGTATGTATATGTGTATATTTATTTATTTATATAAATGATTAGCTTACGTTTTTTTGATCGTTTTATTAATTTGATCATCCGAATTAATAATCTCTAAAAATATAACAGCTGTTTATAAAAAAAAAACTATTATTTAAGATATTTTAATTTAAATCTGGAGAAGTGGTTTCAAGTAGTTATTGTCCGTTTATTATTTCCTTTTGTTTGCACTTACGACTTTAAACAATCACGACTTTATACACTGGGCGTATAAATATAAAAACTATTGAAGGATGTGCTAATATAACTATTAAATATACCGTTATGATCAAATAAATCGGCAGAAAGCACTTTGGTTAAAAGGAACGTGTGCTATAAGAGGGTGGGGCCTAACAGCTCTAAGTTTGATTCTAATTGGTCGTCGTCGATGACGCGTGGCTTTTTTCATATTTTAAAAACCAAGGGGGAAGAATGGACGGAAGACAAAGCTATGGACACCACGTGTTACAGTATACAGAAGTATTCTGAAAAAAACAACATTAACAGCACTGTTGATGTCTCCAAATCACAAAAAAATATATTCTTTATAATAGGAAATTATTTGATAGTGAAAGCAGCTCAGTAACTGGTCAATGGTAACACACTTGCCAATTCTTAATGAAAGTTTACATTTGTTAAAGTAAGCAGACTCCGGTTTGAAGATTTTAAGTGTATGTGCGTAGGCTTGAAACAAATGAACCCAAGTATACAAACAAATAAGAGAAATAAAAAGTCTTTATGAAAGTGTACTTCTATTATGATCAGAGATAGGAACAAAACATGGTTATACAAATTCCGTAAGATGGGAAAAAGTGCACTTAAAAATATAACACAAAAAGTTTATTGTCATTAGTATAACCTAACTAGAAACATATGTGTGGTTTGTTTTGTGCCTTTAACACAATTATCTAAACAAAACATCAAGAATTGTGTTAGGTATCTACACATACACCATCTTTAATAGAAATCCAATATGAACTGCCAGATTGTTTAGGGGTCTACTAATTTTTAAAAGGAAAGAATATAGAGACATCTTAATCAATGTAGAAGAGAGAATCCTGTCCCCTCCATTTATTTGTTTCATATACATCAATATTTCTTCAGTTGTAATACAAAAAAAAAAAAAGACAAGTTATACAAACAGGATACTTTCTTGACTAGCACGTTCATCAGTCCTCGATGCATTTTTAGAGCAACACTTCTTAGTTTAGGTGACTTGATCTACCCCACTGCTTAAAAACCAATTAGCAGATTGCATCCACATTCCATTTCTGAAGTAGTACGATGAGTCATATGAAGGGGAAAAAAAAACTAAACAAAAAAACAACGGGTGAACCCATGATAGACTCCTGCTTTCCTGGAAAACACGAACATGATTCCGGAGGGTTTAAAAACTCACAAAAACATTTCTGTAGGCATTTAATCCATAAAGAAATCCAACAGGAGAGCATCCCAGCCTAAACTCATTGCTTTAACAATCAAAAATGTGAACCGTCCATTCTTGATCCGAAACCCACAGCTTTTACGTTCAATATTCCACCAAACGCTGTGGCTATGTGCGATGCTGGCTGACTGGGATAGAGTTCCATCTTGAATTAAATGTTCAAAGTTTATTTAACAGCATGTGGTTGTATTCTATGAGGCTGATGACTGTAGTTTGTTGTTATGAGACCTAGAGAATACAGAGAGAATGAGGTTAAAAGCCCTTTGGTTTTATTGAACATTCACAAGTGGTAAATGAATTCTACAGCACATAGAAAAATAGCCTCAGGGGTTAAAGGAATGGCAGCCATGTTGGCATAATACAACGGGAATGCCTTCAGTCATTTAAATCGGTGCTGGTTTCAATCTAAATTTTAGAAGAGATGAAAAACACCAAAAATAAAACATACAATTTAAACTTTTTTTTAAAGCATGGTCCTTTATTTCAACATGGTAATCCTAATAAAAGGATTTAAAACTCTTTATTTTGCTTCATATTCAAGCCAACCGAAAGTGCGTCGATTCTGCGCAAGTTGCAGTAACTATCCGCAAACTCATGAGTCCTCTCAATGAACACCTGGACAGATCAGCGAACCAGCTGAAACAAACACGTTGTGAAGCACATTACAATAAAACTGAACAGAAAAAAAGGATAAAAATGTCTTTAATCAGCCAATCCACGTGATAAATATGATCATGCATTCATGTAAACATCATAAATAACATCATGTGATCAGCAAACGTAATGGGGGGAAAAAAAAACCCAAACAAAAAAAACAGGATCATAAATGCACAGACAGCATTTCCCTTGATTTCTGTGTGTTCATAGTGCTTCAACATGGCTGCCGCTCTCTGATTGTCAAAGGCTTCACTGGAGTTTTGGCTTTTATTGACAGGTTCTCATTTCTCTTAAATGTACATCAGTTTCCACTGTTAATAAAACAGCAAGTTCCATGATTCTCTAATACAGAATGACTCCGCCCCTTCAGCCACTATGACTTATGACAATCTGCAAGAAAGGATAATGGATTGTATGAATGACATGCATGAAGCACAAACACAAACACTTATGTTATCAGCATACAGTCAATGAAATAAGACAGGAATAAGAGGATGAAATGCCAGCCAGAGAAATATAAGGTTAGATAACCACTATACCGCCTACGAGTTAAAAACAAAAATACGTATTTAAGAAGAAACACTGATAGTGTGAAAACAATGTACGTGAAGACAAGCAGACACAAAACTAAATTGGATGTTTGTAAGCCAATGCAATGGAAGAGACTAATGAAAATTGTGAAATTAACACTAGAGACAACTATATATGACAAATTTAGTAGAAAATAGCTAATACTAAGGCTTAAAAAACCTTACCTGTGATAAAACCACTGTAACAGCCTTTTATGTAAACCGATTATCGGTTTGATCAATTTTTAAATCGGTATTTCCGATTCAAAGATTTTCAAACTATTTATTTAAAAGGATCATAGAAACATATTTAATGTATTTTTAGGATCATTACTCTAAATATGTAGCTTAATGTTAAAAAAAAAAAGATTATGAATTAGTATTTTTTAAATAATTTAAATAAATCTAGTTTAAAATTTAAAATAATCTAGTTTAAAATAGATTTACAAAGACAAACATTAATCAGTATTGGCTTTAATCTTCAGGCCCATTCACACCAAGCCCAATAACTATAAAGATAACGGCATAAAGAAATTATTTAATTGGAATCACTTTCAGAATGATTGATGCAAGAGAGTCAAGTTCTGGTTTCTTGACTGACCTCTGACTCGACGTATGACGTAAGCCGCATTCAGAAGAGAATAGATGAACGAGGATAAAGCAAGACTAAAAGCCAGTAAAGAAAAGTCGAAAACAAGAAGTAAAAACAGTAAAAAAAATAAAAAATAAAAACAGATGATGAAAAAAAAACAGAAGTAAAAATGTTAGAGGATTTCACTGTAAGAAGGAATGCGAGTCAGAGGTCAGCTAAGCTGCCTGGACTTTACCCTTTCGTGAACGCGAATATGGCAGTTGCCGAAAGTCAGTTTTGCAATAGAATTGCATTGCAATAGAAATATTTTTGTAAAATTTTTTACAATTTTGGGTGAACAACTCCTTTAAAGCGGCAGATGCACCTGCGCTTAGAATAAACAGACGATATCGTAGTGTGTTATTTTTATAGCAATCGTGCTCTGTGTGAACAGGGCTTTCAAGCGATGTTGGTTGGTGAGCAAATGACAGAATTTAAACTAGTCTTTAAATATCCTTCCAAACTGCTGCTATACTGTATGCATGGGAGCTGATGTTACCTGCTTGCTTTGAAAGCTTTGAGTTTCTGTACAAAGAAAGACTCCAGGAACTCAGCACACTGGTAAAAAGGCGAGTCGCTGGGATTGTAGTAGCGGCAGTTGTCAAAGATTTTGGTCATGTCCGCTACGAACTCTGTGAGTTTGTTGTAAAAGCGTTTCTGTATCCTCTCCTCCATTGTAGAAAGGTCTGCAGATTACAGAAAATAATGAAAATCACTTCTAAAACAAAAAACTGCTCATTTTTCAAAGCGTAAAAATTAATTATAAAAATGATAATGACCTGTAATTAACCCATGATGATATATAATAGAATATTTTAAGAACTACCATCTTAAAACTTAGAAATGCACATATAAACAAAGAGATTATTATAAATCACAAAATACTTCTGGTCATTCAAAAAAGGTGAACACAACTCTTACCCATCGGTTCCTTGATGATCCCATAATAATCTGGAGCATCATTCGGATCCACTGGTTCCAGGAATGGCCACGCCATTTTATGGGACTACCGTACAGAAAAAATATGCAATGATTATGAGATTCACAAGATTTCAGTTCCTATTGGCTTGCATTATATTTTTTGACCATACAGTAGTAATAGTATACGAAAAACAATCACGCAATTTTTTTGCGCAAGTAATATCAATCAAAATATTGTCTTTTATGTTCCACAGAAGAAACTCAGCGTCTTACAACATCATAAGGGTGAGTTAATAATGAACGATTTTCTACATTTTGGTTGAACTGTGATTTAAATATTGAGCGGTGCCATATACGAGTTTTATTTCTAGCAGCTAATGGTGAATAACTTGCTTCTATTTTCATTATATAATTATGGATTTGATCAACTGGTCTCTGAACGCAATTGACACCATCTTCTCGACGAGAAGCCTGGGTTCGGGGGAAGCCACTTGTCCTGCGGGGACGTTTGCAGCTGGATACATGATGGACGGGTGGGAGAAGTGGCGCGTCGTGTGCCTGGCC
>JAUCNO010000710.1:5387613-5409331 GCA_032353835.1 Enteromius viviparus | reverse complement strand
CACACCGTAGACACCTCAATTCTTTCGCGCGAAAGGGAAACACACTGACGTCACATACGGGGCACGAGGCTACATTGTGCATGTCATGAACCGTCGAACCGTGCGACGCATGCATGTACCGAACCGAGACCAGCGTACCGAACGGTTCATTTTTTTTTCATGAACCGTGCCACCCCTAATGCTGTGAAATAATTCAGTTTCACATAAATGGTGTTTTTTTTTTAATTTTTAATTGATCAAAGAACCCTTAAGTAGCATGTTTTCCACAATTTAACAACTGTTTATAACTTTGATAACAAAAATCATAATTAAAAAAAATGACAAATCAGCATATTAAATGATTTCTCAAGGTATCGTGTGATACTGAACACTGGAGTAACAGAGTATTAGTCGTCAGAGTATTAAATCACAGTTGAACTAATAGAAAACATGCATTTTAAACAACACTGTGTATTGAATTGAAAACGCTATTCTTTTTTATGTATAGTTGCATACTGTGATTGGTCTTTTTTACATGCATAAATTTAACACTATTCCACTTTCTGCCTTTTAACTGCTGGTATTTATTTCAGGAAATGCAAATTTAGTTATACTGCAAACATGAAGTTCCATTCTATAATATTCCAATCCTCTGTTTCATAAAAAAAGTGATAAGGGGCAGTTCTGTAATGAAAAATAAAGGCTCTAATAGAACCTTTTTGAAGAGCATCCTGTTTCATCTCCAGGTGCTGTAAATATATCAGAAGCCAATATTTTAAGCTGAAGATCCTAAAGAACACAGTTCCTGATGAGAAATTCCAGGGATCTTACAATGGGGCAGTTAGCTGTTATATAACCCGCTGCATGAGAGCAGAAAGACAGGTGAAACCTTTCTCTCGCTGTCTCCCTTCCCTAATCCTCACTGAGGACTGGAGGTGACCTCTGATCTGACATACTGGGGAAGAGCACATTTCAGGCCCTCAGGATGGGACCCAAGACCCTATCTTTGATCAAACCTCAGTTAAAACCAAGATCAAGGCCTGCCAGGTCCTTTGTTCTTGCATGGTTTGAAGACCCAGTTAAATCCTAAGAGATCTGCCCAAAAGACCTGAAATGCGATGGGGTAAAAAGGAAGTTCAACAGGTCCTCCTTACCTTTTAGGAGCTCAAAGATTCCTGAACTAAAATCTGAAATGGATCTGGCAAGTTACAAAAAACTGCACCTGTTGTAAAAAAAAATTTTGTATTATGTATTATGCCACATTTATGTGACAATATTATAATGTGTTTTTACAGAGATTGTTCAGAATGATGTATGTCAGACTGGACACTTTTACCTCCATTGGCCACAGCGGCTCCTGCAGGTGGGGGTTTGTGACAATGCCAATAAAGCTTCACTGACTAACTGTTCTGTCGATCATCGTGATCTTTCTTTTGTGAGGAGGAGACAATGAGCCGCTTCTGCTGCCTGAGAGCCAAGCAACCTGAACCAACCAGAGGAAGCTCTCAAAGCCCCATGAAAACAAACTGCTGAGCCAGGCCATTTCCCCTCCTCTTGAAAGACTATTTCAAGCCTTGTTTAAAGGTGAAGACGTCTAATCTTCCTCAAAGTCATACACGTACACAGCATGTCCTTCCTTCCTGTCCTGAAGATTCCTCTTCTTTTCTTGCATTGCAAACTGTCTACCTGACTTAAATGTTTGTCTAATTATCCATTAGTCAATTGATACATTCAAGTAATGTACGCATTTAATTGGGAGGCTAATTTGTATGATTTTCAACCATTTTTGTGATGTTTAAGCTGAGAGGCAGGGATAGGTGTGGTCTTTTGTATGAATTCCTATGAATTTGCTACCTTGTGTAATATGCACAATTTTTCTCAAATTAAACGAATTTGATTGGGGGAAGGGTTACACTTTATTTCGAGCATCCACTACAGTCATTCCACTAAATGTAAGCAACTTTGTAACTACATGTCAACTAGCAGCCATCAGAGTATTAGTAGAGTGTCTGTCTAATGTCTTTATTTGGATGGGTCCACAACACAAAACATATTCACTAAACTTTGCATGTAAATGTCAACTTGTTCTAATAACCGTAATATTCTTCTCTAAGAGGTAGTAGACATGTAGTTGCAAATTAATGACCATTAGTCGACATGTAGTTTAGATGTAGCTACAAAGTTACTTATAGTTAGTAGAATGTCTATTTCTAATTCATTTAAATACATACGACCTCACTCGTACAAATTCATACGATTTTTGCTAAATCGTACATATTTTACAAGTTGCCAATTTGTATGAATTTGTGCAAATGATCTACACCAAACTCCACCTCTAAACCTTTCTGTCACTGGGATTTAGACAAATCATACAAAATCGTATGAGTGAGATTGCATGAATTAGCACAATTGATCAGTCAATCAATCCATCCATCCATCTTTTTTATGATAATTGTGGCAAATAGGCCTACAACAAATATCTTGTATTCATAATGACTAGTTACTATGGTATTTTGTTTTTTTATAGTTACCTCCCTTGAGTGTTATTAGCATTTCTGGTATGAATACTGTTTGGAAGGGTCCTCCACTTATCTTAAATAGCAATGTAGAATAGGGCCCTAGATGAATTGTATTCAGCGCCACCATTACCCCATCACATCTGCTTTGCCTGTGTGCACACCATCTCATTAGCTTGGCAAAAATGCCACCTTAACCTCCATTACAATCTGCCCCAGTAATTAATTACTTTTTAAGCTATTGAACTGAAAGCAATTAGGTTCTAAAGGCTAGCTTGTTAGGCAACACGAGCCTGGCCCTTTATTAATCAGCTGTTAAAGTGTGGACACAAACAGCACCTGACAATGAGCAAAATTAAGATGCTAATACGACAGCCTATTTGACCTGTCAGTCACTGTTTCTGCCTCAAAATTGTTTCATTTTCGGTGGTTTAGCAGCATTGTTTGAAAACATGGTAATTTGAATATAACAAGGGCATTTGTGAATATAATTAGGATTTCAGTACTTGTAACAATTGAGGTTTTTGTGTTTCACCACTCGCCTGTGAAACATTGATACAAAACAATAATATCTGCACTTCCTAATACCAATCCAACACCATAGCACCTGAAGCAACAGGAAGAAGACACAACCTGTACAGTACAGTAATAACTATATCTATGCATCATGTATGTTGACCATAAAGGACAAAGCCTTGTGAGGCATGAGAAGTTGATTGCAGTGGTCGGCATTGGGTCAGTGTTAGGGTCAAGCATCACATTAGTCTCTGTCCATTGTGGACAAGCCACAGGGCACAAGACTAATGTTGCATTTTTATATAAAAGGTCACCCGTGTAAATTAATGCGAAACCCTAACTTGAGGAGCTTGGAAAACAAGAGGAAACTTAAACTATGAACACACAGTGCAGTGAAACAGATAAATATTCAGACTGCAATTAGGCAGGTCATTTCAACATAACCCTCACATATCTCTAAACAAATGAACGCACAGGCAGCTAATTTATTTTCTCCAGGGCTGTGTGGTAATTGGAGAACCCAAATTACTTGTCCTGGTTTTTTCTTTCCTGCGTGTTTAGTATATTTGCAATGACGTCACATCATCACCTAATTATTTACTAATGTGATATAAGAATATTCTGTTTGATGGCTATCAGTTGTCTATTTGTTTGTCAATAGCTTGATAGTAATAGCGATACTGCAAAATGTGGGATAGACTGAGTTGAGGAGGTGCCACAAACACCAAGTATGTTTATTCAAAACATTCCATGTATATTTCTTTTTCACATCAGTGCAAATTATCAAATTTATCCAATTACTGTAGTTCAATCAAAACAGCCGGGCTGAATAGGAGATCGCCTAGGAGTCTAGCTTTAAACTTAAATTAGTGCAAGAGTTAATGTTTCTGTATCTCAGTGAAGCATATATGTTGCAATTGCACATAACGCCTTTCCTTAAAAATATCTAGAATTATTTATAAGACCATGTTGTCAGGTTTGTGTGGGAAAGATAATTGGGAGCTGATAATTTATATATATATATATATATTTTTTTTTTTTTCCTCTCATCTGCTTATTTCACATACTATACAGTACATTAAAATATGACCTGTTAAATCATACTATTAGGATACTCTGATAAAAAAAATAAATAAATAATAATAATAATAATAAATAAAAGATTGAAACAAAGCTGAAATAAATAAAATATAAATAGAGGTTATGTTTAAGACCTTCATTTAGATGTCAAGGAAACATTTCAGATTTTTATTTTGTTTATACCAAAGCTCTAAAATTACTAATAGAAAATAAAACAAATACAAACTAAAACTAAAACTCCATCAAAAATAAATGAAAAGCAAATAATATATATGATAAAAGCACATGATGAAATAACTTTTAAAAATTAAATAAATACAAATAAATAAATGAATAAAAGCTCATTCAAAACATCAATAAAACTAAAATAGCATACAGAAATTACTAAAGATTAGACTGGTCTCAACTAACACATATTAATATATGTAAAATAGCTGCATGAAGCTCACTGCCTAATGCATATTTTAGGGTCAATATAGGTTCACCATAACATGAAGGTTAGTAAATTATAACACAATTTGGTCACACATTTTATTAGACGGCCTTAACTATTATGTACTTACATCAAAAAATAAAGTACAATATACTTATTGTGTTCATATTGTATTGAAAAACACTTTTGCTGCTGTTGAGGTTGGATATGGGTAAGTTTAGGGACTATATGGGTAGGTTTAACAGTGAAATTATAAATGTAATACAGAAATTATTTAGAGATGTAATTACATATAAGTTTTTATAAAAATGTAAGTACAATGTATATATATGGATGTACATACATATGGATGTAGTAGTTAAAATTGGGAGGCAGAATTTTCTTTTTTAACCTATAAAGACACAACTGCACATAGTCACCCAAGTCGAAGTAGTTCAATACCATTACAGCGTTAAATTTGAGCCGCCGTCTAATTGTGTTTCATATGCATTGACTGGTGCTCTGTTATGGTGTCAAATGCACACCTGTTCTGCTGACTGGTCTCGTGTTTGTGTGTGTGTTGGCTGCTGCTCAGTAGACTCAGGTCACCTCTATGTAGTTAACCTCTCTGGAGATTGATTGATCGGTGTGGCTGTGCAGGAGTTACTTCCTAACAATGTTGCTTCTCTATTTTTGAAGTTTGCAGACTACTTTTCAACCATCAATGGATAATGATCGTCCTCCAGCTTCACAGTATCGATTGGTGCTGGAGGTATTGATTAACTATGATGATGAAAAAACTAGGGAGAAATGTGCTGCACAAAAACGTGTGTGTGTGGAAGCCCACATTCTAGTGTCTCTCCTGAGTGAAGCGTTAAATCTAAATCCCCAGCCTTATCAGCGTGGATGGTGACAGGTTCCTTTATAATTGACATTCCTGAGGCAGGCTTTGGAGCTTGGTGTTTAAAATGCACCCCACGATTCTCTCCGGGTTCATCTTTTTCTTTTGCGATTTTGTTTTAGAATTCATTATTTGGCATGAAATGTAAAAGTCTTCTTTATAAAATGGTGTGAAATCCCTCACTGTCTGCAGGCACTCCAAAGACTCCCGAAACCATTTTAATGTGGTCTCGGCACTAGCTGCCATCTAGCCATTAAAACACACATCTGTGGAGAGATGATTGCCTCATTACCTAAATGTATACGGGTTTGCAATGAATATTATATATTTGAATGAATGTAATTTTGATGTATGCTTGGTGTACCTACTGAACTGTTCCAGATTTTGCTAAAAAGAAGTGTGTGAGAGAGAGAAATTCCTTAGTCACATTGGCACAAAACATTTGATATGTACACATTTCCTTTGTTTTGACATAAAGTAAGCATTCGACCGCATGGTGTTGTATTTATTATGTTACCTAATATGAAACCAATGTTAAATGTAGGTAAAAATTCAGGGAAAGATGAATGCAGCCAAGGGATATCCTGGACGAAAATCTTCTCCAGAGTGCCCAGGACCTCAGACTGGGCCGCAGACTGTTCTTGAATGGAGAATGGAGAGGATCTGCAAGGAGGAATGTCAGAGGATCCCCAAATGCAGGTGTGAAAAACTTGTTGCATCTTTCCCAAAAAGACACTGTATTTGATCAAAAGGGTGCTTCTACTAAATACTGAGCGGGTCTGAATACTTAGGACCATGTGATATTTCAGTTTTTCTTTTTTAATAAATCTGAAAAAATGTCAACAATTCTGTGTTTTTCTGTCAATATGGGGTGCTGTATGTACATTAATAAGAAAAAAAAAATACTTAAAGTGCCTCTATTATGCCTTTTCAAATATAATCTTTCATGCAGTGTGTAACGTAGCTGTATAAACTATCTGCAAAGTTGTGACTTCAACAGTGAACAATAAATGAAGTTATTTTTATCAAAATCTATTTTGTCATTCAGTTATGGCAATAGCCGTTTCGTTTTCCGACACACGCTGTAGCGGTAGACCAATCATAAAGGACTGCGCCATCTGACCAATCACAGCAGTGAGGGAAGGAGTGGTTTAGACAGACTGATTCTTCGAACTGCTTCAAACGAGTCGTTTACCAATCATTTAGAAACGGGAAAATTAATTACTCATAAAACAATATTAGCAACCTTTAAAATGGCATAACGGGCACTTTAAGACTATAGGGATAGGGATTAAGTTGTGAAGGGTTGTGGAGGACTATTTAAAAAGTCAGTTATTCTAACGTGACGTTTGCCTTTGCGCACTGCTGTATATTGTTACAGGTTATTTATAAAGCACTGAGCATGTGTGCACTATTAATAATCAGTGTTTGAGCTGTCTCACACAAACATAGCATCAACACACCAAATGCTAACACAAATGGACTACCAGTAGCATAAAATACATGCGTTTTTAGTCATTTATTTCAGAGATAAGTCTCGTTGATGTATTTTTAACATGAAATATGTGAATACTAATATACTTTTTTTTTCCTGCACAGGGTCCATCTCTTAGACCATCATTTTCAAGGCAACTACCACTGATTATATCTTACACTAAGGTAAGATCTTACATTTATTTTCTGTCTTAGTTAACATTTACTTTACAAAACACTTTATGCTATATGTTAACTACATACAGTGGCCTCAAAAACTACTTAATAATGTCTGAATGTGAAAGCATTATATACCAAGATGTCAAGTAAAGCGATATTTACCATTTGCATATATTCAAATCCTTTTTATCTAGAAGGTCAAAGCACTTTTTGGACGTTGAGTTTGTGAATCATACAACACTGTCTGTATATGTGTATATTTATTATAGGTTTATGTAAACATTATGAACGCCTCAAAACAAGCATTAATTCTTATAGTGAATAATCATTCAGATTAATACTACGATTATGTGAAGCAAACTTGGAACGACCACTTTTTGAATCATGCCATCTGGTGTCATAACCCACATGTGCAATGCATATTTAATGACTCAATCATTAATTAATATAACCCAATTTGCATGTAATTATCCTCTTTTAATTTCATGAATATTGGGCTTTACCACATCATCATAACTTATATCAGAGTGTAATGGCACTCAAATCTGCCAGTTTTACGCAAATCATCTGCAGTGGGCGAGAGACTTACAGCTTTATATTCCACACCTTTGAGAGGCGAGAACTCACTGGTTAGTCTCAACAACATGAGATGATTTTTAATAATACCATGTGTGGAACATATACTTGCCTTGGAGTGGATCAAATCGAATTGATCCTAATTGGACAACAAAACTGCTGATGTTTTCAGAATAATAAGATCGCTCCTAGTTGGGTGTAAGATGCATACAATCAAGTAGTTGTCAGCCGTTTGGTTTGTTTGCCATTCATCGACTAAGTAGTATGTGTGCTGTTTCAATACTATTTGGAACGGAACTGGCCGTCTTTTTAGTGTATGAAATACATGTGGAAGTATTCTCTAGTATTAAAGTGCATATACTCCAAGCATGCGTTTATGTTTCTTTAGGTGAGCATAACATCTTCTCATGAATTGAGAAATGATCTTTTGACATAATAGAAGTAACAGCTTTTCATTGAAATAAATTCATGAAGTAACACATTTGCCAATGCAAGACTGCCTAGACATAAACAGTTCCACACCTGCTTCTTCATCATCACCTCTTTGTCCTGGCCACTGGCACAGTAATGAGGTGATAAACATTACTGGAACGGGGCCCATTCAGCCTGGGTGTTCAATACCAGGCTAGCCTTTTTTAGTGTACGCCGTGTCGTTTCTTTATATGCTGCAAGCATAGAACTTATGAACTACTGACACGTTTCAAGAAGAATACATGTTCAATTCTAAATGATATACTAAACAGCTTACACAAAATGCTTGCACATAAGTGCAATTTAACTTTAATTCAAAAAGTACAGATATTTTGGTGCGGTTTGTTACTCATATATAAAGCTGAAACAAAAACAGCAAGACTCGCCTTCTTCGATCTAAAGCCATCCATTTTAAAGAAAACACCGCCATGTTCCATATTTTTTCTATTTTCCACCATGTTCTTCCCTCAGCTTAGACGAGGTGATACATATCTCCTGTTTCAGTTCATGCACTTAATCACTTTAGCATGCGATCCCACTATGTTAGCATTTAGCTTAGCTTCAATCATTCGATAGCATTCAAACAGGGAGGAATTTAGGAGCCACCAAACAATTCCACGTCTTCCCTGTTTAGAGACTGTTCCATGAGTAAGTTTGGTAACACAAAATAAAATGTGGTGATTTTTTTTATTAAGTATATTGTATGACGAAAGAGCACTTCGCAGGACTTCTACCTCGGCGCAGTAATATCATCACTTCCTCCCACTTCCATCAATACCACCAAGGAGTGATGATATTACTGCGCCGAGGTTGAAGTGCTGCGTTAAATTCATTCTTGTTTGGATCCTAAGCAGTGAATGAAGCTAAGCTAAACGCTAACATAGTGGCGCCGCGTGTTGGAGTGCACGCACTGAAGGGGGGGGGGTGTATCAACACTTCTAAGTTGAGGGAAGAACAGGGTGGAATATGGAAAACAGTGGCATTTTTCTTTAGGCTTCAATAAAGGCCAAATAAAGCTGTTCCAATGCGAAACGTCTTTTTTCAACTGTAGGCATTTTGCTTGCGCTATTTTCTTTCCCCTGTGTTCACTTTTACATTTGCTATAGTTCAACCTAAAAGAATCCAGGCCATGCGTTCAGCTAAATGCACAAGACTAGACAACACAATGAACATATGACAACAGCACATGCCCCATGAAGCGAGGACAAAGCCCTGTGCCCAAACAAAACACACCACAAGAGCACATGAAACTGTGATAAAGAACCCCCACCATGCACTGATGACAAAAGACTAAACGCGAGTGTCCAGATTCCTGCTCTGAACTGAAACCAAGCCCCAATATAATATATAAATTGTAATTATACATACCTCTGTCCCTGCTTTTTTGGTTTAAACCTGTTACATTAGTTTGTGAAATCATGTGCCATGGTTACCGTAGTTTGTTATTGGAATCAATTCGAGTTTGAATTGGATGTTTTATTGTTAAATAAAAATAACATTTAATTCGTTATATATATATATAGTTTTTTTCCCACTATTCTTTTTTAAATGTAGTGTGTAATTCTGAGTTCAAAGTTTTAACTATCAGTGTGCATGGCAAAGTTATTCTCCTAAAGGAAAGAGTTTATTCTCAACTGCTAAGACAAGTTGCCAGTAATTTCATTTCCACTCATGAAACTTATCTGCAAAAATCCATAGCAAATTACATAATCATCTTCATTGGCTTCCCGCAAACAATGACTGCTTTGATCTGCCTTCAGGTCCAACTTTATGGTTTGTGTTGGGATGCTATTCTTGCCTTGATTACAATTTTACAGTGTGAAGGGTCAGTTGTTACAATACAAAAGCAATAGACCAATCACAACAGACTGAGCTTTCTGACGAATCCTGGCAGAGTAGGTTTTCAGAAAAGAGGTTTTGAGAGAGCATGAATCTTTGAATTAATATTTCCAAACTGTTTGAGAAAGTAGGTGATAGTGTATTCTGAGAAGATTAAAGTGTTTTTGACCTTTCATGCATGTCAACCTATTGTAGGAGACCTCCAAAACTAAATTAGGAAAAAGCATAATATGAAAAAAAAACACATTTATTGACATCCAACTTTGAAATGGGACAAAATTTTGTGCCACTGTATGTCAGACCAAATTTCAAGGTGTGTTCACACTTGTAGTTCAGTTCGTCTGGTTAATTTGGTGTGGACCAAAAAGGAAAATTAGACTTTGACTCTTCTGTAGTTGCATCGTGTACTAAAACTGGCGGAAAATGCAAAGTTGTGGATTTTCTAGGCTGATATGACTAGGAACTATTCTCTCATTTCGGCGTAATATCATTGCGCCTGCTTCACTCGTGGTACGCAGCAAAATTCCTTGATTATTACGCCGGAAGGAGAGTATAGTTTCTAGTCATATCACCCTAGAAAATCCACAACTTTGCATTTTCCGCCAGTCTTAGTACATGATGCGACTAGTTTGACATAGATGTAAATAAATGTAAAAATATCGAAACTCTTTAGTCATTTTATAGCGCGACGCTAGCTGGTCTAATCGGATTCAATGATTTATACTAAGCTATACTAATTTTGGGACCACCAGACCCGGCGATCGGCTGAATGGGTTCAAAAACAGTAAAACACATCTGTATTACTCTAGGGATGTTGGAAAATGAGCCTATTTCCAAAAAAAGTGGAGTGTTCCTTTAAGGCAATGGCTGTTTATGCAACCGGCCCCAGTTTGAAATATTGAGCAATACTTGAGACCCTCAGCCGCTTGTTTTAAAACAGCTGTACACAGCTCCGCTCAAATACTTCCAAACATCATTACAGCAAAGCTCCTCATTAATACTGACAGATTCACAAAACAGACCGAGGGGTTTCTCCCAGATAAGGAAAGTGAAGTCAGTCAGACTAAGTTCATTTAATTCTCTGTAAACCTAAAAGAGCCGTACACCAAGGAAGTGACTGAAGTCCCTTTAACAGTAAAATTCAGAAGAAAAATAAGTCTGAACAAAACCACATCAAGTAATATTTCTCAATGTGGAGAAAGAGGAACTGTGCGTGTTTGAGTTTGGTGATAAAGTAGCACAAAAACCTTCATCTTTAAAGCGATGAATGATCTCTTGGTGCTTTGAAAGAGGTGTAAAGGGAAGTCAGGTTGTGGCGGGCTATATGTCTTAGTACACTTACGGATGTGCCTTCATCTCGATGTAATTTTTAGGAATGAAGCCGTCTTTGCCGTTTAGTTCTGCCTTATACCAGTTCTGATCGCACTCTTCATTTAATACCTGTGGATAGAAGAGAAGACAATTAATATTGATTGAACATGACTCGTTTCCCCGCTGTAACTGTGCATTATTGCATTACACTATAATTTGCATGCAGTGTTATACTGTTACGCAAGACGGCTATCAAGAAAGCTAAACGATACAGCAGCACACATCTGTGTAATGCAAGAGCAATCATGCCATGGCCCAGCACAAACCACCTGCATTCTGGTCAGTTATCTTATTTTAGCATCACAACTGTGTGAAGACGAAAAAAAAAAAAAAAAAAAGTGCGTGTGGTGAGGTGTTTGAATTTGACTGGATGCTAAATGGGTATGTGGACTGAGGCTTTTTCAGTTTAGGTTTCAGACAACCACCAATCTGATTAAAGGTACAAATGTGATACAATATGTAAAATGTAATGGTTTTTATCAACGCCTATGAACAATGCAGTTAGAAAACTCTCAACAAGAGCAACGAGCAAGTCCTCTGCATAGAAAATAGTGCTCTTAAATTTATTTGAAGTCATCTGTAGATAAAAGCGAAAGTATGTAAAAACAAATAAAAAAGGAAGAATAAATATCCAATAAGGCTGGTGAATATCCAATATATATAGCTAAACATGAACATTTATTAGTTTGTTTTAATAATTAATTTTAATAATTTAACAAATAAACCTTTAAATGTGAAGACTACTTAATAAATAAATAAAAAAAATAAATAAATATATATATATATATATTTGCTCGTAAATGACCCCCGTAAAGGGGGTCTCTTATTTAGCTGTAGATGAAGAAAATATCTAAAACACAAAAATATTAGCAGATAGACAGAATAAAAATAGATCAATAATAATTAAAAAAACATGAACATTTATTGTTGTAGTTAATGTGACATTGTAATGATTTTCTGCATAAATAAATATAAATAAATAAAATACAATGACATACCAAAATGGGAAGAAAAGATGAGAAACGGTGCATATTAAAGGGTTAAATCTTTGCTGTAATCCAAAATTATCCTTTAATTTAGCTGAAAATGAAAAATAATACCTAAAAATACAAATGGCTGATAGATAGCTAATATGGGATGTTCCATAAAACAGGTTTATCAAATAAGGCCGGTTTGATTTAATAATTAATATAATTCCATTAAAATTAAGTGTTCATCACTTTATCACGTTATGTTGAGACTGTCACAACATCTCGGTTTGTTCCAAAAGGAAAGCATGGTGCCTGTACTCATGTTCTGTGCATTGGCCAACGTCCTTTCCACCAGCAGCCGAATGTGAGAGGGAAGGAGGGGACCAAATATCTGCCAGAGAACAGACTCAAAACTGTTGTTTGGAGGAAACAGAGCGTGCAACATCCTTCCGCTGCAAAGATAGATGGGTAGCCGACCAAAGGAAGTGGACAGAAAAAGAAAGTATGACGACGAGGGATAGACCACCAACCAAAAAAGGACCGGGAAGCAATGAAACCTGGGAATACCCACTAAATGCTCATATCCCCTTTATATGGCGCCATCACAGAAAACCCTTCTGGTGGTTTCCATATGTGGTTTTAGTATATGGTTAACACCTTTGGGGTTCAGTTTTACTTTGTAATTCTGTTTGTGAAGAATGTATTAGAAATACAGCCACCCAAGCAGTCGAACAGTGCCAATGCAGGGCGAATGATACCTGCTGAATACGCAGAAACACGTTTTGGAAATCTCTGTCCCAAAACGCCATACTCCTTTCCATTTTGGCAAATCATGAGTGTCTTTTTTTTTGACTCGCTCTTTCAATTTAGCGTGTTCATAACTGGAATTAAGTGGGTGCATACAAAAGATGACGTGTTGGGGGGTTTATAGGATGCTTTCAGTGCAGCAACAAAGCCACAAACACAAATACAGAGAGAATTGATGGTGCAGGCCTCTCCCTGGTGCATACTTAAAACATAATAGGGCGCTAACAGCTCTCAGCTAAACCCAAAAGACAACGATGAGATTGACACGTCCACTCAGCGGCTTCAATCTGGAGTGAAAGCTACAGATGGCCATCATTTATTTATTTAGAGAGAGAACGCAATCTCGCTGACTGCCTGCATCAAGCTCGGATCTGATCAACCACACGCACAGCAAACATATTTCTCACGCTTGATAGTTCGCATGAAAAGGTCACATCGCAAGCGACTTTCACAAAGCTGGTCAAAAACATGCTTTCACAGCCTGTGATAATTATTGTGAAATTACCTCAAACTTGGATTCCATTAAAATAAATAACGATTTTCTGCATTTTAATTCTAATGCATAAATAAATTATACATAATGTGCTAGTCAAAGGTTTGGGATCAGTTAGTGTCTTATGGTCATCAAGTATTTATTTGATTTAAATCACAGAGAAAAACAATAATATTGTGAAATATTGCAATTTCTGATGTTTTTTTTATATTTCGTGAATTTTCAGCATCTTTCCTCCAGTCTTCAGTGTCACATTATCCTTCAGAAATCATATAAGACATGCTGATTTATTATCAGTGTTGAGCTGCTTAATATGGAATGTGATTTTTTTTCCTTTGATTAATAATAATAGAAAAAAAGGTTACAAAGAATGGCGTTTATTCGAATCTTTTCCAATAATTAAAGTCTTTACTATGACTTTATCTCTATTTTACACATTCTTGCTAAATACAACCGTTACATTCTTAAAATAAAAGACCACACTTTTGAATAGTAGTGTATATAAAGAGCTAAAACAAATAACTTTTGATTAGAACTTTTTTGAAAATATTTTTTTATTTAAGATTTTATTGTGTTATTGTGCAAGTTAGCTGAATTTTTTTGTTTGTTTTGTTTTTACTTAAATCAAAATAACCCAACTGCAGTTTGACTGAGATTAATTGAAATGGAGGGAAAAAAAAAAAAAAGTTAAAATTCCAGTTTCTGCAAATGAACATATTTTGAATAAATACTGTTCTTTTTAAATGTTTTATTTTTCAAAGAATCGTAAAAAAAATAATCAAAAGTCCCCAAAATAATATTGAGCAGCACAAATGTGAAAATTCAGCTTTGCTTAGAAATAATAAATTACAGTTTAAAGCTTTTTAACATGGAAAACGATTTTGTTAAAATGCAATAATTGCATTAAATACTTTTTTCCCCTGTGTTGTTGATCAACAAGATGCAGCCTTGATAAGCATAAGAAACTTCTTAAAAAAAAATTTACTGATCCCAAATGGCAGTCTACATAAAAGACTAAAATTTCAGCCACCTAGCTTTGAAAAAAAAAAAAATTATATATATATATATACAATATATTCTAAACACCTAAATGGAAATTTAATCCAACAACCAAGATTTTTTTTTAAAGAGATGCACATTAAATAAATTTAAAACCATCCTATAAATGAATAATATATATTTACAGAAAAAACTTATGAGGAAATGAGACATGCCATCAAACGTGCCATGTCAACTGCCAGTCTGAAAACAAGAATAGTGCAATTCACAAGACCAAGAAAGGGTCTTGTGCTTGTTCCTGAAGTATCGCAAAGCTTCATTTAAATGTACTAACATGACACGCAGGTGAAATACATTGGTCTTAAGTTTCTGTATCAGTTACGAATGGAACAAGATGGAAGATGATCATGAGCGAACAAGATCAAACCAAGACAGCTTCAGGGAAGTGGCCTCTTTCTTTCGTCTGAGAGGGAAAGATCGCAGAGAGGAAATGAAAGTAATCTAAAAATGCATCACGGGAACTACACAAGTGTTCTTGCACAACCACCATTATAAGCTTCAAGCAGCTTCAACATTTCTACATAAAAGCATGTGATTTCTTTCGCTTGAAATTTTGTTATCGTAAGGGTTTATCCCTCCCCCCAAAACAAGACACTTAACGAACCGCATGCGTTTCTCAAACAGCAGTGCTGGGAGCTAATAATCGTTTGCACTTCTCACGCAGAAACAACACTACGCCTACACTGCGAAAAATTAGATTAGTGCCAGTTATTATCAGTGGAGATGTCGAGCATCAGTCGAGCCACATCTTGATGCCTTCAGTTGATAAACAACACTTTTCTATTTCTGATGCACTTGATAGCCAGTACTTATTTTATTAGCAAAAATGTGAGCTATGTGAAATATGTGTGAGTTCTTCATTATATATTTAATCAAAACAGTAACTTCATGTTTTTGGCCTCTTGCTGTAAACCATTTTTACTTCTTTTAGCATGTTTATATAAATAAAAGACGCATAATGTTAATTTCAAAGCAATGGATTTTACTGAAAATGTTTCAAAAGCAACTCAAAAGCAGTCAATCCTAAAACACACACAAAAATAAAACATCTGCCTGTATCAGCTTATGACTTAAGTACTTTCTATTTTTTTGAATTATGTACATTGTAATGAATGTAAAAAAAAAAAAGCAATGTGATACATATATACCTGGGGAAGCTGCCATCAGTCTCCAAAACTGTAGGTCAAGATTACGTTCAACCAACATAAAATCTGACAAAAACGGTTTTATATAGATTAAAGTAGTAATTTGTTGTAAAACCAAAATGCCACTTTTTTCTGATCCACTTCAAACTCACAATACCCAATTTTCCAGCCGGCACGCACAGCTGATCATCTGATCAGAGAGAAAACGCTTTGCTTTGTTGGCAGTTTCATCGGTGGACACAAGTGTGTTTTTGTGACGGCCCGTTCGCTGTGGCCTACACGTTCTCTCTCACAATCTCTATCCATTGTCAAGTCAGCGCTGTGTCAACAGCCCCCAGCGCTCACCCCCTGTTTTAATCAGACATGGCACAACAGTAATGGCGCTTTGGTTTTGTGTGGCATTGATAATCTCATCCACAGCTGTCGTGGCCTTCTGCTCCAGCCAACAGCCAGAGATGAGAAGACATGACAGGTAGGCCTGGGTATCAGTTCCATGCATTTTAGCTATCGACCGAATTGCCTTGATACAGTATCGAAAAACGTCTCGTCGTGCGGTACTCAATTTCGAAACATAAAGGGGTTAATCTCATCCACGTCAGTGAATCAATAAGACTGGAGCACTAATCAGTGTTTGAGCCTTTTGTTATTTATATCATTAAAATCATTAGGTTGCGCTTTCTGTATCGCGCACGGCGCAGTTCGCCACACACACACAGATAAATGCGCATGCACCGCACACACAAGTGAGCACTCTCCCGCTTTCAAGAGTTTATGTTAATATTTATCCGCAAAAACATGAATTCGGTGCAGAAGTGCGGCTTTGTTTACTAGCATACTGACCTGTGCTTGATGCTTCCAGCGATATTAATGTCTTGTGTCTCACTAAATGAGGACATAAATACAGTAGGCTACATGAATAACATCTCCAGAACTGCTCCGAGGGTTACTTCAAGAGCATTTGACTGTTTCATTTGAGTAAATCTATCGTCAAATCAAGTACACACAGAACTGTAAAGGTTTTCATGGCAAGCCGTCAAAATAAAAGTTTGGTTTGGACATGGCACCAAAAAATAAATTACTATTGTTCAGTTAAGTATTATAATCTATTTAATAAATTACATTTAAAACAATTATGAAATGATATTGAATACCAGTGAAATAATACAACATAACAGCAAAACAAACTAAAAATAGTGATAGAAACATCTTATACAGTATTTGCAACTACTGACTGCTGTCATAATCACCATCATCCCAATCATCATCATCATTGCCATACTAGCAGAAGTAAGAAATACAATTAAACATCAATTAAAATTACTTGAAGAACTGATTAATGTTTCAAATGTATTGCAATCATATTTGGAACGTTAAACAATTTCTTGGTTTACAACAAATAACCAAGCTCATCTATTCGTGGTAACAACCTGTGTACTTATGGTTGGTAAAGCTGACATTGTTCACCAAATCTGCATGTTTTGAGTGGTTTTGCAATTCATGTGGTAAGGTTTGGCAAAATCTATTTAAAGGAGCATTCAGCGGAAAGCTTACAAAAGAGTGGCATATGTCCTACTTTGCCTAAAACATTTTGAAGACATGAAAACACTGAGAAAGAAAAAGTCACCAAAACGTGGAGTTTTTGTGAAAAAATATAACACCAGTTAAAGAGCTGTAAAATGTAGGTCACAATACATTGTCCAAAGAGCTGAACAAGAACTGAAATGCACATAAATATTTAAAGCTCTGAGAAGGAGCGAGCACATTCTATGTCACATAAGGTTAATTTATTAGCAGAGATATGAATATTAAATCATGCCCTGCGGAAATCCTTTGAGGCATTGCTTCTGGAAACAGTGACACTGTATATTCCCTTTTCAAATCTGAGCATAATAAGTTATGACATTTTTGAAATTTCATCTTGCATACACCTTTCTGTTATTTGATGGCTAGTGGGAATTTTTGTTCTGTCATCCAAAGTAGAATGTCTGAAGCTGAGCTCTTGAGTTTGATTTGTCATGAACCAGTGTTTGGGGGAGATTCTGTTGCTTGTCAGAAGTTACTCATGAGCTACAATTTTAACACATGCAACATATTAAAATAAAGTTGCTGTTTCGCTACACGAAAATGTGTCATAAGGAGAATAGTGTATATTAGGATATTAATTAGGGTAAAAGCATCAAGCTTAATGATATGTCTGCACAAATACACGATATTGCTTTGTCTATGCTGCACATATGGCAACATTTTGAAAGTAAATTATCCAGTGGTGCTTAAAAAATATTCAGTTTAATTCAAAACAGAGGACAGTGAATCTGGTCATGTTTCATAGGACTCGTAAACCAAGTGTTCAGCATCGTAAAAGTAATGCTGTCCCAGGTGAGCTACGATTGCCAATGTACTAGGTGTGCAAGTAACTGTGTGAAAATAGGTCTTTACTAAATAATAGTCTGCCCCATAATCATAATTTGTGTCAAATGTTGTGTTACTGTAAATGTCAATTTTTCTTTTAATAAAAAATATTTTACTGCGTTATTGTTTGTTAAAGTGTACATTATTGGAGTTTTGATAAACATTTAAGTAGAGGCATGCTTTTCCAATGAATCTGTGTTGAAAAACATAGGTTAATAAACTCAATAAAATGAAATAAAATCACAATTTTCATGGAAATATCACAATGCTGATTGATCAGTTTCATTACAAGGACAAGGAGTTCAAGTCGACTGAGGATTCAGATGAGTCAGTGCTTTTTCTTTTGCACCTCACAGTTGGGTAAAATCAACCAAACCTAGAATGTTGATTGCTGCAATGATACAGACTTCCCTCAAACTTCATTTTCTTTCCCCTCAAAACATTAGAAGAACTGAGTTCTTTGAATTACTGAGAATGGCTGTCAGTCATCCACCACAACAGCTACAGTTTTGAGTCAGCCGTTGGTAGAGGTTGTCAAATAATGCTGATTTCAGACAAGTTTCTACATTTATGACCCAGATTATGGTTACAGATGTAGCTGCAAAATCTGTTGCTGTTGGCAGAAAGCTGCTTTTACCTCGAGAGAAATCTGGTTGTTCAATCAACCTTACTGTCAGTCCTTATCAGCTAGATGCCCTAAACGCAGAGTCATATGACTGTCTGACATTTGAAGACTCCTATAAGGACTCACTGCACAAGGGATGACATGGGCCTATTTTTTGAGGGGGTGCTAGTGGCAGTCCAGAATCAGTTGTTGACCCTGAGAAAAGACATGATCATTTCAAAAAAAAAAAAAAAAAAAAGGAGAAAGAAAGAAAAAAAGAAAAAGAAAAACTAGCATACTGAGTATGTCTAACATATTTGCAGTTTTTGGTCTGCTAATGCCTGATTAAAAAGCATTTTATCACGTACAGTATCTTGCTATACTTATTTAAAAGAACGTCTTAGCAGTAAGCACTATGTTAAGCTTGTAGGCTAATATTAGATTGTTATCCAGGCTTGTTGAAAACACAAAGAAATTATATGCACATTTTTAGTTTGGACAATAAAATGTAATACGTACATTTATAAGTTTTGAGCTGCTAAGACTTTATATTTTTAAAGTAATTTCTGCTAACCAAGGTAAAAACAATAATACTGTGAAATATTATTGAAAGTAACTGCTTTAATGCTTTAATATATTTAATGTAAATTATTAATGTCATGAAAGTTTAATTTTCAGTATGATTACTTCAGTCTACAGTGTCACGATCCTTCAGAAATAATTCTAATATGCTAATTTGGCCCTCAAGTAACATTTGTCTTATTAATATAAATTCTGAAAACAGTTGTGCTGCTTTAATAAAACTTATTTTTATGATTATTTGATGAATATATAGTTCAAAAAGACAGCATTTATTTGAAATAGATATCTTTTGCAAAATTATAAATGTCTTTGCTGTCACTTTAATGCATGTTTAATGCATCATTCCTGAAAAGGTCTTTAAACTAAAAGTATACTTTTAGTTTTATACTTTTTTTTTTTTTATACTTTCTTGACAAAAACACTATAGGCACTGAGTATCAATAATTACATACAATAATCATAACTTAACCACGGAAGCAGAAGTCTCATTACTCCTCAGTCACTTCACCATGACATGCGAATCACGGGTCAGCAATGCCCATAAGCTGTGGGACAACCGGACATAACAAGATCATGGTGAACTTGATGGCAAACTTCTGGCAAACCTCTTCTGTTTTCCTGTTTGATCTTTTTATGGCAACTGGGCACCCGGTATATGCTATTCTCCTTCGAACCTACTTTCCTGGAATGGCAGCTGTGGGTCATAAAGCAGATGAGGACCGGGGCTCTGTAAACGCCTTTTATTTATTGGGCATACTTGTTGCCAAATTCGTAGCTTGTCTAAATAGAGATTGGGGGTAGGGACAGCATGACTTAACAGCCATGCCAACTGTTTCCATGATGACAAGGCCCACCTGAGATATGTGGCATTTAGCTACAGTTTGGACTTATTAAGAAAATAATCAAAATCGAATGGTTTGGCTAATTAGCATGGCTTTGGTAGCTGAACCTAAAAAGACTTTCACATTTTTTTGGCCACATCTCTAATATTTCCTATATAGGCTTGCAAAGCTCCAAATATGTACCTATCAATTCACTGCAGTTTCCAGCTGAAATGTTTCCAAGTTTTCCTTTTCACACAAACATTTAATAAGGGTTTCTTGTTTAAAACTATATGACCTCACACTTTTTTACCATAGTAAAATTTAATCAAATTTTTCACATAATCCATTCCATAAGTTTTGCGTTCACCTGGTACAGCATTGCACTTGTAATACTCCCCACTACAACACAACAGCACAATGTTTTGTATCACATGTCCTAACCAATAGTCTACATTCAAAATATTTTGAGGAATAATACATGAATGTCAAGCCCATGGTCAAATGCTAATCAACGTGTTTTGCGATATACTTTGCTCACAGAAGCAACCTTGGCATGTTTTCCTCTTGTTGCCAATGATCACTTAACCTTCTTTCGCGTGAGAGGAATATATACCTATTTTTCAGAAACGTACATCTGATTGTTTTTCAGTAGCACTAGAAAATGAGACAGACGTGTGAAAATGAACCGGCCTCAGCCTTCAATTGAGTTGATAACAGGAAATACACAAATCCCCTTTTAAATGCCATTCAATACCTTTCTTTCAATTGTTCCTCGTGCACTGTAGCTCAGGATTTTGACAATGTCTGAAACATGACTCACATGCCCTTTAAATAGATGTTTAATGTGCATGCCACCGCAACGTGTTCAAACGCCCATTTTGGCATTATAATGAGTTTAAGAAATTCAACAAATAGTTGTGTGTGTGTGTATGGACCAATTAACACATTCTTTCTTGTGGGCCTTTTCATTCTTAGTTGCTATCTATAATTAGACGTTAAACTCTGTTCTCAGGACACTGAATCTTAAAGCGAAAGTTCATCAAAAGCTAAAAGTCGGTTATCATTGACTCACCTACTGTAGGTACGTGTCATTTCTGGTTGACTGACTTTCTTCCGTTTCTCTCTCACTCTCTCTCTGTCATTTAATCAAAACTCAGCAGTCTACAACATTGTTTTGGGGCCTTATATTTCATTATTAATACAAAAGCAATTTGAGATTCAAGATTTAAAGGTTTTTGCCGGAAGACTGACTTAGACAAATTGCAGGGCAAAATCTAGACAGGACATCAAAGCCTGTTATGTCCCAGCAGAGGTGCTGCTAAGGATTTTGGGCCCCATGAAAAGAATCTTGACAGGGCCCTCAACACAGCTTTTTTCATATTGATTTGCATAAAATCATGCTGGTGGCCGTTCTAGTGTTAAAAGTGCATGATAAGAACGTCTCGGTTACGTATGTAACCCTCGTTCCCTGAAGAAGGGAACGGAGACGTCACGTCGGTGACCGACGAAT
>JAUCNO010000710.1:5363980-5387513 GCA_032353835.1 Enteromius viviparus | reverse complement strand
ATATATAAATAATTGAAAAAACAAACAAATAAATAAAACAACAAAAAAAAGACCAAATTAAAATACATTAAATAAAACTAATAAATAAATAAAACTAAAATAAAGTTGAATGCTAAAGTGGAATATTTAGTATAAGCAAAATTAAAATAAAGACAATTATAAATATATATTATAATAGAAATATCACCAAAATCAAATCACAATAAGCAAAAATAAATTACAAATTAACATTAACATTAAATGCTACTGTTATATATTTAGGGTTAACCATAAGTATAAGCTGCAATAAAATAAAAAAATAAAACAAAAGAAAATTAATAAAACAAAATAGTATATACACAATTCAAATAATAAAATAAAGTACAAAACTTTTTAGGGTCACCACTGACTTCCATAGTAGAAAACTAAAAATACCACGGGAGTCAATAGTGGCCCAAAACAGCTTTTGGATGAAGGGTTTCTTTATCACTAGAGGTCAACCAAAAGTATGGGCAATGATACAAGTTATGCTTCCCGAAGCTAATGAAAAGTGTAAGGTGTAATTTGTGCAGAAAAGGAGTTTACCGTAACCCTTAGCTTACATAATAGAGGCCAGTGGTTCATATTATAACCCATGTGCTCTTATTAACACAGCCATCCACGACTTCACAAAGGGTCAGGGCACGCTACACCACCATAGACTCTGATGCGTGCTACAACAAGGCTTCTTTTCATCCCAGACCCGCTTTCACAAAGAGAGCAGTGTGTGCGCTAGTGTCAGACTCTGCTTATGACTGACTGCACGCTGTCAGTCTTTCAAACACACACGCACAAAGACCTGACATGGCATTTTAACGTCACAGCCGGTGAAAGACAGCTAAGAAAGGAGAACAGATAAGAGACAGTCTCAATAAAATACATAATTAAAACAGAAACAACAGATGCATGCAGCATCTCAACATCTGTCTTAACCCAGTACCTCAGGCCTGACCCAGAGACACCGTCCAAAAAACAAACCCCATCCAGCAGAGGGATGCTTCTGGCGTTCATGTCTGAATGTGCTTCCTGAAGAGGAACGGAAAGGAATTTGACGAATACTCTCATGCGTCGACTAACCGCATGGACCCTAATCTTAATCTCTAAAAATCTCAAAGCAAGGCGTCTAACACTTTTGATGGCAGCAGTTTATTCAAAATGCTCATAATTACTGAATGGAGAAAACCCATTAAACGAAGCTGGCGTAATTATAAAGTTTGGAAGCAAGGAGTCTTTATAGTAGAATTACATCCAAGAGTTCTTCTCCTGCTGATCGTTGACTGACTCAGCACTTAATCAGACGTGATGTAACTGCACCTAATTAGTCCTACAGACGAGGAGGCCGAGGTCATGCCACTGCCCTGATTACAGCATTTACCAGGCTTTGATTACGGTGAAGTGGCATTGTTACGCTTGGGTTTGCTAGCGATGCTGTGTGTGCCGACCCTGGAGAAAACATTCAAATGGAGACTCTGAATGGAGATAATGCTAAAGCGACTCTCCTTTAAAACGCCATTTTGCGTTTTCATTCACAACCATGCTTGGCAATCAGAGTCAATCAGCAGTAATAACTCTGGCTCTCCCGCTGGGACTGCTGATTGCTGATTAAATACAGCTCGCTCGCACTCATGCACCCAGAATCCCTTTCATCATATCCCACCGAATTAATGAAGTCGGTTAGTAATGCTTTCCTGATAGTGAACGACTTTCACAAGAGTCCATTTTCAGATTTTTAAAAAGAACGTCTCTCCTCCCCAGACTAAAAACATTTTCTAGGGATTTTATTTATCATCACTTATTTAATATTTAAATTCTTATATTTTGTGATTTTTCCGATTAGATTACCTTTGCAGTCATTTAAAATTTCTACATTTTAATTTTAGTAAATTAAATATTTATTTCATTTAATGTAGGCCTAATAATGTTTATACCAACATTGACTCATTCAAAATTATGTAATTTTTAAAAATTGAAAAATAATGATAGATAGATCTACATCTTAATTTCACAATTCAGATTATATATATAAATTTTTTTAAAACAACTACATAACCAATATATATATATATATATATACACAAACAAATATGTACACAAAAATATACATAATAAAAATATTCAAAAAAAAAAAAAGTGATAAAAAAATTACAGTCTTTAGAGGCTGAGATAGATAGACAGATAGATACATCTATATTACTATCCATCCAATTAAAATGGGATTTTTTTTCTCTCCAAACTTCTACTTTAAATGTAAAGTTTAAAAAATTATTAGGTGTAGAAACAAATAACTCTTCACAGGGAGCTAGACTGACAGAAAAAAAACAACAACTGAATCTGCCATTTTGTCCTACAAACAAATCAGACAAGAGTGTATATTAACGTCAAGACACCTTCTGATGACCATTCATGTTTACTTTGTGTTTTAAGTACAAGACAATCAGTTCTTGTGCCGCTTGAATGGAGGCCATATTCATGATCTGTCTAGACACATTGAAGTGCCACAAAACATTACCTATTGTTTGAATATCTCACAGAAACAAAAAATTGAAAGCTCAGTCAGTTTTATACCAGTCTGCTCGGTCTTGTCCGTCAGTGTGTTGTCAGTTTCCTCTTTGCTCAACAACGTGTTTTTTACCTGCATGAGAACGTGGCTTATCTGATATAGCTACAGTAACATAAGGTGTTTGTCCAGCGCTCAACATTTTTCAAAATATCATTCTTTCCCGTATCATCTTGTTTTCACAAAAGGAATTGACCAGGACACACGGCACATGTACGGACCGGTGATCTGAACTATACTTTAATCTATCCCGCTCAAACCAGAAGATTACATCAAACCTGTTTGGCTCCATAGGTTGACTAAGCCCTTCTGCTTGCCCATCCGTGAATTACAAATCATGGATTGTGCTGTTACATAAGCCTGCGTCCTCATGACACGGACACATGAGCCACGATCACAGTTACTGATGGACAGTTTATGCACAAGTCTTGCTGATGATACAGAGGCAGTGAGAGAGGACGTTTCTAACAAGCTGTAGTGATGAAGACGTGACGGGCCGTGTTAATCGCAGCTTTAGGAGGCTGCTCTAATGAGCTTTGAACAGCACACACAGGATTGGGATCTTAAACACCTTGTTGAGTACCTGCTTCTGTAATCTTTTCAAATTGGATTCTTCACGGGTTTCTGGTTCCTCTGTGATTTTGACGTATATATATATTAATTAGTCTGCTGCTTGTTTTAATCATTGTTTCCATTCAAATAAAAAAAAAAAATCTGTATTTGGCAAAACATAGAATCTAAAATAAAACAGAATTAATATCACTGGGATATTGGGTGTTTATTATTACTTAATCCACATTTATTAATGTTTGCATATATATTTTGTATGCATATATATAGATTGATTATAATTTATAATTTAATTTATAAATTGCAGGACAAGTCAAGTTTCAAATAATTTAAGACCACAAACAAAATAGACTAAAAATAAAGAATGACACGTATGGGAAAATAAACAAATTTAAAAAAGTGGAAAAAAATCAGTTTATGTTATTTAATCAGGTCTGAGAAGTAAACTGCTACATAACTTGGCTGTAGTTTGTCGACACCAAGCCGATGAGTTGTTTAATGAGCCGTCTTTGAGTCACCTTAACTGCTACCCAGAGACGTCTCGCCATGATGACTCAGTCCCTGAAGATACCGGAGGCCGATAAACACTGCCATGCTGCTGGAAACAGCCCTGACGAGGGCAGCAACCTCATCCTTCATCTGTGACGCCACCTATAACTCCCTCTCTCCACGTGTCGGCTTATAGCTTCATTTGAAACACAGCGAGGTAATGCATCATTTCAGCAAACAGAATGTAGCTCGAGCGAGGCCTTTGTTAATGCTTTTTTATGCTTCACAAAGAAAAGATTAAAAGACAGAGCGAGGCTGTGGTTCTCTTGAATGAAAACATCAACTACTTAAACATCAAAGATAGATTATGTCTACTGTGAAGCTGCTACAGCAAGCAAGCAGAAACACTGGACAGCACACAGTAACACTGAATGCAAAGAGTGTAATATAAACATGCACACTAGCGATCAACCAATATGGCTCTTTCAAAGACTAATGACTATGCTAGAGAAAGTGTGATGGCTGAAATATGAATGACCGTTAATGATATGCTCACACACAAAATAAACCCACAATCTCAAAAAACAACTGTCAAATATTTGCTATTTGATGTGCTTTTATCACTGCAATTTAGCCATACATTTTACTGTAAGCCAATGAACAACTTGCAGATGTTTACTTTAACAGCGTTATTACAGACATGTGTGTGGGTGTATATATATTTATTATTGATACTATAAATATACATACATGTAAAAATAGATTCTGTATGTGTGTGAATTTATATTTACAGTACACATGCATATATTATGTAAAAAAATATTTTGGATGCAATTAATGCTTAATCATTTGACAGCACTTTTAAATAATGTTCATAATTAATTTTCAAATGGACCAAAAAAAAAAAAAGGACAATATATTGAAATGCAGCTATCATTATTTTTTATTTTCTTAATATAAATGTCTTCAATTAAGAAAAAAAAATGATGGTTAATTTATTTTAAACGTAACTTTCGTCATATTGTTTCTTAATTTAAAATTGTATTCATTAATTTCAGTCCGCTCAGTACAATCAATATTAAATATATTTATATACAATTCTACATTGTTTTTAATCGCATCTAAAAACTAGTACCTTAAAAAGAATTAAATTTAAATACAACTTCTTGCCTTTAAATAACAAATGCCAAGAAACTATATGAATCAATAACTTGTGAAACAGGCAAAGACACATGAAAGATATCAGAAAGATTAAAGAACTTGTTCCCAGGCAGTACTAGTCTGAAGCAGGACGGGACAAGTCTGAACAGTGATTAGACAGTGGAGCTGCAGTCAAATCAGACTGCTGAATGTTCGCTGCGAGCGCTCCACTGCAGCTCTGCGGAGACAGGAAACTGCTGGGTGGAAGCTGTACCCAACAGGAAGTGAGAAAGTAGCTTTAAAGGTGGCTGCAAGCTCACACGCTGATGTCACCAGGGCGCCACTGCACGCGTTGGGCCCCCTTCAGGCTGACGCTCCTTCCCAGAACGCCTGGGTCAGGAAGTGATAAACAGAAAGACGAGGAAGAGGACAGAACGTGTGCCATTGATAGTCCAATAGAGAACGGTATACAGATACATTACAGATTCAACATGCAGCTGATAAGATATAAACACTGATGCATGTACAGCCTTGTACACGGCAAACAAATACAGAGTTTAGACATTTAAAAGGCTTTGAAGAATCTTTTAAATTCTAAAAAGAATATATAAAAACAATCTGAAGTTAAATGAAGTAGCCGGTTTCTTGTCCTTCATTCAGGGTTGTAGTTACAGAACTAATTAGGAAACGGATATAAAAAAAAATCTTACATTTAAATTTAAACTGAGCCATTTCAGAGTCAACCGTAACTAGAAAAATGCATATTTATACATAGATATAAAAAACACACACAAATTAAAATAAAATTGAAAAATGACTAAATACGTATCCACAATAAAACGTCATTTTAAAAAAATATTTGAAAAAGTAATATCTGATGTGATATAATATCTTCGCTGGATGTATGTGTGAATCTCATTGAAAGTTCAAAAGCACTGGATTTAATGACAACAAGTGCACAATTCATCTGAGAACATAAACCAAAGTGCATTTTTAGAGAGCTCAGCTGATGTGTGACGATCGAGACGAGTTCCTTCTCGTTTCTGCTGCCTGTGTGATTCAAACCCACAAGACCCTTGGGCTGAAAAATGTCCATTTTCTGGGGAAAATCTGAGAAATCATTATGATAACAGCATGACATCTGATTACGGAAGCCTCTTGAAAACGTCAGGCTGTTGAAGATCCTCGGCTTATCATAAGGATCCAAAATGCAAATGATGCAGCCTATAGTTAGCTACACTAGCTGCACAAGGGAAGGTCGGTCAGGGTTTGTGGGTATTGATAAACAGCCTGCACAACAAAAAACGGGAAGTCCAAAGAGCTGAACAGTTTATGATCGTTCAAGTCGAAACTGAACTATAGAGTGCTATGCACGACAATATAAACCGTAATCAAATTATATTTACAGCACATCTTGTGCACTCATAAGATGTTCACACAGGCGAGCAACGCATGTCTGCTTCTGAGAAGAGAGTCCCGTGCGGTCATCGAGATGTGGTGCAAGATGTGGTGCGTAACCAGACCACTCTGAAGTCAAGAGCCCAAACCTAAATGCCTGATGTAAAATGGTAAAACAAAACCGGAAGCTTCCCTGTGTTTAAAGCAGCAACAGTTTAGCATACACACAAGGCTTATTGACAAAAGACAAGAACCGGTAATGAGTTTCTCCGAAACTGACAGCCAGTTTTTAGGTTCATTTTCAGCCCTGGGATTACCAACATTGATTTGGATAGCTGAAAGTTATTCTTAGAAAGATCTGCTGGTTCCATGACTAAGAGACAAAGGCTTTACACTTTTCAGCTTTGAAGCGATTAATGCCAAAGAGTACTATAAAGAGTACTACAAAGCTACATGAAACGACTCAGATCACATGCGAAGCTAAAAAAATAAAAATCATCAAGAGTTAAAATTGACATGGTCATGTAAATGATGGTATGTCTTCGCTATGAATCCTAATTATCTTAAACGCAATCGTTTATAAGTTCACTAATAACTGCCGAAGAGCGCGTGTCGAACAATGACTCACAAAACCAGATGGTGGTAACATTGGACTTTTAAGGAAATCAGCTAAATGTTTGCTTTTAATGTTGTTCGTTAGAAAAATGAGAAGTTAGTGAGAAGCTGCGCATAACCCCTAAAATAGAACTTAAAATGCTCAAAGGACTTTGGTCGAAAGCGGGATCTGTTTGCATCCATGTTTCCATTTCCTGGTTGATGGAGATGTAAACACTGCTACTATTTTGGCATCAGTTTTATATCTCCTGTAATCCACAAACACAGGAACAATCATATAGTGAAATCACTGCCATATTTAAATGCGGTTACACTTAGAAGTGCTTGTGTAAGCAAATAATAACAACAGAACATAGTGACCGGTGTAAAGGTGTAGCATCAAAGGCTTGCATTCATTCACTCATTCAGCAGACTGTTATGCAAAAGCGAGAAATATTTATGATTGATAAACATGCCCAGGTACTTCACCTGATCATAACATTAATAATAATTTCAGATATAATGTAGAAATAATACATTCAATGTATATAGACAACATACGTGACCCTGGGCCACAAACCACTCATTAGTGTTCGTTTTATTTTCAGCTTATTAGGACTGAACAATATTGAGCCGAAGATGCAACTATTTGAAAATCTGGAATCTGAGAGTGCAAAAAAATTAAAATATTGAGAAAATCACTCTTAAAAGTTTAAATAATACTTATATTTATTTTTATATTATATTTACAGTAGGAAATGTTGAGAAATGTTTTTTATCTGACTTGGCAGGACTTAATTGGAACCATGTTAAATCAATTCCTACTGTTGACGATGCTGTTGGTTTTTTTCAGCAACAGTTTCTATCGATTGCCCATAAACATGCTCCTGTTAAAAAGCATAGAATAAAGAATAGGGAGAATCCTTGGTTTTCTCAAGAACTAGCCCATTTAATCCAATTAAGAAACGAACAGTGGTCCCTTGCAAGGAGGTCCAGGAGTAATGTAGATTGGCAACGTTTTAGAACTTTGCGAAATAAATGTACTTCAGCCATTCGTGCCACTAAATAAAATTATTATCTTAAAGCAACCTCCGATAATTTTAATAATCCTTTTAAATTCTGGAAAACAACTAAAATATTGCAGAATAAAAAAAATTCAGATTTTCCTCAGAAATTGATCTTCGGAAATGAAATCATCACAGATAAAAGTGACATTTTAAATGCCTTTAATGTTAAGTCAGGCCATTTATTTGATCAGCAATCTCAATCAAAGTGATGTTTTAGCACATTCTTTGCCACCTAGTACATCCTCTATCTCTGATTTATCATTTGAATTCGAAGCCCTACAAGTTCAAGATGTTATGAATTCACTTAATTCTATAGACCCTAAAAAGGCGCCTGGACCTGATGGTATAGATCCCTTTTTGTTAAAGGTGGCTGCACCGGTTATTGCTGAGCCTATTACTTATATTTTTAATATGTCATTAAGTTGTAGTCAGATCCCAGCAATCTGGAAGCAAGCATATATTACTCCTCTGTTTAAATCTGGAGTTCGATTCGATATGAACAATTTTAGACCCATTTCCAATCTACCTGTTCTTTCTAAAATATTGGAATCCTTAGTTGCTGCTCAATTTAAATCATATTTAAATTCATATTATAATATTTTAAATGAAATGCAATCTGGGTTCCGGACGGGGCATAGTACAATATCTGCTACTTTAAAAATTACAGATGATGTCAGAGAGGCTACGGACAGTAAACTTAGCTGTGTTTCTCTGTTCATAGACCTAACAAAGGCGTTTGATACTGTGGACCATTTATTATTGGTCAATACCCTGTTGAGAGCTGGTATTGGTTGTAACGCGGTCAAATGGTTTCACAGCTATTTGGCCAATCGTTCACAAATGGTCAAACATGGCAATGACCAGTCAAACCCAGTCCCTATAACTAAGGGTGTTCCTCAAGGTTCAGTTTTGGGTCCCTTATTATTCTTAATTTACATTAACAACGTTTGTGATAATTTTAATTTTTGTAAATATCATATTTATGCAGATGATATAATTTTGTATTCCTCTGCTCCTACAGCTAAATTAGCATTTTCAAATCTGCAGGTAGATTTTAATATCCTGCAATATGCTCTTTTAGATTTGAAGCTGTTGTTAAATCCGCATAAAACTAAAGTTATGGTTTTTCAAAATGGGCGAACAAAACCATCATGCTTTTCCATTAAGTCAATGGATGGAATTAGTATTCAGTCTGTAGATAATTATAAATATCTGGGATTTTGGTTGGATAAAAACCTAAATTTTAAATATCATGTTGATTTTCTTGCAAAGAAATTAAAATTTACATTGGGTTTTTTATATAGACTAAAGTGCTGTTTTTCCTTGGTTTCAAGAAAACGTTTAGTTGCCAGCCTATTCCTGTCACAGGTTGATTATGGGGATACTATTTATAGATTCGCCTCTTTGTCCACACTGTCCAAACTTGACCCCCTATATCATCAGATATATCACAAATTCTAGTTTTAGGACACATCATTGTTTGCTTTACAGTTTGGTAGGATGGACATCTCTGCATTTGCGCAGGCTTGAGCATTGGTATATTTTAATTTATAAAGTAATTTTAGGAAAATTTCCAAAATATCTATGTGGGAAATTTTTATATTTTCAAAATATCTACAATCTTAGGTCATTAGATTGGTTACATTTTAAAGGTAAAATACTAAAATAAATAAACAAAATAACATTTTAAACCGTTTAACTGATTGTTTTAATCGGTCGAAATTAATATTGGTTAAAATGAACTACTACTGCACAAAAGTGGTTTACTACGGTTTCTGAAAACTCACCTCCCCTGACTCAGACATCATCAGACCTTCAGTTCCCACTCTCAAAACCTTTCTCCCCAAACACTTCACTCACTCTTCGTCGCTTCTCTTTCAAGCATTCATAATTAACAAGTTGTGGAGGAAAACATCCAAACCCATCCAAAATAAACGACATTAAAATAAAGCGTGCATCGCTTTTGTGACGGCTGCTAAAAACAGACGTGACTAATGTAGTCTTTTTCCATTAAAAATGCAGTATACTCGTGCCCGTAATGAACGGACAGCTCTTTTCAATTACAGACAGACGGCCACATTAAAACTTCTCATACACGAACACATTAACATTTCATCTTTTCCTGTCCTCAACCTCAGTGTTATTTTAAACATCAGGACTTTTTCTGAGTTTTCAGCCTCAATCCAAAGCCACTTCGCTACTTAATATCCATATCTTTCTCTTCTGCTCTTCGCAATACTAGGTAATGAATAGTTTAAAAGCACGCTTGGCTTTCAGCGAAAAAGATGGAGAACTTCCATTAAGCCGAAGGAGGCAACTTTCCATTTCCCTTTATTCCATTTTAAGACACAGTCTAAGGGGAAGCGAGGAAAACCCGACCATGTTCCAGATGCTAGTAATTGTACATGACAGTTTCCACTAAGTGACAGGTTCTTTCTTAAAAGCTGATCAGTAATAAACCAACTTTGGTGTTAGTACTCAAGTGAACAACCCTTCGGCAGGGGGGGGATTTCTTAGAAACGGTCACCTGTAGTATTTGCAGAGCGTTCAGTCTGATGATCACACTCGTAACTAAACCAGAATAGTGACGTATCCCACTTCACACAGCAACCCAAAAATAAAAGGTTAATATGGGCAGAGACCAAAGTCAACATCACCCTATATTCAAAATTTAAAAAGTGCATTCTTTCCAATGCAGGTAAAAGTAGCTTTTTTTATTTAAATTGTGCACCTTCCAACCTTCCAACAAACAGCAGCCAGTCCTGACTCAACTAAACGTAATGCCACACAGCTTGAAAAGACACTTGAATTAAAGGAGGTCACAAGGTGAAGCCTCGCCATCAGTTTGAAGAGCACCTCTATTGATCACCGATAAAATCAAGGTAAAACCATCGAGCTGTTGCTGTCGTTGAGCAAGCAATCGTCCCGAGAGCCTACACAAGCCTGTCCTCATAAATAACCTGACTGTAGCTTCTAACCCCAAGTGCACAGTAGAAATCAATATCTGTTATCAACTATTACAAAACTGATCGGAAGCCTAAAACCTGACTCGATGTCTTAATGAACAATTCACGCTAAAAACTAAGACTTTTGTCTCCAACATATAATTTGCTGATTATTAATGGTTCAGTTTAGATACGGGGTAAGATTAAGAGATCTAAAATACGGATATGCAGAATAAGGCATTAATATGCGCTTTTTAAGGACTACTAAACAGGCAAAACACTAGTAGCACGCACACAAATAAGCAACTAGTAAATAGTGAAAATCGGCCCTCAACTAAAGTATTACTTTAATATTATATACAACTTTTTTCATATGTAATTAGCATTTCTCAACCACCTGAAATGAGCTGCGACTTGTATTCCAAACCAACTGATAAAGTGCGTTTACTGTCAAGCATGCAAAGCATGTGTGAATGTTTTTTTTATACCACATATATGCCACGTGGCTAACATTTTACTATCGCTTTAAATAATTTGCTTAGGCTTGGCGTTTATAATAAGTTGCTTATAATGAATATAAATGATTAACTGGAGTGAAAGGAACAACATTTCTTGTTTTATAATGTCTTCTAATGTTTTGTTTCAGTATTTTATATTATTTATGAATGCAAAAATGCATTGTAACACCTACTCTTGTTCAATTGAGCTACAACGAACACCTTTGAACTGTTGAGTTCAAAGCGCCAAAAAAGGAAATCAAATTCAAATCAAATATCAGAATGCGTTTCGCTTCATATTTGTGACGCCCAGCAAACCCGTCGAACCCGCCTTCAGAACGACCTGCTCTCTACAGTAATGATGTGTTCAGGATGCTGCTGGCTTGAAGAGGTAACAGCCCCCACCTCCAGATCTAGGACACAGCAGAAAACTCCATAACAGGTGGAAGAAACCACAAGCCTGCTGCCATTTCCCTCGGAGGTGATGATGAGCTTCAGGACGCCAAAAGCAGCCCTGTACAAACTAAAAATCACTGGAGGTTGCTAGCAGACGTTCCTGTATTAACCTAAGCTAGCATTTTCATTTCATGCAAAAAACATTGTTTGCCTGTCTACATTGTTTTTAAGGCGCTTAAAGACCGCCCATGTGTAAAATCATTAGTCAACATCATTGCTAAGCCTTTTGCTCAATGATCAAAAACGCGGTTTAAAACTGCCCGTTTCCTACCGTCACGAACAATGCTGTCAACTTGTGGTCTGGGGATTAACATTTCGTTAGCTATCTGAGATGGTGAACGGAAGGCGGGGATCTAATTTGCATATTCATACGCATTCATTTAAAGTCAAAAACTACAAAACCATTTTGATTTAAAGATCACTTGTAACGGATAAAACTGGTGACTGAAGGGGGACTTTAAATGTAGTCCCTAAACTCCGTAAAAGTAGGTGCCGTGTAAAAAAAAAATAAAATAAAATAAAATTTTGGTTCCCCAAAGAACCTCTTAAAAGAACAAATTTTTGTGCAATGAATCTAAGGTTTTAAAGGTTCTTAATGTACTCACGGACAGCAATCTTAACCGTTTCCTTGCCAATAACAGAACTTTCTGTCATTTATGAGATCCAGACATTTTCTATACCAACAATGTGTTTTTCTCAGCTTTTTGTTTGAAAAACTTGCTTTTATAATTAAATCTGTCCAGATTCAAGTGTTGATGAAAAAAAGCAATGCATGTAGTTAGCATAAAACATTTGCCTTTTTAATAGCAGAGGCTCATTTTTTTTCTCTGTATTTTGATATACTGCATGTTCATACAAGATATCCTGGAGGCCAGGAAAATTATGCAAATGATCAAAAATGCTGTCTGTAGCTGGCAACTTTTAATGAACTGCAGTTCACTCTATTTTCAGCATTTTAAATTAAATCTCAACTAAAGCAAACATTTATTTAAAAAAAAAATAAACAAACTCAAATTGATGCATATGCACTGTCAGAATTTTTTAATTGATGCATTGAACAACAAGTGATCTCTTGTTCAAAATTATTTAAAAAAAAATAAAAACTATCTGTGGCTGGCAACTTTTTAAAAACTCAGGTGGGGAAAGGGTTAAGAGTCTATATCCACAGTCTACACTAGTATTGCATGGAATAATGTGCAAAAAAAATACAATAACGTAGTATACCATAATACTTTTCAGCAGCTGATGCATGTATTAGAACAATCTTAAGCAAGTGCAAATATATAAAATAACCTGCAAATGGCATGTGTCAATAAAACCTCAAAACACACAGGATGTTACTGAATCTACTGACAGTCATAGTTACACTTAATCAGTTGCGCAAGAATGTTGTTGCATATTTCTTGCCTGAGGTATTGATTTAAAGCTGGAATAGTACAGAAGCCAAACTCTATTAAGGAGTCGCATTTGCTGCTCATCTGCTTTAGGCTGAACTCAGCTCAACTTAGTCAAGGTTGAAAACCAATGACTTCTGGTAGCTTTGTCAGTGCAAATGGAGGTCAGTAAAAGTTTTTTTATTTTAATGAGTGTGTGTGTGCTTCAACACCCACTTGCACTCTGACTTCATAGCAAAGCAGACAAGAACAGATGAACTGAGAGGGAACGATAGACTCTAGACGTGCTATATTCAGCTTGACTAGAGGCTGAGGGCAATGGAGCATGGGCCTGTTAAATCATGTCTGTCTCTACAGACTCATCTGAAGGAAAACATCGGAGCGTGTGTCACCGTATGGGAGGAGAATGAGGGAGAGACAGACGAAGCAGGAAAGCAAAACACAACACGTGAAGCAAAATGCAAGCTATTGATGCCTATGCAAATTACAGCATCAGCAAACTCTACTTTATTATCGTTTGCGTGATTACTCTCTTCCACAGCTTGAGGCAAATGTACCCGACAGATAAAACATTGTCCAGAGCAAATGACAGACATTAGCGCATTGTTCATAAAGCATGCGGCAGCCCTGTGAAGTGGCCAGAGGTTAAACGCAGGGGACACAGAATGGCAGCTGCTGAAACGTTTCTTTATTTATCAGGAACAAACTGAAACTATGTGGAGGATTGAAATGAAACCTAACCAATTGTGACTAACCGGTAGACACACTGCATCTGCAACCACTCATAAGTAAACCAGTGACTGACGTTTGACACCTGACCCATTTAAAATCTCGCTGCTCTTTTTTTGTCTGTTGAATAGAGAACGAGCGACAACGTTAGCGATCTTACAGTTGGGTTTGGCGATGTCGACCAAATCGGCATCATACGATGTCTAATGTGAAACATTTGCGATGGACGATGACACCATTGGGTGGGGGTTTGTGGGGTGTTTAGTTGTAACTAAAACACCAAGCTCCGACTGACAAAACAGTGTTCGCAGAAATGATCGTGCGCGAGTGCTTGAATTGCGCGCGGATGACAAAGGCTATCAAGTGCGCGCGAGGGTTTGAAATGAGCTCGCGGGCCCCGTTTCTGTGCATGCACATCCGTTTTCTTCTCGCTCGCCAGCATCATTATTAATGGCATAGATTTGCCGCCATAGATTAAGTGTGTTTTTCGCGAGCTGGTTGCTGCTGCTTCGGCGGGACGGAGGTTCGCGATTGCAGCTCAGCATCGTGATGTCTATCGGCCACCAGCGATACATCTATCGACCCAAACCTTACAGATATCAATTACGAACAATTACTGCAGCACCAGTTTTTATTCCTGCTTTCAGGCCCAAAAGAAAATCAATTAGATAACAAGAAGCAGGCTGATAATATTAAAATGCATCCAATGCTAAATTGTTTAATTTAGGCAGTAATGCAAACATTATAATAAATCAGTATTAAATCAAAATTGAATAAGTGGTATTGAACCATTATTAAGTAGACATGATATAGTGTTTATTCTGACAAAAATAACATTACATTAATTAATAAGTTTTAAATTACATCTATCTACATAGATGTGTGTGCATTTATTTATTCCCAACATATTATACTACATATTATTTCTATTATTAAATAGATTTAAAATTTCTAAATTAAAATATTTTACGTTCGTAACATAAAACGCTGTCTGTATCTGTGCAATCTTTATCTCTGTTGTATTGCAATTTGAATCACTCAAGAGTACTGCAATAAAACCTCTTCGCTACTTTTTGGAAAGAAACGGCTCCTGGTTATTTCTAGAATAAAGAGTCTGGAGCATAATGACTCATTTAAGAGCTCTTCTATCCCAGGAAGACGTGACATAGCCGCTGGCTGTTTCTCAACCGCTGTGCAACTCTCCGACCCATTTGTGTCAGCGGGACAACAACCCTTCGGGCAAACATTTTGACTCCCTCTTCATCTAATCAAAGATGAGACGGCCAATAAACCGAGCGGCCCAGCTCAATCAGCCTCCACAGGGCAAATTAAGAGTGAATGAAAAGGTCAATTCAAAAACGCTTGGCCTTTCAGCGACAGCTATCAGCCAGTCAATGTTTATTCTGCAATATATTGCAAGAGAAACAGCCACTGTTGACCATTTAGGAAAATCATTCCGCTGGCCAATCAGCTATCAAAAGACAGGAACAAGGAAAGTTAAAACATGAGATGGCAACATGACTTTGACTTCTTAGTAAGTACTTTAAGAAGAATAATCAGGTAGTTCCTCCTAGTGTGGAAGCAGGCAAAAAATATATATATATATTTCAGTCTCAATGTGTGAGATCACCGTCACAACATCTAAGCTCCTTAAAAACTAGAGTGCCGTACGGATATCTTTGGTGTCTTAAAGCATTGTTAAATGCATGATAGCACTATCATAATGCGTCCGAATACATGCACTTACTCCTCCTGACTAATGGACCAAAATTCATACACAAGAGGACAGCATTTAAATGCACTGCGGTGCACTATTGCACAGTATTCCTGCTTCAATATATGTCCATTACAAACTAAAACTTTCCAAAACCAAACACAAACCCAATAAATATTTTTAAAAAGAAAAAAATAATGACATTTTAGTGCTGTCAAACTATAAATTGCATTCAAACCTTCGTTTCGTTTAAATAATATACATGTACTTTGTGTTTTATGTATACATGATAAATATACAAAGTATATATTTTGTATTATATAATACATACATGCATGTATTCCCATGTGCATTTATTATCAGTCATAATAACTGATATATATATATATATATATATATATATATAGAGGTATATTTAGGCTAATATCTAAACATGGCATATTTTTTCAAAAATATATACACATTATATACAAAGACACTTTAATGTGATTCATTGCGATTGATTGTATGAGCGCACTCTGGATAAAAATACATTTATATCTAAGAGAATTAAAATACTACAATAAAGCAATTAAGCAAGTATAAGCTGCCTTATTTTAATTATGAGTTAATTATATATTTTATTTAATGTAAATATTTTTAGTTTTACATTAAAACTCTCCTACATCGAAACTCTTTCGGCTATTGCATCAGAAACAGAAACCAAGACTAGATGACTTGAGCACGTTCCCCACTGAAACCTCAGTCTGAAATTTTAGGGTACGGCGATAAGGGTCAGTCTAGCTCTACAGACCAAGAGATAACCTGCTTGGTTTTTGTTTTACATCACCACCATTTCCTGATATGTTGATGTTAAAGGAGATGTTATATTTCCTCCATGAGAGACTGACAAGTTCAAAGATAAAGATTTCTTAAAAAAAAAAAAAAAAATGATGTACCGCACATGTGGCAGCAACAGACACTGTAGTTGCTGCCACTTTGCTAAAATCCAGACATCCCCACACAAAAGACCACATAGTAGATGAACTACAAACCCACTCGGAAGACCTGAGCAACTGCAAAGCATCCCCTTTGACAACCGCCAAGATCACTGCTGCACTGTAGGGGTGACTTCTGCATGGCAAAACACCATCAGAAAATGTAAATCTGGCTTCAAATCTAACGCTGTCGGAGGAAATATTAAAGATAGCCTTTAGCATCTTTGCTGACTTATGGTCCATTTTATGCACGCTTTGAAGAATCACTTCCTCATAAAAAAAAAAGGCACAAATAGAAAAAGGACGATTTCAACACCAACCCTATAGGACTGCGCAGTATGTACACCACTTAACATCTCGACAAGAACGTGTGTAAACAGGCTCCTCTTTGTGCATTTACATTAGACTGCAAAACCCCAGAAGGAATTGTGGGAAGGATTTGGAGTCAACAAGTGCCCTGAACCTATGACTCTTTGTAACGGTAAATTAACAAACTTGAATGTTTACCGCACAGTGTTCAGACCAACACCAAACTGCAATGATTGTTGGGTCGGTGTGAACAAACCCAGAAACACTGTCAGCGAGATCAAGAACATTCAAAAACACGTCATCTTTCTTGCCGCTTCTGTCTTTTTAAAGAAAGTTGTGTCATTGTGGCTGATGATCAGCAAAATTAAAGACGTGTGCACAATCTTCTTCCTGATGCATTTCAAAATCAAATCTAAGGAATAAATCGCACAAATATTTATTCACCCTCATGTCCTTCCAAACTCTGTTTTAAGGGTTTGTGAAGGTCTTCAAAAGTAAAGTCGTGAGATCTTGTTTTCTAAAGCATTGAATAAAATAAAGTAAGTTCATGCTTAAAGCAGCAACAAATATCTTCATATGGAGATGAAAACTTGCTTTCCTTTTGATTTTTCAATTTCCTGAGCCTATCGGCAGATATTTGTTCCTGTTAACTCATAAGCAAGATATAGACCATTTAATGTCATTTTGCTTCAAGTAAACATTATTCTTAAGTAACCAAACATGGTCAAACAAGACAATAACAATTTGCAAAACAACATTACTTTTTTGCAGCGGTACTGTACGGTGTGAAGTTATTTTACAATCTGCAAGTTGGAAGCAGATCTAAATTACATTAAAAAGTAATAGAGATCTATGTGTTTACATTTAGATGAAGATGCATGGTGTAAGACAAGTTTTCAACACTCGTCTTAAAATGGACAAACAAAACTCTACCTCTCCATAAAACCTGTTTTGAAAAGTGACTGACTTTTTTTGTGTAACGAACAATAGACATTCTTTAAAATTAGAGCTGGGCGATATGACAATTTTTGATCGTGGATAATAAAAATTTCTCCACAATCTGCTTTTTAAGGAATATCGTAGTATCGTGCTATTTCATCATCTCAGTCTCAATATGCTGTACAACGCGACACACATTCACATCATTGTTAACTCTGTGGTAAAATTACACTCATTGGACACTGCACTAATTCACAATCACATAAGTACATGATTTCCTTTAAAGTTTTTCTGATTAAACATTTCATATGTGTGCTGTCCAGATGCGCGCGTGCACAAAAAGCCTGTCAAATAGCCCTTAATAACTGAACTAAGATATTTATCACATGTGATTGTGGTAATACTGTCAAAAACACAGCGTTAAACACAGTTGCTTGTGTCTAAAGTGAAAGAAAACAAACAAGAGAAAACGTTCCAGTATATTAGATGGCGTGTCATTAAAGGGATAGTTCACTCAAAAATGATAATTGTGTCATTATTTACTCACTTACATGTTGTCCCAAACCTGTATTAACTTCTTTCTTGTGCTAAACACAACATAAGATATTTTGAGTTACCAAACAGTAGCTGGTCCTCATTGAATTTAATACAATGTTCAACAGAAAAAAAGAAACTCATTGAGATAAAAACGAGCGGAGAGTGAGTAAATGATGGATGTAGTGTTTCCCCTTTCATGTTTGTTAATTCAATAACTGCTGAGTACACCTACTCTTCCTGAAAAATAAAAGCACTGTTTGTTTTATTCATATTAAGTTTATTAGTAATGTGTATCTATTCCAATAACAATAACAATGATGAAATGACAATTTTTATCTTTGTTCATTTTGGCCTAGACTTCTGCCCTTCCTTATTTTATACTTTGTTACATTGAAAGGCTGTAAATTTAAGACATAATTAGTTTGTCTGTACTGCTTAGACAACTTGCAAAATAGTAAAATCAATGACAAAAAAAAATCGTAATAAGATATTTTTGACGTATCGCCCAAACCCTACCTCTGTAATTTGTTAAATGGTCTTAAAAAAAACAATTTGAAAAAGAATTGGGATAAAAATCGTGATTTCCCCAGAAAAACAAAACAAAACAAACAAACACAGAAACAGCTTGTGTAGACAGTTTGTGTAAAATCCATTAGAGACTAAATAAAGTCACGCTTCTTAGCACATGTGTGCTATTTGCAACAGAAAACACACAACAACATACAATAGGTAACCGCATTATTCATAACCACCCTTGTTTTCTGCTCACATTATCCAACACTATAATCTAAAAAAAAAAATCCCACAGAGGAGCAGACCCACATGGTAATCCTGCCTGTTTTCCTCCACAGCACTTCAGGACGTGGTTCATTTAGTGCCTCTTACGTCCCATCACAAAGACAAAGACCTGACGATAATCTGGGCCGGTAATCAGATCAAAAGGAATGATGCCGTTGACGTGATTATGACAGGCTTGCACGCATGATGCATGAAAGATGCCTCTAAACTCAAGCTGAGAGATTAGAATGATTGCGTTTAAATCTCCGAGCACTTGAGCACAAGCCCTGTCCTCTGCACAGCTGATATGTTGCAATCCAGCTCAGAGGGATGGCTTGAACTCTCCTTAGGGAGAGAAGGAAAGATCGTGGCTTTACATAAGCTGGACAGCGACGTTCAGCTGCGAGGGCTGGCCAGATTAACAGATGCTACGCTTAAGATTAGCATTCGGACGCTAGAGGAAAGAGAAATGATGTGCTTGAGCAAACAGTTGTTCTGAGAAGCTGTTGTTTAGATCCAAGAAACTGCAGAGTTATCACCAAACAGTGAAGAAATAATGACAAAATATCTATAAATTTGCAGGAATTGGTCCTTGAAATCACATGTTTGTTTGTTTTTTATCATCATTTCTTCACTCTTGCAAATGCTCTAAAATGCTCTTTTTTAATTTTACATGAAAGCTGAATGTGCGCTTAAACTTCAGGCTCATTTCCAAACATTGACAAAGACAAACATTTTAATTATGTTGATTTACTTGCTCTCATATCATTCCATTCCAAAACTGACTGACTGAATAATGTTTCAGTGTTTTTTATTTTTTTTGTATTGCATGCTCAAAAAAACAAAAACAAAAAACAACAGGACAGACACTCTTTAATTATTTTCTTTTGTATTACACAGAAAAAAGGAAAACATGCAGGTTTTGAAAAACATGAAAGTGAGTACATAAAGACTCAACACTATTTTTAGGGTGAAAAATAAGAAATAAATCGGAACTAATCCTTAAAAAATAAAAATCAACAAACTGCTTTTGGTTCGTAATTTTTCTTCTTACCTAATAAAAGCTTAATGTGCATCACTAGAAACTGGTTTATATTTAAAAACAATTCTTAAATTTTCTACACTAGTCTTAAAAAGGACAAATAAAACACTATCTCTCCATAAAACCTGTTTTGAAAAAGTGACATTGATGTTCATTTTACGGACAAAAACAAAAGAAACATTCTTTCAGAATTTTTATCTTATCACTATAAACTGGTTTATAATTTGCATTTCTCTTCCAAGTCGCTTTATACAAACTCATCGGCTAAATGAGTACATATAAGTCACACATCAATGGTGCTGATAATGTTGAACTTTATATTATCTTTTAAAGCACTTCCTTATTCACAGTACCAGTAATCATCCATCATCCAAACTTCAAATATTTTTTTTCCTGGCATATGAACAGAAGACCAAACAATAAAACTAATCAATAACTAACAAACCAACTGGTCCAGATCCAATCTAGCCTGTAAGTACTGCTTCAGTAGTTAATTAGTAATGAGACAATAAGGCACTTACAGGCATTCTGACCAAAATACAACAAAGCCCCAACTACTCATGAGAACCTATATTAATAAACAATAACACACTTTAAATAAACCATGCCTTACCTTCAATATTTCCCCACGTTTAAAACTCAGCTCATCATCTGCCGTTGCTTTGAAATCATACTTGGCAATGGCCTCCATGATACAGCCTGACGGACACCTATGTGGTAAGGTTCAGAGCAGTGGAAGATGTCTCCTGAAGCAGTTTATATCCCTGCTGTGGACCAGAGCACCAGACAATGAGATCTCAATAGCGACGATGAGCACAGATCCAAGAAGACACAATGATCTCCACCTGCCTCTCTCTCTGTCTGTCAGCCCCGCGTCTCTCCTCCCGTCGCGATCCTCACATAAAGATCACGGCGAGAAACCTGAGAACAAAGTACAGTCTTTCAGAAAATCCGATAGGATTCGATAGTGTTGATCTAGTGTTCTAGATTGTTCAATGGGCCGCGCCCCACGATACAACTGGCATTAAAACGCAAACGCTCCCCATAAAGAGGAAGGAAACCCGTCTGCTTGACGTCCTAAGCAGCCAATTACGCGCAGCGGTGAGACCGGACCGTCCAATCAGATCAGCGCATCGAAATAGCGTCAGCCAATCAAAGCACTGGAAGGGGAGTCAACACCCAATTGGCTTCGTTCGGTCTGTCGCTGGCCCAATAGACGGTCAGAATTTCACAGCGGTCGCTAAAGCAAAGTTCGATAACGTCATAGTGCTATAGAACGTGCACAGAATAATATTCGTTTGAGCAAACATCAAGAATTGCGCAGACATAAGTCAACGTGTAAACACAGCTAGGTAAACGAACTGTAATGTATTAAAGATGTCAGATTTGTGGCAGACAGATTTGAGTAAACGACACCGGAAATGCCATGGATGTTATTTAAAGATTAGGCTTTTTATGTTATCGTGCGTTTAAATCATATCTGTATCTTACATAGCATTTGACAACGGCGCATTATTGTCTGACGCTTGAATGTCTAAACAGCACGATTTACCATCACATAACAGAATCGCATAATGTTTACAAAATTCATATAAAATACATTATAATCAAAAACATAAGTATTAAGCTATAACGCTGAAGTAACGCTGCATAAAAGTCACTTGCAAAGTCTTAATATTATATACTAAGTTTTTTGAAAGTATGTATATTCACACTGTATCTTTTAAATGATAATAAAAAAAATAAACATGACTAATTTCAGTAAAGTTCCGAAACCCCGTTATACAGCCTAACTTTCATAAACAACACACGAGGATGTGTTTCTTCTGTCAACATGTATAGAAGCATGTCTAGAAGCATTAATTCCGTCATCGTTATCATAATTAATAGCGAACAGCGGTACTGTATAGAGGAGCACAGAGGCCTTATGGCCTTTGCTTATGTTAACGTGGAAAAAAACATTGACGCTGGCAGTCAGTGAAAAGCTGTAGTTTCTCATACTCACTCTAGAAAACAACTTGTGAGGGCCAACACTCGCTCTCTCGTTTGAAAGACCCTAGGATCCACTCTAACTGTCTTTAATCGTTGATGAGATTGAGCTCTTCTACCTCGCCCGACTTGAAATGGTGAAAATTTGCTGTATTTTTCTGTTTATTTCCGTTTCCTCTTTGATCAGCTTCCGCCTGCCCCTGGTGGACAAGTTAAATCATTGCACATTTTTGTTACTAAGTCCTATGATGTTCAATAGCCTGCAGCATAGTGCCATCTTCTTGTAAAATATTTTAATACAAACATATTATAATAAAACGTGTATTTCAGTATTCGACGCCGTCTTGACAGATCATGCTCAACAACTATAACAAAAACATGGTTACTATAGTATAATGGGGACCATGGTGACCACAAATTAACAATGTTTTTGCTGCACTAACCATAGTTTAACCATAATATTTGTAGTAAACTGTAATTATGCAAATGGTAGACAATACTTTAGGCTATAAAAGGCTATAAAGGGTCAATGTGTACATTGTGTACTCTACAGGTCAATATCATTGCATTGTAAGGGAGCTTGTATTATTTGTGTAAAATGTTGTGACCGTAAAAGTAAAATGGGTTTTAAGTAGATTTTTTAAAACAAGCCTTGCATTTATTTCAAATTAAATGAGTAAAAACGAGGCTGTAAATGATGGAAGTGCAGGTTTAATTGGCCTATCGTTGTTTAATAATATCGATTTTTCAGATAACTAAACTTCTGAGAAATACTTTGAGTAGACAGAAGCAGGGGCAGATCTACAGGGTTGCAACCCCGGCACTAGTGTCCCGTATCCCACTGAACAATCGTCTTTGTCAGACGTTAAAATGACATCCCCTGACAAGCCAGAATGAAAGTTTTTATGACGTCTTTTTATGAGATAATAAAAAATAAGCAAAATAAGCCAATCAGCTATAAGCAGTCATAAAAAAGACGTCATAAAAACTTTCATTCAGGCTTGTCAGGGGATGTAATTTCAACGTCTGACAAAGACGATTGTTCAGATATTGATAGTGCCTTCCTGATGCCCGCAAATTGTACAATATATCCCGGATTCTACTCCAAGCTGGCAAGCGCGTGCACGCGACATTAATGTCTGCATCTTATAATGCGCGCATAAGACTGAGTGAAGGAGAGAGACAGACAGTGCATGCATGTAAACTGTGTGTGCCTGTTCAGGCATGTGCAGAGGTGGGTGCTTGAGCACCTGCTCCTTTCCTCCTGGATGCCTCAAGTGCCCTTTTCTTGTTTATTTAGGTTTTTTTATGTGTATGTGTGTATGGAGCCCTGTCTTTGCCCCACAACAATAAAATATAACTATTAATCTAATTTTTTTTTCTAAATAAACTGAT
>JAUCNO010000710.1:5305827-5317444 GCA_032353835.1 Enteromius viviparus | reverse complement strand
AGAATTGCAAGTGTATATCTTGCAATTCTGACTTTTTTTCTCAGAATTCTTAGATATAACCTTGCAATAGCGAGAAAAAAGATGAAACGGGTTTCAATATAAAAGACTTCCTTCAAAAACTATGTTGTGTGTACTGTGTTTAAAATATACTTACTTATATTGTGCCTGAAAGTGCTTTTGCACAAAGCTGTGACATACACCAGGCTGTGGCAGGGTCAGGGTATCAGAGACGGGCTTTTCATCACCTCCGTCTTGACCCTGAAACAAAAACAAAAGGGCCATGTAGGCGTTTAGATAGATGGGGCACACTTTCCAGGTGTTAATAGAAATATCTATCTGATTTCTGCCTCACTCAGCTAGCCAATACTGCACTCTCACTCTTACAGTTTTTTGAAGTTTTAGTAGTGAACTTGACAACAGCTAGAAGAAAAACATGAGGATAAAACCCGCAGGGAAAGGCGATACACACTTCTCAAGGTCAAAAAACAAGATGGCACAGATCATATACTATTACTTAGGATTTTATGTCAGACAAAGAGGGAGAAAGAGGAAGGTGTATAAACTACAACTGATTGAAAAGTTTCAACCGGTTTCATCATCAGATGAAAGCAGAGTGGTGGCCACTGAGACCTAAATGAATTAACAATTCTACACACCTTGTATCATCTGTTTTAGAGTATGATAATCCAATATTAGCAAGAACTGAGGACTTGCATTATTGATATTGCAATGTTGACTACAAGAACAATACATTCTTCATGTGAACCTTAATTCTTCTATGATGAACAATAATGATTATCAGGTAACAGTTTATTTATTTATTATTATTATTTATTTAGATCTTTATTGCAGCTCAGAGGTGGCATGAATGCATTTACACAGAAAATACAACTGCATAAATACAATAACTATATTGCATCTAAAATATAACAAAATATCAACTTTTATTTATTGAATTATTGCATAAAATCAATAACAATGCTATTAAATACAAAAACTTGTAAAGTACTTGTGTGATACATAAATATAAAATATTAAAGACAAAAACGTGGCTGTATGATAAGCTTTTTTAATGATTTAATATGAACAAGTAGGTCAAGGCTCTGTCAAACTCAAATCTGTAAATATTCCCTTAAACGCAGATCACACATAACTCAGACTTTTTCTAGCAGCTTAAGCAAAATACTTTGAAGCATATTGTTCTTATCAAAGCTTTGCAGTTCGATTCAGCCGGTTGTTTTTCTTTCAAAGGAGTCTGGCAAAGCAAAGTGTTTGAGAAAGACACTCCCCACGATTCCTCGCTGTCAGCTGAGTCACGTCTGCCCCCTCACTGACAATCTGAAAGCTTTGGAAAATTATTGTTGGAAAGTTGTTTTACATGTACACACTAGAGACACAGCAAACACCTGACTACGATGTCCATTTTTCCAATGTATAATGGAAACTTTTCCTTTGATATGCACCACCCAAGTGTTCGAATAAAAGGGTGAGTTCATTCACCTTGTGCTGACTTTATTTTCTCCCTTTTCTATGTTTCTTAAATAGCCACTCTTGTTTTTAATACCTCTACCTGTTTATCTCTTTCCCGCTTTTTTATGTTCTAGTCTACTTAACACTCCTTAGCTAATAATTAGGGCCTTGAGTTTTATGCAGAATGGTACTCCAGAGCACAAAGAGGAACAAATCCTCTTTTCTCTTTCTAAAGGCTTCAGACTCAGTGTCGTCGTTGGAGTAATTGCAGAACTTTGAGTCCAGTAGTTAAAAAAAGAGAAGTGTAGTGCTGCCACACTCTCAGGTCAAAAAAGGTACAAAAGCTAACTTTTAGGGTAGGGTATCGTTTTTCTTTTTCTCGATACGGGTGCCAAATCGATACTTTTAAAATGGTTAAAACCGATGCTTATATTCTAATTTATTATATTCAGCCAGAGAGCGCTCTTACACAGAAAAAGCCATATATCCAGAGAAGTAGTGGTACTATCACTGTAAGGCTCCGCAGGAGTCTTGAAAAGTGAAGCCATAGCGTCTTTGATCGCCATGGGTTGATTTCATGCTATAAAAACTAGGTGTGGTGTCATGATTGTGAACTTGTGATTGGGTGTGCGGCACGGTGGCTCCACCTCAAAATCTCTACTGCACACTCTGGCTTCAATGACATAATTTCGCAATAGTGTCAGTGGCCATACTGAGCATGTTTGGGCTCCAGTTTCTATAGTGGAAGGAAGTGGAGTCCATCTTTTTTACAGTCTATGGCTGTAACTGAGTAAACAGAAGATATAAAGTTTTGAATGATACTTTGTTTTGATGAACAAAGACAATAAACACTTGACTTCAACAACATATCATTTATCACTGTTATTCAAGCCATTTCTCTAATCTGTGTTTTATTTTTACAGTATATACAATAGTATTTTACAGTAGCCTATGGAACATATTTTCTACCTTATTCTCTGACAAAAAGCTACATCAGATCACAAACAGAAGAATTTGACTGTTGAGTAAAAAGGTTATAGTGATATCTTTTGTTGGACAACAGGTTTAAAAAATGTGAATACAAGGGAAGGCTGTTTGTCATCTTTCAAATGAAGAGTATTTCATAGAAGACTATAGAAATAAAGTATTAGCGTATTTTTTTTTCAAAATACTTTTTCAAACAAATAGTTTGACCAGTTTAGCTACCTCGTCAAGCCACAAGCTACACATCATAACTCATAGTGCTGTTGATAAACAAATTTCGTGAGGAGCACATACAGCATGCATGATTAGCCACAACTGAAACCGCGTTTCCAATCAAAAACCATAAGCCTTCCCCTTAAATAAGCGTGCTTCCTTCCCTTCCACGTGTTGTTACACATCTCTCCTCCACCCCTTTTCCGCCTCATTCCGCGGCTTGGCATTTGCTGACCTCCAGGTTTGCCCTCTGGACAGCACGCCAAATACGTCTAAATTGTCATCATAAGAAAGCGTGAACTCGTGAAAGCAAAATCATTATCATTTTACTGCAGGATGTACAGCAGAGGGTCTCTAATGGAATTTTAATGATCTTGATTTAGCAAATAATAAATTAGGAGCACGTTGGGAATTTTGCAGAATCAAATTTATGGCTGCTGTCTAAGAAGTGAAGTTTTTTTCCCCTCTAGTAGCCCTGTGTTTTCCACTGAGAGTCCAGTATTAAGTTAGTAAGTCCCACAGGCAACTCCATGAAATGCAGTGCTGTATATGGATCCACATTCCATTGTTATCTGTGTAGAGCAAAAAGGAGGAAAAGACTTCAGGCCATTATTCAACAAGTGGGCTTATCACTTCACTAAATTCTTCTGCCTGCCCCAGCCTGGTTAATGAGTGTCAAGGTCTCAGAAGATAAATGCTCCCATACCCTTAGTAGGGAATGTGTCTTTTGATAGTAACTCAACTACAGCTGGAAAGACAGACGGTCCAAGGAGAATTAGTTTAACTGAATTATAACAATTATTTAATCAAATTAATCACAAACAATAACAAAAAATATTTACTAATCTTTTAAAGATTATAAAGTGACATGATACTGTTAAAGGAATAGTTTACAGAATGCGTCCAAAAAGATGATAAAAACATCATTATAATCCACAAGTAATCCACAAGACTTCTGTCCAATCAATTCATGTCTTTTGAAGTGAAAAGCTACATGCCTGTAAAAAAACAAATCCATCAGTAGGATATTTTAACTTTGCTAATTGGCAAAATGTCCAAGATCTATAATGCTTTCTTCAGTGAAAAAAAGTTTTTAGATGAAGAAACTCATTTACAGTACATCTTGGATGGCCTTAGGGTGAGTTCGTTTTTGGATAAATATGTTATATTTATGATATTATGTTCCTTCAATATGTTTGCACGTTTATTTATTAATTTTTATTTCTTTAAATGTTTGCATTTTTTAAATCTGTGGATACTGCTTTCTCTGACATAAACCTACTGTACAACTGATGTTGCTCCGCAAGTTTAATAAACATACTTCATATACTATACTCATAGTCTTGATGGCACAAACAAACACAATGTGATAAATTAAAGGACAGATGAAAAACCTGATTGATCCTAATCTTGTTAGTACTGTATGTACTTGTTAGTATAGTATAGTATTGTTCGTGCTTCAGAAAGAATGAGACTGGCATCAAAGTGTTCGGTGGACCCACAATGTGAATGTTGTTTTGAATAGAGGTGGTTGTAGATGAGTGAACTAGTCCAGTCAAAGTAGAAGAGCCCAGGCTGCTTGAATCACAGCCAAAAGTACCCAGTGCCAAAGGTGTCATCTGAAAATGGCAGGTTGAGCAGCCCTTTGATGTCCTGCATCTGGAGCCTTTAAGTGAGTGCGTTTAATGACAGCTTTATATGGCCAGAAAGAGGGCTCTCACTTCTCCTGACACCTTAATACTGTCACAACTGATATACGGAAAATCAATGATTTTGCTATGCAGCTACTGTATCAATATACAACTAGCTGAAAGTGTAAAAACAACATGCAATCCATCTCGACATTGTGCCTTGATTGAAGGCAAGATGGCGGCGCACATGAATGTACCGGCTCGGTGCTCTTCTTTTCAGTGTTTAGTGTGTATGTTTTTGCTAGTATTACTACTTGGTTCATTTACAAAGTGTTGAGCCAACAACATCTATAGCCAGCAGGAACTTTTTCAGATCAGAGTGTGCAATTAGGTAAGCGTTTCACCAGAGTTTCTTTGCTCCCACGACATTGCGGCAGACATAGCAAGGAGACCTGATTCTCCATGGATTATCATCTCTGCAGGCAGGCGACGGAGGCAACGGAGAGAGAGAAAACAAAAGTGAGGCTGCAGGGCCGGCGCGCTAGCGAGGCTACTCCGACAGCCTGTTAAACCACCGCTTCCCATTGTTTTTCTCACCAATGCCAGATCTCTCGCAACAAGAACGATGAACTGAGACTACAAGTGGTGTCGAATAACACCATAAGGAACAGTTGTGTTCTGTTGATCACTGTATCCTGCCTTTACTCGTTGATCCCCAACTCTGCTATCCAGTTAAAATGCTACACTGCACAGCACCATTATAGGACCAGTGACTCCGGAAAGAGCAGAGGAGGTGTGCTGTGTGTGTGTACATAAACAACAGCTGGTGTACAAACACAGTGACTGTAGACAGTCCCTGCGCCCCAAACCTGGAGTATGTGACTGTTAGATGCAGAGCCATACATCTCCCCAGAGAGTTTACTGTGGTCATGAATCCTGCTGTTTACATTGCACCGGATTCTAATGCTAACTTGGCTTTTGGACTCCGTAACATTAGCAGTCAGATGTTCAAGATGTGAATGTTGTTGCTGGGGACTTAAAACCTGTTCTCCCTAAATTACATCAGCACGTCAAGGGTGCTACCAGAGGAGGTAATGCATTAGATAAAGTCTACACAAACATTAAACAGGGCTTGGGCCACTCTGACCACGCATCACTGTTTTTAATCCCAGCTTACTGTACCTTCCACTTAGGAAAGCTGCCCCTAACACCACAAGGACAGTCAAAACTGGGCCATATGGAGCCTCTCAGCAGCTGCAGGTCTGTTTCAGTAGGACCAACTGGGACATTTTTGAAGACCCATACCTGGAGGTATTTAGTGACAGTGTAATGTGTTATATTAAGAACTGCACAGACAATGTCACAGAGGATAAACATATTTGTGTTTACCCCAATCAGAAGCCCTGGATGACTAGAGATGTCCAGAGGCTGCTGAAATGGAAGGAATGAAGGAATACCGCCTTCAGGTCTGGTGACAAGGCCCTCTACAGCACAGAGCGTGCTAGCTTGAAGAGGGGCATCCGAAAGGCCACTGGGGTTAGGGGGGGATGAGTCTGCCTACAGGGATGAGGTGGAGCGATTGACAGTGTGGTGTATAACATTCTTAGAAATAACATCTTGCTGCTCAACACAGCAAAGACCAAGGAGCTCATCGTGGACTGGAAGAAGGCAGACAACATTCAGCCACTCAATAACAATGTGGACTGGGTGGAGAGGGTCTCCACCATCTTTACCATCAGCAAGGACCTAACCTAGGGGACACACACTGCAGAGGTACTGAAGAAGTCCAAATAGAGACTCTACTTCCTGAGGGTTCTCAGAAAGAACAACATCCCAGATAAACTGCTGGCGTCCAAATGCAATATGTTGCATGTTGTATGCTGTAGGTATGATTGAATGACAATATAGTGTCTAGGTTCTTTTCTTGTTCATTTGTTTTTATATTTTTATTTAGTGATTGTGTTTTATTCTGCACTGGAAAAATTGCACTTTAATTTCGTAGTACAATGTGTCTGTCACGAGGGAGGAGGCGAGGAGGTGTTCGGGTTTAAGTGCGAGCTGTTTATTTAAACACAGAGCGTCAGGGTCATCACCGGTAACATCAAAGGCAGAGACAACAAATGAGTGGGCGGAGACATGAGTTCATTGATGAGAGTTAATGAATGAAAACAGACATAAAAAAAACAGAGTTCGCTGGGCACTGAAGTGCCATCCCCAGATCTGGGTTGGTACTTCTAGTTGACTGTGACAGTCTCATTGCTACAATGACAATAAAGATTCTGTTTCTGATTCTGATTTACCAATAGAATTGTATCATTGTTCACTTATTATCATTTCATTTTAAAAAATTAAAAAACAAAATGAAACAGGGAATCAATGCAATTTTTTAGTTGACATGAGGTTCATAAAACTAACAATATTTTAACTGCACTTTTAAGTGCAACCATTTAATTTTTATTACAATTTTGTGTTGTCCATTTAAAAATAAATTCTTTTTGTTTTATTTAATACAAGTATATTATTAAAAAAACACGTGGTAATCAAATAAATCTCATTAACATTAACAATTTATTTTTATATTATAGAACAAAATCATATAAAAATTGGACAATTCCTTTTATTTTGGGCAAAATACTGCCCAACAGATTTTTACATTTTAAATTAAAACATAAAAGAAAAATTACTATATTTTAAACATAATTGTAAATAATTTTCTTATTGATCATTCTCAATACTTTAAGAATTACATTTGATTTAAATGTACAAATCACCAAGAGTAAAACTTAGAATCAGTCATAAAAATTAAATTTAAAGTATAAAGAGGAATTTCATATGAAATTCGCTAAATTCCTTTTTTTTTAACTGTTATTCTGAGCTTTTTGTATTGCAAAAATCACACATTATTTATCTTTTTGTCTACAAAATTTCACTGCATTCTCTTCAGAAGAATTGGAATAAATCATATTGACTTTTTAATGGTGTTTTGCCTCATGAAAAATGTTAACAACTATTTCTTTAAAGTTCTGTTGCAAGGGATATTCAGTTCATGGGGCAAAAAAAAACGTATCTAAGAAACTAAAGTAAGGCCAGTATGTAGATTTATTCTGCAATCATTAGCATATGCAGTACATGAGTTTCTGCAAGCTTGCACACATCTCCTTTTAATTAAAGCACTGTGACATTAAAAATGAATTGGAGAAATTATATTTTAAATTAGCAAATAGGTGAAGCAGGCAGTTTTTACTCTGATCATTTGTTCTCCCAGTCATTACTTTCTATCCTCTGCCAGTGTAATTCTGACTGAGCTTCCTAAATCAGCCTGTGTGAGACGTCTTCAGTTGTATTTATGTACAGACTTTCATCCTTCTGCAGTCTGGCGTGTTAGCAGGCATAACAGTCAAATATATGTAGAAAAAACTGCACTTTGCTGAAAGTGTTTGAAAAGTCTGAAAAGTCTAGTCAGGCAGTATGCTGTCACAGCAGTGGTGTTAGGATGAATAATTCACAACCCTGATCAGACAGATGGATGCGTACCTTGTGAAGCCATAGATTCATTGCATCTGTCGTAGCGGTCAAAACACAGGGTGACCCAGATAAGCAAAAAGAGCCTTTTACAACACTTCCACATAGAAACACACATATGTCCACACGTGCACCGGAAGCATTAATGAATAATGGACATCCCACTTCTCAGAGAATGACTACCTGCTGCGCTCTAAACTATAAATATCCCCACTTTTAAAGGATGGAGAAAAATAGGGATGAACAATTGGACCTCTTCTTACAGCCTAGAGGAGATCTTGCTCACAGGCTCTATCATCGCACTAATCTTACAACAGAAAGCTTGTACTCTAAGCAACTAACTAGTGAGAAAAGGAGTCAATATACTGCAGTGTTCTTAAAACTGTTTAAACAATAAAACATTTTTACAAACATATTTGGTTATTGTCACGATGAGAGATTAGAGGATGTGTAGACGTTCAATTTTAAGTGCAAGCTGTTTAATGAGAACGTAGAGCCAGAACAGACAATCAGGGTCAACACCGGTAAACAACAATGGTGGAGGCATAGCAAAAGATACAGTAGGTCAAAGTCCGTGCGTGGGTCGTGCGGGTAGCGAACAGTATCCAGGAGTCGATAACAATAATCCAAAACAGAGAGACAAGGAACAAGAACACGAATGAAACACGGAACAGGCCGACAGTACAATGAACCGTGACAACACAACATATCCGGGGTTTAAGTACACATAAAACTGGGTCAGTGGGTGGAGACTTGCAATGAAACAAGATGGGCGGGAAGAGGAATGAAACACTATGGTAACAGACAAGGAGGCGGAGACAAGAGTTCATTGACATGAGTCCATGAATGACAACAGACATAAAACACATAGAGTAAGTCTGACGCTGGAGTGCCAACCAGTGAGCTGGGCTGCAACTTCAGCTTGATCGTAACAGTTATACTGACATGTCATAAGAATTTTTTTTATGTAATATACTGATATTTAATTGCAAATGCAAATGTTTTCAATTTTATGACATTGTATTGTTCTTGTTAAAGTCATCTTTAAAAACAATAATTATTAGCTTATAATAATAGCTTATTTTTAATAGAAAATTGTTTTTGCTAATGCATGATAGCTTCTTTCATTTTTCAAAATACTAGTATCGTTATCGGATATTTTACTGTAAAGGCTCATTGCCCCTATTTTAACTTATGATTACATTATTCTTTTTTTATTAAAGTTTAACAGACTCATAAAGCAACATTTGCTACCTTTAAAATGATATAATAGTGAAACTTTTAAACTTGATAAAGCATAATTTCTAGCTTTGGCTAACTATCTTGCATGTGTTCACGAGAGAGTGGCGTTCAGCGGATGATGTGGAAATATTGGTGCAGCTTAAACTCCAGTGAGACAAATACAGAAGCACAAAGGAGAGAGAGGGAAAAAAATCACAGGTCATGAATAAGAAGTACAAAACATGGATTATTAAAGAATAATGTATTTTGATTTAAGCAAAGAGTAGACTAGTAAACAAAACTTGGCTCTCGTTAGACAAGCATATTATCAGTAGAGCTCACACTACAGTACATCCTACATAATCTGCGGGAACACCGATCTTTTGAACACACAGCCTCAGAAGGCTTTTATTAACCCCACAGAGCCGTGTCGAGTACTTTTTAAAATGGACAAAAGTAAATTTTTGGACTTTAAAATCTCAACCACTATAAAGCTTGGAATAGCCAGGACAATTAAATACAACTCTTATTGTATTCATCTGAAAGAAGAAAATCATATGCACCTAGGATGGCTTGAGGGTGAGTATATTGAGGGAGTCAACGACTCGGTTAAGTCTCAAAACCAATGGGGGGTGACATGTGCCCTCTCTTTCTCCATGATGAAACAGAATAACGAATGAGTTAACCTAAGTGCACGTCATCTGCATGGTTCTGTTTGCATTCCTTCCTTTTAGGCAATTAAGCATTGAGTATGTAAATATACTGTGGTAAAACGGGGCAGGCATTTAATTAAAAATAATTACGTCCAGTCAGTCTGTCAGAGACAGTTGTTAAATGATATGTCTGGAGCTGTGGATGTTTGCCTTGCTAATGTTAGCATTGCTCAGTTTGAATGTAAGCAAGAATGATGGAAAGACTAGTGTAAGAGAAGATGTGTTGACTGAGCAGAGTCACTGTTTATACTAATTTAACGGTGTTTTCATGTGCATTAGTCCAGTGTAATTACAATATCTAAACACGTTTAAAGCATAGAAGATTTCTACCTTCCTCCTCTGGTAAATATCTGTTTGAAGGATGATGCAGTATCACTCTACACATAATTCAAGACTTGCAAAACAATGTTCAAAGAAAGGACGGTCTTTATATTGAGGATTGAAAGATGTTATGTGTCTTATATACTGTTTGTACAATATATTGTTATTGGGGAACCATATATATTTTAGGACAATATTAATCTTGGATATCTTCTATAATTAAATTTATAGTTAAAAAACGTATTAATATGGCTTTTGGTTATGTTGATCAAATTTATGTGGGAAATGTTGCAATAAAAGAAGTGAAAAAAACCTCATTCAACTAATTATGCAGCAGTATCAGTCCTATAATATGACTACACACAAAACACTGAGAGAGGCTAGTGTGGACTTTGACATAATAATTTCTGTCGAGAAACAAACACCATATGCTTGAGTGATCCTGCGCCTGATTGTTTGTTTGGTTTGTGTTGAGATGAAATGCTTCGAATGAATATTTTAGGTGTTTAGATGCAGGGGAATCTCATTAGTGTGACTGATCAATAACATTGTGCAAACAGACAATCTCCCCATCTGTTTAGGAAGAGGAAGTAAGGCTCCGCTAAGCGAGAGCTAAGAATAGAAAGAGTCCAATAAGGACGTGCACAAAAAAATGCGTCTCTTTCAAAGTTCTCTCTCCCTCTGTGTCTTTCCCCAGAGGTGGGCAACAATTCATCCAGCAATGCAGTGAGACTCTGGCTTCCTACCTTGCGCTGGTTTCTATGGAGATGCCAGTGGGCAAATACACAAAGAGACACAGAGAGACAGAGATAAAGAGAGCAGGGGAAAGAAAAGCTAGTCCTCCGTGGAGAAGAGCTCTTGGCAAGCTTTCAAAACTGGATGCAGAGCAGCGTTTATTTCCTTTCAGACATCGATGGGGAGAACCGACGGTATGCAAAATGAATAATAACGAGGGGGACTTCATGTAGCGTATTTACCTTTGTGAGGCACCTGTGATGGAATGAAAGGGAAATAAGCTCTAATGAGAGGAAGGCTGCTGATTTCGCTTCTCAATATCACTTGTCTCGGTTCTGAGATTTTATTGGGACCCTCAGAGCATTATTAAATCCTAGAATTTTTATTCAATATTCTTGATTACAACTTTTAATTTGTTTTACATATATTGTATACATATCTAACTAATACTGTATAAAGTGTACATTGAAATTGAAAGCATAGATCTCAACACATTTTCACTCCCAACTCACTCATTAAGCTTGGTCAGGACTCTTTCCCAGCTAACAAGGAATATTCACGTAACTTTGGTTAACGTTCTCTAAATAATTTAATGGCAATGTTCCAAAAATGTTTTTTAATAACATAAAATACCTAACTTTGTTGGAGTCACACAAGGTACCCCTTTAGTGCCATTATTAGACATGCAGGTTCTCCATTGGTACTGATAATTTTATCATCATGATTAAATTACACTCAACAAAAATATAAATGCAACACCTTTGTTTCTGCTCCGATTTTTCATGAGATGGACTTAAAGATCTAAAA
>JAUCNO010000710.1:5277938-5294333 GCA_032353835.1 Enteromius viviparus | reverse complement strand
TACCCACAGCTGATCACCGTGATCGAACTTAATTTGATCGCGATCACAAATTGAGATCGTATAATCGCCCAGCCCTAGTATGTAGTGTATAAAAAGGCTAAAGATGCCTTTGATATAATTTTCATCTAAATCACTAGATGGCACAAATACACTGCATAGCACTTTCCAAAACATCTGCTTTTCAAGATGCACATGTGTATTTGTCTGATCTCTGACATGATTGCATGCAGTAGCCCAGAGTTGATTCTGTGCTTGCTTTATCTAATATTTGATGTTTTTAAAATGTAGTAGATAAAAGTAAATGTATACATTTTCTGTATTATGTATTATATATAAGTAAAGGTATTTATTAAGTTCTTCTGAAGATGACATCATTTTTTTGCATACCTGTTCTCACTTAACTGTCTATATTATTTAGTGTGTTTTTGTGCTACTTTCTTACACTACTTTGTATATCTGTATATAAATCTTTTTTTATTTGTGTCTTGTCTTGTCACTGTCATTCTGTTGCACTGTGGAGCTCGGTCAAAAACAAATTCCTCGTAATAGCAAACATACCTGGCAATAAAGCTCATTCTGATTCTGATTCCTTATGAGAGCGCCTCTGCTTTTGTGGCTGAAGATGCCGTGATTAAAATAATTAATAGATGGCTGACTTTTCCTTTTGTTGACATGACATGGTAAGATTCAGATGTTAAATGTCATATATTGGGTTTCTTTAGTAGAGATTATCTTTGTTTAAAAACATGATATTAATCATATCACACAATACAATTTGTTGTTACTACTGTAATTATATATTAAGTTATTTTTGGATCTCTTTTAATACTTTCTGAATCTTTACTCATTGTTTCTGTATTTTAAAATATATATTTATTCAACTTTTATGTTCCAAAACAAGCAGAAAATAGTACAAACTTTGCTAAAGTTGTTGTTTTGAACAATATTTGGAAAAAAAAACACCTTAAACTTAAAAGAGACAAAGGCACCAAGTAATGCTTAAAATGTAAAGCAGCTCAACTGTTTTCAGCATTGATAATAACATGTTTCTTGAGAAGAAATCAGCACGTCTGAATGATTACTGAAGAATCATGTGACGCTGAAGACTGGAGTAATGATGCTGACAATTCAGCTTTGCATCACAGGAATAAATTACATTTTACAATATGTTAAAGTAAAAACAAATGTATTGAACTGTAATAATATTTTACAATATTACTGTTTTTAATATGTTGTATTTTTCATCATATAAATGCAGCCTTACTGAGGAAAATATTTGATTACAACATGACTTAAAGCCAAATCATTTAAAGTCATGAATGTCAGGTGAATTTTAAATCAGAACTTTAATGCTGAGTGACAAAGATTAATTACAGCGGCATTAACCGTACGAACTCAATCTAGCAGCTGGAAGCAAATTATAGATAATAATATGAAGCCGTAGGCCTACAGACTGCGATAACTTAATAATCTTAACATTAGTCATAAAGTGAGGAAGTGGGTCATGTGGTCACAGAGTTTAAACCCGTCTTCAAAAGAATAAAAGCCTAGTTTCGAAATGGATTCCTTCGCTAAATGCCTCGTCCTTAAAGGAGTTATTCAGAGGAACAACAATTTATTCAAAGCACCTTCTAATTAAACCCATACGACAGAGAAACAGCTAAAATACTCCTCGAGGAGGTCAAAGGTCACAAGACTTGTGTTGTGAGAATGAAAGCCCAATGTTTAATTTATAACAAAAAGCCTACAGTCACCGGAGAATATTTGAATTCTGGTCCTGTGATATGTCTTTGGCGCATGTGAAGGCTTTGAGAAATGTAGGCCTCTGCTTATCTGTGGTATTAAAGAGAGGATTCCTGTCAGTTTTATATCAAAAGAAAGGCTAACTTTTCATCAACATGTGCTCAGTCAACAATGTATATGTATATATGTACAGTATATATTTATATATATATATATATATATATATATATATATGAGGAAATGAGTCATAAGGAGGAAAATCAACATCACCCATTAAATAATTAAAGATTTAAAAATAGTATTAAAGAAGCTGGACATGTAAAATATCAAAGCTTTGATCTTCAAAGGCCTTTTGTGCTCAGCATCTCGTCAGTGAACCCAAATAAAAAAATACAAAAAAAATAAAATAAAAAAATAATTAATTGTGTTAGACCTCATTAAATTATATGGCAATGCCATTTTCTGTCTATTTCATATTAAAACAAATTTCCATGAGAGTTAAGGATTGGATAAGGATTTTTAAAAGTCATTTTAAAGTTCTTAATAAGTAATTTCTAATTACAAGAATAATAAATCATAAAAAATAAAATGTACTATTATATTACACATTAATTTTTTAAAAATACTTCCAGATTTTCCATAATAATTTATTTATTTATTTATTTTTTAGACGTTCTTATCTCAGACAGCATTACAGATTCCTGTACACCCTTCCTTAAAAGATAAGCCATCAATTTTTGGTTTCCTGCGAATGCATGTATCTTCTAGTTTAATCAACTTTTCGATGTACACTGTGGTGTACAAAATGTTGAATTCCATTTGTTTTCATTCCCAATACTGACACAGCAGACTTGATGACTTAAAGGAATAGTTCACCCAGAAATTTTAATTCTGTCATCATTTACTCACCCTCACGTAGTTTCAAGTCTGTAGGAAATTCTTTGCTCGGCATAACACAAAGGAATACAAAACAGCCTGGTTACACTTTCTTCAAAATATTTTCCTTTGGAAGTGCTCGAGAGCAAATGATGACAGAATTGTCAATTTTGGGTGAACTATTCTTTTAATGTGTGCCCAGATCGACCATTAACTCTGCTACATTCCCCTTCGAGCTTGACAAGACATCAGTCAGGAACTATACACAACACGACCTTGTGATCTGTGAAATACCAGCCTGACATCCATCAAGCGCATACCAGCTCTACCATCAAGCTCCTTTCCCCTTTAACAGCTCATTGATTTGAGTTCCACCTCACAAGTTACACAAGATTTTGGTTTTCGGTTGCATTAGAAATGGCACAATTGAAGCAGTCACCACTTCACTGGGTAATTCAGGTCCATTTCAGTCTAATTAGAAATAGATTGCACTTTACTGAAGCTGATATTAAGCAAATGAAGTTAAGCGCAGTGGGAGGCATAAATTATAGGGTAGAGCTCTTGATTGTTTATACAGTAGATGGCTCCCCGTATCTGCGGTTAGGCACTCATTAACTCTCGCAGACGTCTGAGAAGGAGAGAGAGTTTATTTATGTCATCTCTAGACAAGATACTCTGGGCTCTGTCAACAGGAAAACGCAAATCATGCCTCAGATGGCATAATGTAAATTTATGACATGCAAGTCATTAGGCTCTGAATCAGATGAGGCTGTTAATGTTGTCTTGTGTAGACACCCAAAATACAGTATACAGTAGATGATCTTGGATTTAGATTTAAGTGGGCACAGCCTCATATTTTGCCTTGAGAACTCTTGCAATTCTCCATTCGTGTAACAGTCAGCCCAGACGGGGGCCTTCTAGGCAATCATTTCAGACTTTTGATGGTAGGGTGTGAATAGAACTGGGCCTCTGTTTCCCGTCAGAGCATCGGGTCTACCTTATGGCTACACTCCCACCTCTTCTCCATGACGCTTTTCCACTGATTTTTTTTTGCATTCTCCCACCTGCTAGTTTCTTTAGCTACTCCTACACTACTTCAAGAGAAATGGCTTAGCTCTGTGAGGAGCTTAAAGAAGCCGATGATATCAGAACCGACTTCAGAAGGTTTTAATACTCTAAAGAATCTTTTTGGACTTATAAGGATTTCTATGTGGAATGGAAAGATTCCAAAGGTTCTTAATGGATCCATCCATACATGCCTTTAAGATGCAATAATGGACTATATCTTCTATGTAGATGACAAAGAACTAATAATCCGTATGAAACATTCATATACTACCATAAAGTAAACCTTTAGCTTTTTGCCATCTGCCCCCTTTGTCGTAAAGAATGACGTGGCGAGCTCTTTTGTCATCATTCTCCTAAATGTATTACGCTAGTAGTAGATTTCTGAGAAAGCTAAGTGTTGCATTCCAGATCGCACTCATCTTTGTGGTCGGTCTCCAGTTCAGCGATGTCTTATCTGAGAATGCACTCTAGTTTTTAAGTTTACTCTTACTGAGGATATCTTTGGAAAGTTTCTCATCCTGATCTATTTTTTGCTGAGAAGCAAGCGATCACCCTGTGGGAACGTATTTGCTCACATACTGAACAAACTGGTCAGAGAGAAAGCTCCATGAGCTGATTTTAAGTTATATGTATAACTGACTCTACAAGTGTCAATGAGATTTTTTGTCAACAAATATATAAGGGGAAAATGTGTTTGCTATTTCCAAGTTGTTGTTTTTTTTACTTTTTAATAACACTTGTTAATTTTAATCTGGCATGACATTACTTTTTTGAAAGGCCTACAATAAGTGCAGTATTTTGTCACAATTATGAAATATTTTACATACTCTTTTAAAACCTTAAAAAGTTACTGTAATGTATCAGGCTGTAAACCCTATTTTTAAATGGAACCCATACTGTAAGTTCCTGCTTTAACTTTATAGACACTCATACTGTAGTTCCCTTCATTATCTTAATAACGCTTAAGAGCATTTGAGCAGTTTGAAATGAAAGAGTTCCAAAATAGAATATTTGAGGAACCTTCACATGATGCCTAGATGATCCTGTACGATTTCCAAGTGTTCACTATTTCAATTGATTATCTGTCATGACATGATACACTTCTTAAACGTACACATTCTCAATAAATGCTGTATTTTGTCACAAAAATGCATGTGTGATAAATATAAAGGATTTTGCATGCTCTTTGAAGGCCTTAAAAAGTTCTTCTAATGTCAGGCAGTAAAACCTATTTTTAACTGGAACCTTTATTCCTAACAGGAGTGTACCAGTAGTTTAACCCCATAATAACGGGAAGAGCATTTGAGCAGCTTGAAACGTAGAAGTTCCTTAAACACTATGAGATATTTGAGGAACTTTCAAGGCTTCCTAGATGATCCTGTAACTGTTAGTCAGTGACAAAATAATAAAGTTACAGTTTACTTGAATCTACCTTAAAATCAGCCGAGAGTTGAGGAATGTATTGATAAGTCCAAAGCGCACGGACCAAAGTCGCGAGCCGTTCCGTGACCTCTCCCCTCTCCTGCTGGCCGTTCTCATTCTTTATGAAACCGTTCATTCCCCTGTGACACAGATCCAGTTTATATCGCTCCAGACACAGATACTCAGCGAGCAGGTCCGTGTTGCTCAAGCACTGCACGACGGCGTTCATGAAGCAGGTGTTCCCGTGGTTCTTCAGACCCAGAACGCCGGGCGTTTTATCCCCGTAAAGCGAGAAAAGGCGTTCTTTCGCGGAGGAACGGCAGGGAAGCGAGCAACTTTTCCTAACCTGGCTGCCGTCCTCTTTCCTCACATGTCCTGAGTTTCCCACGCAAGGTGCGCTTTCTCCAAAGCCACCATCATCATCCTCAGCATCCGAGCGTCCGGTCGTTTCTCCGCCGTTAGCAAAGCTCCCTAAACTTTTCAAGATCTTACTCACCAAACTTTCCACTGATTTGAACGATTTCCTCCGGAACAGCTTCCCTGTGCGTTTTGTAGACTTCCCTGAATCCTTTTTCGCTTTCTTGTCGTGTTTATCCATACTTCTTGCTTATGTCCCTCTGGATTGCTAAACCGTTCACGCACGCGGAGGGCTGTTATCCTCACCTGCTGCTGCGTCGGGATCCAGCATCGTGGACAGTAGAGGATTTACGCGCTGTTCAGCGCAGTGATTTTCCTCGCGCTCGCCGTGAATGAGTGATTGACAGGTGGAGCGGTCAGAACGGCAACTCCCGTGACGTCATAGCGCCAGGCGAAAGAACGAACGACTGACAGTTCTCCGTTAACGGAGGTTAGCACGACCGCTCCTGGAACTTCATGCTGGCGGGAAGAAGCGAGCGGTGCAGTGATTGACAGGCAGAGCTGTCAGTACGGGAAGCCTAGTGGTCAGTGCAGAAAATCATACAGTGACTTTCAGGAGGTCGACTGTTTTTAAGGAATTTCAGTTGTTGTTTTTTTTTGTTTGTCTTTGAGGAATTTTAAGGTTTACTGTCTGTCAACACAGAGTTTTGTCTGGCTTTAAAGCGAATTGAACCCTTACGAAAAATCGCCATGGTTTTTACTACTAGGACTATTACTACTAATACTAGGCTACTAGAAGATTAATGTAAGCCACTACACTACACTAACCATAGTTTAACCATGATATTTAGAATAAAACTGAGGTTGTAAAAAGGTATAATTGGTTAATAGGCTATACGACAAAAAAAAAAAAAAATGTTGACATGGTTCAATATTCTAATAATTAAGCCTGGATAAGAATGTTTGTAAGGCTACTACTGAACCACTAACTAAGTTTAACAAACCAGGAAGTTTCATTTTTATTTTATTTTTATAATAAAGTGATGCATATTAAGTTTATTTTTCATGTTAAAAAATTGCTGTAGTTATGCAGCTGTTTGCCAGTAACTTACTGCAGATTTAAATGTATGTTAATTACTGGCAACAGTTTGTTCAAAGTTAAAAGAACATTAAACATTAACAAGTCTTTGTTTTTACAGAAAAAAACTATAAAATAACAACCTACTGCAAAGCATTCTGGGAACTAGAAACATTCATCAACCTTTTTCTGTTTTTTTTCTTCAGGTTTTGGTTTTGCTGGAGATTAACAATGAAGAGCCCTCTGCTTTTAAAAGGTCAGTGGTGTCAAGTAGGTCATGGTTATGTTGCACTCTCCAGTGGCCAGCCACTGATCTGAGCACAAAGACAAAAGTTTTCACATTTAAAAATAAATAAATAAATAACATAGTGACTGTACTTCAGAGTACTTCATCCCAATCACAAGCAATATTAATTAACAACATTAATGGTGAAAATTTGTCCTTTACCTTTGCTAGATCACATTCATGAATTGCAGTGGCGAAATGACAGGGCAGAAACACTAAACTGACTCTTACACTCTTACAGACTCTCTCACACACATAAACACACATACTTATTCTAATAGCAATCTTACATGATAGGAGGACAGAATGAAGGCACACAGGACCTAAAATTCCCACTCTTTTAGTGCTGATGTATGTTCTTCACAAAAAAAATGTATTTAGAAAAAAATAATAAATAGTATAATTTTTCTTTTGATAAATAGTGAAAACATGAACACCATGCAAGGGTTAATATACTAACTGCTCTTCTCACGTTGAGCTGATGTTGTTATCACCTCTGATTATTTAATATCTCTCCATCACCTCCATGAGGTTGGCCCGGTGTCCTGTTGCCATATGTCTGTAACTAGCCTCTGAGTAACCCCACACCTTCACTGGTTTATCATCACCTCTTGTGCACAGAGAACAGACGCTCAGTCAGAGCAGAAGTCTCATCAACGCTGTTATCTCTTCACTGCCACAGCAGCAGAATTTTGTCACAAAACCAGACCACCTACCAGTTTTCCCATTTCTCCAGCTGCCAAAGCACTGATGCGGCTTTAAACTCATTCTGTCCTCTTTACATCTGAACAATCAGAGGAGATGAATGTCTAGGATAACGGCCAAAATGATTTATTTTTAGTTTCCCACTTCCATGCGCTTTATTTCGCTGAGATCTTATATGCAAAATGAGTTCAAAGTACTGAACGTGCAAAGCTTAAAGAGTTTTTGTGTGGATACATGTCTCTGTTGGCAGCTATCTCTTTCAAGAGCATACCCTGTGAGATATTTTTATCTTCTGAGGTCCATTTACTTTCTGCCTTCCTGTCTTTTAGTTGCTTCTGTGTGATCAAAGACTCATACTCAAAGAGCACAAACGCATGACATAACGCATGTTATAAGTCTGATTTTAGAGTAATTCTCTCTAGTCCAGTTTGCCAAGCCACGGCGTCATGGCTCTCTAATTTTTTTTATTAAATGTCTAACATTAACCTCAACTGTTTTGAAAGGATCAAGAGAGACCTCTGGGATAAATAATCAACATGATGATAGGGTCTGCTGAATCTAAAAACAATCATTATCTCTTAACAGCCTTGATAACGTGATGTTAAGACAGCACCGCCAATGCAGCTCTATTAGCAAGCAGTGCGGACCTAATAGATTCACACCAAATACTGATAATAAAGGAAAATGATTTCATACTGAAAGGAATAATCCCTTTATTGGATTAAACATTTACAGAGAGAAGAAACAAGAAGAAAATCAAATCTGCGTCATGAGTATCAGGGGGAAAAGAGGTGATAAAAAAATACTGTTTTAGAAACCAACCCACCAAATATTATATTGAAAAACTACAGAAAATAAAACAAATCCTACAACATTTCTACGAATTAAAAGAAGAAAGAAAGAAAAAAGGTACCAATATACTGTATACCTTGAGGGATAAAGATGTACTGTAGGACTACTGTACCTTTAGAGCAGGTTCTGCCCCAGTGGCAGCTTCTGCAGTAAGACATTTTTTTTCTTTTCTTTTTTCTAGTATTCTAGGTACTAACATTTCTGATTATATGCACTGTAAGGTTTGATGCCAGTTGTTTGACTTGCACTTGACGTTGCTGAAGCTTTGGACTCTGTTCTGGTTATGCATTCGTTGGTTCTGGTTCCCCATGCTGTGAATGTTTACCATCAGTATCAGCATATTTCACTGCTGCAATATGCTAGACTGTCTGCGATCGAATTTTTTCCCCTTTTTCAGGCTGATAGATCTGAACACTTCTCAAATGGCACAGATTTTTCTGTCTTGGCTTATTTTTGATCACGCATATCACTGTCATTGAACCTTTTGCAGATTATTAGCTGCTTATGACTGTGTCTATGTGCAGTATGCTGCTGAACCATGTTCAGTGCAATCAGATCAGATCAGATCAGATTTTTTTAGTTTGTTCGCTTACAGAAGCTGTCAATTAAGTGGAAAGTAAGGCGCACATCAACATGACTTAGTTTAGGGCGCTCTCTAGTGGTAAAATTAGGCAGTGTATGCAAGAAGGAGACGTTGCTATGGCTTTTACAGGCAGGCAGGCTATGTCTGTTTTTGTTGAATGGCTGCTCTTTTGTGGCTAACGCTGATGGAGTGCACCTGAAGTGTAAGTAAAAATGGCATAAATCTCTCTTCTCTTGGTGGCTTTAAAACCCTTTATAAGATATAAAAGGGAATGCATCATTCCCTGTCGGGCCCTCATGCTGTAAAAATAATTTGAAATGACTCACTGAAAGAAGAAAACTGCATACTGAACTGAATGAACTGCACATTTTTGACTAATATATATGGGTTTAGAGCAATTATCATTGTTGCTATTGTTAACTAAAACTATTAAAACAAATGTGTTAATTAATAATAAGAAGCTAAAATGAAATAAAATATAGCCTAAATATTAGATTGAAAAACCTAAATAAAAATGTGAAATGTTGCTTTCAACACTAACTCAAGCTGAAATACTAAAATTACTAAAAGTAAATTTAGAAGAGCAAATAAAAGTCTTTAGTGTAATTTTTGGATGTTTTGGCAGTTTTTTAATATGTCTTTTTGGCTTTTATTATTATGATTTTTATTATTATTCATATTTCCGTTTTAGTTATTTTAAACGTAAATGTATATGAAAAATGTTTCCTCAGGAACTAGCTGAATTAAAATAAGTTTTTTATTAAGTTAAGTTGTATTTTATGTCAGTTCACTTTTTGTAATTTAAAGGAGCTTTTATTTATTTATTTATTTCAGTTATTTATTTATTTTAGTACATCAAGTTAAAATGTTTAACCCGGGAACTAGCTGAATAAAACAGGGTGAAGTCGGGCAAAATTTGGACACTTTTTTGGTAAACTGTTTATTAAATACAAATAAATATACAGTATTCTACCAACATTATTTATGATTATATATGATTATGATTTATGATTTAAACTAATTATTAAATTCTTAAAAAAAAAAAAGATTGGTTGTTGTTTTAAAAATGCAGTGATTCAAAAATAAGTAAAAAGCACCCATTTTTCCCCGCTAATTGGTACACTGCATCTGGTAAAGTGAAACACACAGCAGGACACTGTAGAAATAACTTTTTGCTTAATTAATTTAACTTAATTGACTTACTAGTAGATTGTGCTAATAAAACCATAACCAATGCTTCTTGAAATAAAACTAAACATACGTTTTAAGAAATATTAAAGCACTCCAACAGAACAACAGTGTAAGTATCATGGGTAGAGAAACGTATATGCTATGGGCAGTTATGCACAATGTGAATTGACCATTTGGCCCCTGACACCTCTGTCCAGTTCATATTGCTTAGAAATGGGCAATTTAGGGGTCAAACTGGGGTCGTGTCCGGCATGGACCACCCATCCGTATGCACAAAATCCATTCAAGTCAGCATATGTTTGAAAGAAGACCCCATAAGCATGTGTGATAAATGACCATAAAAAGAGTCATAAAACAGACTCAAACAAAGCCAGCGCTTTGCTGTCCTGTTGAAAGAAGGATTTTTTGCTGCTGACCTTTTCCAGCGTAGGAATCAGTTTAACAGTATACACAAAGAACGACTTTCAGCTGAGAGAACCTTACGCTTGGAGATTCCCCTGTGTGTGGGAGAGCAAAAGACGAGCCAGACTATTAGACTTCATCAAACAGATCTCCATTCAACTGTCTCAGCCATAACTGGAATGTTTCAACCCCAAGAAATCATGCGGAAATATTTGTTCTTCTCGTAGAGATGTTTCAGAAGAGACTGGTTCAGAGGTGCACATCAGATTTGATGCATTTGGATCAAATCAGAAAGCCAGCCAAACATATGATTATAGTGATCTAAATGATTAGCTAATTGTATTTTCACCAAAAGAGGGCACTGTTCTGAAAGAAATGCCAGTGCCATTCAGTGTTTTTTAAGGTTATTTATACTATTACATAATGTGTTAATAGCTTTGATTTAGTCTACGTTCAGTTTTTTCACTCTCCTGTGAGTTCATTAAAATGTATATTAAAATTATTTATTTATGCGCTTTTGTCATTTTTATTGGCTATATTTATATATTGCTTCCCTTTTAGTCATTTTCCACTTACGCATATATCATTCTGTTATTATATTTTCTGTTTTAATTATTACTGTAATTTCAGTTTATATCACATCATAATCTGGTTATGTGCTTTCGTCATTTTTATTAGCTTTTTGGGGTTTTCATGTTTCTTATATTTATTTAATATTTCATTTTGTCACTTTAGTAAATCAAAGTAAACTTATTTTTCAGTTTGTTGCAACATTTCTGAATTTGCTTAAAGTTAAAAATGTTTTTTATTTACTGAGCACATGTGTATTGTTTAAATTTAACAATAGCACTGGTTTTATTAACAATAACTTGCTTTTATCATCTTGGAACAATTATCAATACACAAATCGATAGAAGAGAAATTATGTCTTCTAAGTCACACACATAAAGAAAATAAACAGATATGTTTATTCCAACGCAATCAGTCCAATTTGTCATTTTCCAGTATTATTCTTTGCAGTCTTTATCCTGTGCATTTCAAAAAGCATTCATTACTAGAAACAAAAAATTATTTTTTTATATTCCACAATCTAAATCCTTATCCATATCATCTCCTTATTATGCACAAGCACATCATGAATCTTACTGATTTGATCCAGTGGTTCATGTTGGGTTTATTCCATGAGAAAGATCTGTGTGTGGCCACCATCACTATTCACACGCAAATAATCAAAGAACAGAACTGTTTGCACATGCATTTATTTAAGACAAGCCAGAAGATAAAAGCATATTGAATTGGACTTCCCCATTGGCTTCTTTCCTGCATGCAGCTCTATTGTAAAAGACCAAAGTAAGCCGGCTCTAATCAGCTAGACTCTGGTCTGGTGTTAGTGAAGGCTTAGATGCACTCGATTGGTTCAGTGAATATCCGCAGGTACTCTTTTAAATTAGCATTCGGTTTATATAACACGGGAACAGAGGGTCAATGTAAAGTCAAAAGCATCTATATTAACTGCAGTATAGGTATAGTTGTTGGGTGTAATTCTCCTATTGTATAAGACAGGTCTTTGGGTTTAGACATACGTGGAACCATAATCATTGGTCATTTTGACGCCCACATGAGCTTTTTCTGCTAAAGACGTCATTACTGTTTTTTTTTTTATTAGGGGTATATGTGAGTTCCACCAGCCTTCAAAGACACATGAGTGCAGCACATGTGAAAATGAGCCATGCTGCAGTGACATATGTTAATGTAGCAAATTAACAGTTCCAATCATTCCATCATTTTAGCATTAGGTCATTGTAATATCATTGTTAAACGTTGCCCAGATGTTCGGAGCTGGCCTTCAGAAACCCATGAGGAGATAGAGCATGCATGTGTGCTGTTCGGCCTGGAGTCCTGCCATACAGATTTATGTTATGTAATTTAGAGATCAGCACATGGCTTTCCACAAATATTTGTCATTCAAATCTCAGATATGAATACTTTATTCAGCATGGATGCAAATTGATGAAAAGCGAAAGTACGTTGTTTTGAACTTTTTATTACTTTTTAGTCATTCACGCTGATGTCCACATGAAACGGCTTGAGATGTGTTTTAAAAAACCACTCAGAGTCGACTCTTTCTTTTGAGAGACAATAACTTTATGCGTGGTGCACTTTCAGATTTACAACTTTACAGGATGTTGGCATTCACTGTGTGACACACGTGCATGAAACATAATTTTTCCATGAAAAATATGTTTTTTTATGACTGGTATAACTGAAAAATGGCCTTAATGGTTATTTGTCCTTAAGCTGTACTCACAGTAATACACATCTATTTAAGCTAACTAAATGAGCCTGTATATTTTGGACCATGTTTGCATATAGTCTTCTTGAGAATATTATGTTTTGCTTCGATGGGCCTAAGTGGTGCCCTTTCGTTATTTGTCCAAATGAGTTTCAAATTATTGCAGACAATGTGTGTTCCAAGCACATTAATGAAATGAGTGTACTAAAGAACAAAAAACACATTTCCATAATATAACATGTCTTCCTTTTAAAGCCTGCTGCCTAAGTTCAAAGCACCCATCATCTGTAAAGGCTCTTGCGCATTACAAAACCCCTTTCGTAAAAGTGTTCTGCAGGGTGAAGGGTGAAGAAATGTGTTGAAAATGATACTCGCAGTAGTCTGGGTCGTATCACTGTCAGCTTATTTTAGCCAAATTACCCTGACTTCACTGCGCTGGTCTAATTACGCTCGATGACTGATTACATTTCCTACATTTTTTTCTGTTGTGGTTTTTTTAAACCAGGTATAATTGCTACGTGTCCGGTGACCTTAAAAGATAATCCTAACACTGTAAATGTTCACATTTTGTTGTTTTGTGTACAAGTAAAATTCTAGAATGCATTCTCAAGTATGTTTGATAGAGTTGTCTGTGATGTAAAAAAAGGCAAAAATAGACTGAAAACGGATTAAAGATAGGGTCCCACATTATATTGGGTGACCTTGATTATTATGTACAGTGTATCATATTGTATTGCAAAACACACTTTCTGCTATTGAGGTGGGATACTGGTAACGTTAGGTACAGGTTTAGTGGTATTGGTAGGTTTAAAGTGTAAGGGATGGGTTAACAGTGTAACTAAATGTAATTACAGAAATAAATTAGAGATGTAATAACATTAACACAATTTAAAATATAAAAACTTGGATATAAGTGCATTGCATCAACTGATTTATTTAAATGTAAGTCCACCTGATAAAAAGCAGTACAAAAATAGAGGATTTTTTCACCAAGGTTGTATGTATATGATTAACATTGAGTAAATGTTTTTTTTTTAATTTGAATATGTAAGACATTATCTTTTATATCTAACTTTTGAGGGAAAATGTGGTCAGTATGCACTCACCTCAGTGTATGCTTTTTCCTGCCACTAAAACCCGAAGCAATGCATTCCTGTTAAGTAAAAACTTCATAAGACCTTTTTGTATTCATGCTGTGGCATCCTCTGTCCAAGGTATTTCAAAAAGCAGAGACCAGGCAGCTTGGCCCAACTCTTGACCTTAAAAAGGACACTTCAGCAAAGTCAATGAGCTCTTATGTTCTTCTGAGACAGGTTTCAAAGTCCTGAGGTATCCCAGAATACAGATCTCTTTGGTTGCTCATGGATTCCAATTATGGAGTGATGTTACTGAGGATGTCTATCACAAGCCTGGTTATAATCATCCACACTCACTCCAGACGTGAAGCTGGTCTTCAAGTGCTTCAAGGTCTTCAAGTAGTAGTCATCCTGGTCACGAGAGGATAAATAGTTTGCAAGGTGTTGGTGGCCTAATCACAGTTCACACTTCTTGTAGATTATTTTGATTCAGAGTGACACTAAATTTATATTCCAGCCTTCATAAAAAGAATATAAATTACAGAGATCAAAAAAGTCTTATAAATCTGAATGAACGCTTTTAAAGTGATGCCAAAAAGTTGGAATCTGTTTCCCCTTTGCCTTTTTCACTAAATGGTTTGGTTTGTGAACAGAAAAACTTAACAGAATCTTAACAGTTACTTTTCACAATGTTTCACATGCTGCCTTCATCTTACATGTATTAAATATTGTAACGAATTTGATCTACTCCTAGTCGATGCAGCCGATTTAACTTATGTTGCCATGCTTTTCAGCAGAAATCCAGTGTATGTGGAAAAAGTCTGCAGATTCCTCTCAAGACTGACCACAGAAGAAATACTACTATTATTAAATAACTAGTTGCTGAAAGAAATACACACGATCAGATATGCCTATGCAGGATAAATATATATATGGATGTCATGCAGGAAAATTCCATTTAGCATGAGCCAGACACCTGGCACCAGGCGCTGACTGTTAAAATCGGTTATGGAAATTCACCTATCATCTTTTTTATAAATGCATCTTATTTTATTACTGTAAACATGTGTTTATTTTAGGTGCAGTATACTGAAATATCTAATATTGAAAGCTTGCGGATGAACTAGAATTTTTGGGTAGAATGTGAGATCTTTCATGACTGTGACATCACCTGGCAACCTAGGGTTTTGAAATACTTTTGGAAAAATTGGCAGTGGGCAAAATCATACTGACCAAAACAAGAATAGACATTCCCACACGGAAAGACTATATGCTGAATGAAAAATAGATTTTACTAAGCATTGCTAGGGTGCTCTGAATAAATAGATACTGTAGATAAAGTTGCTCTTTCCCCTATATTTACGTTATTTTGAGTATGGATGAGAAATAAGAACAAAGAAAGGGCAGAATAGAGGTTACGGGGGAAATAAATGGCTATGTGTGAAAGTGATTCAATACGTCAGCTTCTGGCGGGAGGACAAACCCATGCAGCGATTGGCTCCAGGAGGAGTGAGCCTCTACACCACACTCATGCATATTCCATTCTGTTTCTTTATAAGTCATGGTCCGTCTCCTCTTGGGTGTCGAGGCAGAGCGGGAACGTGGAAACAGCACATTCCACCTGGGTGATCCACTGCTGTTATGTTTGCACTTGTGAGTTTGGTAAATCAATGGCCATCCATCTGCAGGGACACACTGGTCCAACCCTAGTCCACAGGACATTCACACTCCATCTGTCCATTACTTGATGCATTAATGTTCAGCAAGACAGTTAGCGCTGAATCAGTCAGTAGTCGTTTTAGTGAGTAGTTTAGCAGATGTTTTTTATCCGAAGTGACTTGCACTATAAATAAAGTAACAACGGGAGTTCATGACTCGCTCCTGGTGGAGATCAAACGAGCCACCTTCTGATTATAACGTGTCATTACAAATCATTTAAAATTCGATTTTTCTAAAACTATGTATGGTCCTCTTTTCCATATGATGATTCACTGTATCCAAAGCAAGAAACAGCAACCACTATAAAAGGATAATAAGTCCACATGACCTAATTAAACATTCTGCGTTAGTTCAGGCAGGACACGTAGTCAAGCTCTAATATCTGATTGGGAAAATTTCAAATCCGGCCCCCATCAGCTGATCAGACACCCAAGCTCTCTACTGGCAAATCACACACCTTTGCTTGCTCTGTATGCTGCCATACCGCCAAATGTTATTGAAGTATTTATGCAAATAAAAAATGTACTAAAGTTTGTCAGTACTAATGTACTAAAGTTTGTTTGTTGGCTCCCAACCTTTTTTAACTCACGGCCCACACAGCCAAACACACAATTCAAAAGAATTTAAACGATCCCGCTTTTTGTGTCGGGTTAACTAAGTACTCGATAGCAAGGCTGTTAATTGTCTTTATTAAATAAACTGGTAATGTATTGAATAAACAGAAAATATACATAACGGATCAGC
>JAUCNO010000710.1:5251702-5270294 GCA_032353835.1 Enteromius viviparus | reverse complement strand
TTTAAACCGATGCATCGCATCGTTAAGTTATTTAGCCGATGCACCGAGCGAATCGGGGAATCTTCCCATCCCTAATATACAGTAGCTACAATTGCCCCCTGCAACAGGATATTTGCATATATTTCATCTGCCCTTTGCTTCAGGGTTGCTACAGAGAAATGCGTTATAAGGCGAGACGTGATTATGCGATCTTGGGTGCAAGGGCGCATAATCTTTAAAATGTGAATATGGGTCGCAATAATGTACTTGCACAAACGACCTATAGGGTTGTTTTTTGTTGGAGGACAGGCTCTTTTCATAATCTTTTCAGATTTTAATGTTTTTTGTTTTTTTAAATTGTAAGTTATTTCAGTGATGCAAATCAGAATTTTTCATCAGCCTCAGTCTCCAGTGTCAGATAATCCATCAGTTTAATGTGTCCTTTTTTAGCATTATTTTAGCATTTTAGCATTAAGCATTATTTCTCCTTCTTTTTCTACATATTCAACTCAAATGTGAAAACAGTAGTGTTTATCATTTTTAAATTGTAGTTTTAATTTTGTATACACTTTTTACATGTTTGCATAAATGTGTGTTAGATTCATATCAAACTGATATTTTTCATTTAAATTATTATCAAGAAAGACCTGCACATTTTATAGATGAAAAAAAAAGAAAAATACTGAATGCAAGAAAAAACATTAAAGAAATGTTAAAGGGATAATTCACCCCAAAATTAAATTTAAAGTCAAATTTTTCATCATTTACTTTCCCTCAAATTGTTCAAAACCTGTATAGGTTTCATTCTTATGTTGAACACAAAATAATATATTCTGAAGGATGTTCATCAAACCGTTGCCAGCAGGCATTGACTTACATTCTAATAAACATTTAAAAAATACCAGAGAGGTCAATGGCTACTGACAACTGTTTTATTTTTGGGTGAACCGTCTCTTTAACAATTACAGTTGACCTTCCTGTTTTTCTTTTCCTACTGGCTTATAATTACTGGATTAATAACATTTAAATTACTGAAATTAATATATATGAAATACATATACTACAATATTGATTTATAACAGATGATGTTTTGTATTTGGTTCTGCATGATCCTGTGGATGAGTCAGGTCTTGGCTGGGATGGGGACTAGGAGGTGCTGTTTCTTGGCTCAAGGCTTCTTCTTTTACTTGGATTAATCTCTCTCACCTTTTTCCTCTCTCTGAAAAGAAGGTCCTGATAATGATTTCTGACTTAGTAGACTGGAATAAAAAAAATTAAAATGATGTATTTTCTAAGCGCAGGCCAAGAGATTTAACATTTGTAATTTAACAGCTGCTGGAGCGTCTTGAATGTGCGGCTTAAATGAGTAGAGGGCAGTGTCTACCTGAGGTAAAGACAATAACTTTTAGTGATTGCTGCTTTTAATTTCCTTCTTTGATTATACAACAGTGTTCTAAAAACCATGGATGAGTATGTGAATATATACAGTACTGTGCAAAGGTCTTAGACCACCAGTATTTTCACTAACAAAAAATGGTTTTACAGTTAGTGGTTTTAAATGGTTTGAATGGTTTTAAGTATTTCTATCTTTTGGAAAGTTGGAAATATTAGTTTACATTTCCAAACATTATTTTTGTCATTAATTGTAATAATGCAATGAGATTATTTTCTGCACATCATCCAAGATGTCTCCAAGATGCTTAAAAAACCTCCCACATGGTAAGAATCTATATGAGAATATATGTGCATATACAGTAGGAAACCTATATGCAGTATATAAGCGCATATATGAAACCTATATGCAGTATACATGCACATATATGATAATATATATGCCACATATAGGCAAAATTTAGGTGCATATATTTGCATATACAGGCCATACAGGTCTCCTGTATTGCTTCTTTTAATTTTAATAATTTACAATTAAAAGAAAAAGTTGTGGCCTAATGGATAGGGAGTTGGACTTTTAACCCAAAGGTTGGGTGTTCAAGTCCCATGTCTGGCAGGGATTTTAGGTGATGGAAATGAATAAGCACCTCTCTCTCCAACTTCAATACCATGACTGAGGTGAGACCCTTGAGTACTTGGATGGATTAAAAGTTATTTTTATATATTTTAATAATTTTACGAATATATAGGTAAACATATTGGTGAACATATCTGTGCATATAATATAGGAAAATGGCCAATTTTATATATGTCGCATTTTTGAAAGCATCCTCATTTTACAGCATTTTTACACAGTTCTTCTGGATTGAGTCTGTCTCAGTTTGTTCTGTTACTTTATGTCATTCTAGACAGGCTGGATGATGATCAGATCAGATCTCTGGCTGTTGTCAGACTCCTTGTGCAGACGATAATCTCACTGCATTATTACAAAAATAATGTTTGGAAATGTAAACTAATATTTCCAACTGACACGCTACCGCAAAAGATATAATTAACCCACTTAAAACCATTTTTAGTTGGTGAAAATACTAGTGGCCTAAGACTTTTGCACAGTACTCTATGTATATCTATATATGTAGAATTCATTTGGCAGGAATGAGTGTACCTTAGGCCACTGCCACATATACTTTTTCTGTAAGGTACTTGAACATAATCCATCTAATTTTTATGTTTTTCAATGCAGTCATCATTTCCCCATCAAGCATGTCTTAACACTTTGTTTTAGATCATAGTTCAGGCTTGACATCAAATCCTGAAAGTCTGGGAGCTTTTAAGCAGAATTGGGATCAATCAAAAGGTTTCTACTTTCTGGCTTGCAGTGATCAATGCCTGACTTGTAACAATTTACAAGTGCAGGCTTTGGCAAAACATGCCAGAATTTTGGAGGCAAATCTTTTTTTTTAAAGCACTGTGTAGTAGCTAGTAACATAGTTTTACATTGATATTTAAGGCATTTTGCTGGTGATCTTATCCAAAGCAAATTATAAACATCTTTTAGTGTTTTCATGTTGGAAAAAGAATACTTTTAAATGAATCCCTGATGATCAAGGGCTGGACAAATTCTGGCAAAGATGGGGAGAGAAACTCTGACACATTTCAAACAGGTGTCATATGATTATGTTTTTCATGCATCCTGGCTCTTACGGTGATTTTAGCAAGTAGGACATGTTCCTGGATCAATGTCCAGAGAAAGGGGTTAGACTTTACATTAGGATTAGAGACTTTTCCATCAGTTATTTCCCAATATTTAGGATACATCATTTACCAGTCGATGTGTTCAGGAAAACCCTGATTAATGATGGAGGGATGTGTGTGAATCTTCATGATATTTGTCAGGAAATGAGTGTAGATGACAAGGGATTTGAGCTCAGCCGAGTCCTTCATGTGAGCGCTATCTGTTCACTGTCAGCTAGCGAGGACATCACCTCCAGCACGTGTTTATCGGAGTCTATCCACCGTTACGCTGACAGAGGAAAAACGGAGACAAGACCAGATGGGAACTATTACTAGCCCTCTCAGTGTTTCAGTGTGCTTTATTGGCATGACAAGTTATGCTACATGTGTATTGCTAATGCAATTGTGGCTTAGCTGAAGACAATAGAAAACATAAACTCTGAACGTAGCAAGAAAACAATATTAGTAAATTGAGGTTACAATACAAAGTCTTAAGAGCTGTTTACAGTACATTCAGAAACATATTAAATCATTTAGGCACAAACTTATTAAAGGAGTAGTCTGCTCAAAAATGTACTCAATCTTAGGACATCCAGGATGAGAATTTGAACAGGTTTAGTAGTCTCTTTCTTATCAGTGGATCCTCTGCAGGCAATGGGTGCCATCAGAGTGAGAGTCCAAACTGCTGGTGAAAACATCACAATAATACACATTACTGTCCATTCATTAGGTGTTGTGAAGAGAAAATTAGTGTGTTTGTAAGAAACAATTCTATTATTAAGATGTTTTAACCTTGAATTGTCACTTCTATTCAAAATATCCTCTATTATTTGCCTAAAGTAGTCCTCTATCCATACTAAAGCTTTCTCCAGTGAAATTCCTGAAATAAAAACCTGCTTGGCTGACTTTTTCGAAACTGAGAAATTTTATATATATACACAGTATTATTTAAATAAATTAATATCATTTGATTTTATATATTTTTATTACATAAAATGTAATAAACTTGTACATGTAGGCCCGGTTTCACAAACAGGGCTTAAGCCAGGACTAGGCATTAGTTTAATTAAAATATTTAAGCAACTTTAACAAAAATGCCTTATAAGATATGTTTTAAGATATGTCCGAGGAAGATATTTTCATCTGAGCTGAAATATGCAATTTAGTCTGGGATTAGTTTAAGCCTTGTCTGTGAAACTTGGGGGTAGTGTATATATATTCTATAAATTATGAATATTTTATAATATAAATATTGGTAATACATAGAAAAATGTACAAATGTATTGTATTAAAAAATTGCAGAAAAAATGTAATCACAAAATAATTGGCAGCTGTAATTTTGTATAAAAAAAAAAAATAAAAAAAAAAGCAGAAAACCACATTTACAGTAATCACATTTGCGGCCAAAAACTGTAATTACAGTATGAAACTGTAATTAAAAAAAAAAAAATTATGTAAACCAGTAAATTCAATAATGCACAATGCTATTAAAATCTGCTTTCTGACATACATATTTTGACTGTAAATTATACATTGATTTGTACTGTAAGTACTATGTACTTAAAAAAATTATACAATGTACAATTAACAGCATTTTGTCTGTTTAGACGATTTACTGTTTTTCCCTGTGTACAGGAACTCAATGTTAACCTATTAACAGTTTTTTCTGTAGTGTTTTACAAGGTTTTACAGTTAAAATTACACCTATTTTTTACAGTCTACAAATATTTATATATAAACAAATGAAGCATTATATGTGATGATATTTTATTGTGCATTTGCATGCATCAGTATTTTCCAAGTATTTTATCCAAGTATCCAGTATTTTCCTCCTCATTTCAGGCTTTTTTTATTTTACATTTAGTTTTGCTAATTGTGTGGAAAAGCTAACAGGTTTGTATGTGCCAGTAAATGCTAGTTAGGTTGAATGAGGTTGATTGTGTTAAAAACATGAGAAGGAATTTTATTCTGAATTCATTCTGTAACTGAGCTTCTCATGGCTGCGTGTGACGACTCTCAGTCTCTGGTGCTGATTAAGTATTCATAGTTTTAGATGTCAGTCCCGCTGAGAGAACAGCGCAAGTTTTGATGTGATGGCAAACATCAGGTGAAAAGAAGCATGATGCTATATGACTCACCCTCAGAGCTGACCAAAATGAGTTCACCAGCAACAAACCAGGCTTGATCTCCAGTTGCACTCCCTCCATCATCCAGAAGCGCTGGCAGAGGTGAAGAAAGCAGAGCGAGAAAAGCCGAAAGAATGATGTAGGAATGTCAGAGAGAAATCCTTTGGCAGAACTGGGTCTTGTTTGCACAGTAAACCTCAGAGTCCTGTGTACCGCCACGAAGGGAAATGCCCACATTGTTGAGTTGGGAGACCCTGGTTACGGTGGAGCGAGGGGCCCCCACCAGGCAAGTTTGGAGAAACAACAGGATGAAGGTCAGCTAATATAGCAGTTAATTCCACTTCCCTGTCCCCATGGCTCCCAGCTGGGGTTTATTTGAAGATCCCAGACGTCAAAGTCAGCGAGTACTTTGTTCGGCTGGTGAGTGCCGCGGGGCTTTGCCAATACTCGGGAATATTAATGTATTCTGATGAAATGGGGGTCAATTGGGATTGCTTGTGAAGGATGGAAAATTCCATGCTCTCACCGTGCTGTTGTTTTTTTGTCCGCACTTTTTTGGCCTTCTCTTTCTCCCTGTATTCCCTTTGGGCTGTTAATCCAACAGCGCTTGACAGTGGACTCTCTTTTTCACAGAAATCACTCTTGAAATATTCTGATCTGATGTTCTTTAATGTGCGATGAATCAGTGTGTTAATGTTTTCATCTTCTAGGGATCTGCCCTGCACTTCGTTAAACATGTTGTTTGATTGATTAGCTTTTGTCAGTGGTTATATATTTCGAAGCTCTCTTAGTGGAGATCTCTCACTAGTACTATTGTGCTGTAGTCATGAATGACACCTTAAACGCTCAGGGATGCTTTTGTGGAAGGAGACTGAAGTGGATGATAAATCAGGTGAAGAATCTCATACACTTACATTGAAGGATGGACACAAGCCTCAACTGGAGACTACCATATTGAATCTTAGAGGAGGGCTAAGAAACGCCCTAACCAGCCAGAACACACTCCAGCTACCACATTTACTGACCCTAAACCTTAGAAATGGAAGTGTATATTGTAACAAACACTTTTCTTCTTTTTAACTTATTATTTATCAAGGATCCTAAAAAAAAGTATCACAGGTCGCAAAATAAATAAATAAAAATAAGCAACACAAATGTTTCTGACATTCATTATAAATCATATTAGAATGATTTCGGAAGGATCATGTGATATTGTAGACAAGACAAAATACTGATAAAAAAGAAATTGCAGCATAGTATACAATTGTAACAAATACTGGCTAAAGTAATCTCGCGCTCTTGCTTTTAAACGGGCAGGCAGGACTCGGAGGCAGAGATGCAATGAAACTTGGACATTTATTTAAACAAAAACAAGAAAACGCGACGAGCTAAGCTGAGACACACAACCAGACATGTAACATTAACAATCGACAAAAGGGCTTTGAACGAGACAGTTTAAATACTAGACACAATCCTGAGCTGGACTGGCACATCAACTGATTGTGACATAGCCCCCCCCTCAAAGGAGCGGCTTCTAGACACTCCAGACTTTGGAACCGGCGGGAACGCCCACCAGGGAGGGGCAGACTTTGGAAAAATCCACTTGGGCGGAACAGATGGGGGAAACGCCCTCCAAGGCGGCGCAGATGGAGGAAAAGCCCATCTGGGGGGAGCTGACGGGAGAACCGCCCTCCAAGGTGGATCAGACGGAGGAGCAGCCCACCAGGGCTTACTGGGGACCGGTAACGCTTTCCTGAGCTGACCTGACAGACTATGTGCTCTCCAGGGCGGTGCAGATGGCGGAGCAGGCCACCTGGGCCTTCCAGGCAGCAACGTTGCCCTCCAGGACTGACCAGACAATCTGAGAGCCTTCCAGGTCGGAGCAGGCGGTGGAGACGACCATCGGGGCGGACCAGACGGCGGGAGACGTCCACCGGGGCGGAGCAGGCGGCGGGAGACGTCCACCTAGGCGAAACGGACAGCAAGGCCATCTTCCAGGGTGGAGCGGATGGCAGCTGAACCCCTCTGGTTCGGCCAGGAAGTGACAGAGCCCTCTTTGACAGACTAGGCTGCATTAATGCCTTCAAAGTCCCTACTGACTGTGAACGCGTCCTTTTGTAACCAACACTCAGAGGTGACACCCTTCTAGACCGCCTAGAAGGTGAATACGCCCTTCGAGACCAGACAGGGAATGAATGCGCCCTTTGTGACCATACCGATGCGGACATCACCCTCCGAGACTGAGCCAACAGAGAAGATGCCCTCCCAGGACGACTGAAACCTGACCATTAAGTCCTCTGGGCATTCTACAGCCGAAACATCTCATCTCCAGAGGTAGTGCAGCCTCTGGTGGCCCCGACGGAGTCTCTGTGCCATACACTGGTTCCGGAGGTTCAGGCCATGGAGCCTCAAAGGTCTCGTGGAGCTCGGGTGAATTCAGTGAAACTGGATCACGAACCGGGTTTGGCGGATCCGGCCACTCAGGTTCCGAATCACAGACCGGGTCTGGCGGATCCGGCCACCATGAGTCAGGGTCACAGGCCTCGGATAACTCGACTGGCTGGGGAACCAGGACTGACTGGACAATACATGGATTCTTCTCCTCCCTAGGGGTTGAGACCTGTTACATGCGGGCTAGGAACCGCAAGGACCTTTAGTGGCTCGATTGGTTGCGAAACCGGGACTAGCTGGAACTGACACGACCCCTCATATCGTGCTACGGGGCTGGCATCTGTTACTGACTGTTTTGAAATAGTGAGGGTCTTCCTCAGCATATCAGACTGCGTAACCGGGACCGACTGAGTAATACCACGCAGCCCCTCTAGCGGTGAGACGGGGCTAGTACCGGTCTTTTGTGGCTTTGTGACCGCAGGGGAAGAAACCAACACTTCTGGCATTGAAACTGGCACTGAATGGGTTAACCACGGCCCCTCTCGCTGTGTAACATAATCAGAACCTGTCTTTTGCGGTTTAGGAACCGTGAGGGATGGCAACCTCACTGGTGGGTTAGGAGCCGCGAGGGATTTCAGTGGCGCTGGCATCACCGAGGTTGGATTGGCATCCGCTTCCTCAGCCGCCATTTTGTGCGCTTGTTTTGGTGAAATGATCGCTGGAGGTGACAAGCACGGTGGTCCGAACTGCAAGAATGAAACCGTAGCATCTCGTGGCTCTGCTGAATGAAGCGATCTTGGAGGCGGTCCTCAGCAGATTGCCAAGCGAGATCCAGGCAGTCGCGGCCAGGAGTGCAAACCGAAGCTCGTGAAAATGTTGAAATGTGAAAATGTGTTCGTGGAGTTGAACGCCATCCTCTTTGTGGTCGATTGTTCTGTAACAAATACTGGCTAAAGTAATCTTGCGCTCTCGCTTTGAAACTGGCAGGCAGGACTCGGAGGCAGAGATGCAATGAATCTTGGACATTTATTTAAACAAAAACAAGAAAACGTGACGAGCTAAGCTGAGACACACAACCGGACATGTAACGTTAACAATCGACAAAAGGGCTTTGAGCAAGACAGTTTAAATACTAGACACAATCAAAGGATAATGGGGAACACCTGGACACACGGCTGGCAAGGAGTGAACACTGATTACAAGGGCGAGGTTACAGATGAGGACAGCACAAGGGAGACAGAAGGTAAACAGAAACACAGAGCACATGGCACAACAAAACACAACAAAGATCACAAGGGCACTTAAGACAGGGCGAAAGACACATAAAGTTCATGACTAGCTTAAGTGCCATCCTGAGCTGTACTGGCACATCAACTGATCGTGACAATGATGCATGTTTTCTCCAAATATATGAATACATTTTACCAAAAATAGTAGTCTTAGTCTTGTTCTATTAGGAAGACAAACACAAAACAGACAGATACATAACTCTTTTTAAGATGCAAAAATTAACTGCAAACTGATTTTTTTTAATGTGTCTACAGATGTTTAATTTTTTCCCTTTCTTTTTTTTCCCAAGTTTAGAGTTGTATGGTTTCCTTTTTTTTTTTTTTTTTTTTTGCATTTTTCTGCAGAACTTTCTGTGTTCTGTACGATAAATGAGCCTTCAAATCTTATCTTATCTTAAAAAGTCCTCACCTGATCTCACCTCACATGATCTACCAAAAATAGACAGCTGGCAACTATACTAAATGTTTTATAACTACCTGACTTAATCCTGAATTAAAGCAGAAATATGTGTTATAAGCATTATGTGTCTATTATATGTCTAAATAATGAGATATATGTACATTTAAATAGCTTATTAATCCTTTAGCTTCACTTTAATAACCTTATGAACCACTAACAACTGGCTTGTCAACCACGTAATTACTTAAAATAATTTTTTTTTTTAAATAAAATATGAAAATACAATTGTTAAACATTATTATAGATATACTTAAGGATAAAAGCTGTATTTTTAAACTGCTTAATAATGCATATTAATGTTGGAACAATGCTTTATAAAGGATTAATTAAATATTTACTAATGCTTAACTAATAATTTATTATTTATTATCATGTCAAAAATTGTATTACAAAGGAATCTAATTGGATAATCATGTTTGACATAGAAAAACCCAATGTAAAGTCACTTTTAATAATATTTTACCCTGAGGTAAAAAAAAAAAGGTCTTCTTAAGTTTTAATTCCTAAAGTATACATAGTGTTTCTAATGTCTTTTGCCCTGGAATGTGAAGAACCCAACTTAGTTGTCGTCCCAGCAGCGAATCAAGAGCATCGTGTTCACACCTGCCTTTGCCCTTTCTTGAAAGTGTGTGAATGAAAATTAAGAGTGCTCAAGCATTAGTGAATTGTCTTTTTGGTTGTTTACTTGCAGCCGATGAGAGTATACCTATATATCCCAGAGAATGGCTGACATATATAACATACAGGTCCTGAAGGCCAAGTGCTTTAATCCTGTATGAAAATGTTAATGAGATAAAAGCAACCCAACCTCACATTCCTGTGCGCCGTGAGGAATCCCAGCCACTCTTATGCACATAAGAGGCGGCTTTGTGCCCGTGTCTCGTAAGCCAGAAATTAGCACTGAAAGAGAGGGGGAAATGGAGAGAATGAGTGAAAGGAATAAGGGAAAAGGACAGAGAGAAATGCCAAGGGCGTAGGTGTCAAACACTTGGGCCCCTATTTTGTGTGTGTGTGACTGGGTGAAGCGCTTGATATTGAGCACCTCTTTGAATCCTGCTCTGATTTGGACTCCATTAAGGCGCCTGGGCATTTTTTTCTCATGGAGCAATTCTCAAGGGCTTTGGGCCATTCTGTGAAAACCATGTGGGAGCAGAGAGAGCGAGAGACGGGAAGAATTAGAGGGGTGGGAGAAGGAAAACTGGGAAGTGCACATGCTCAATGTGTATTTACTTTGTTTCCAAACTGGCAACAAGAAAACGCTGATCCCTGATGCTCACGAGACAAGACACCAGAAAAGCATCGCGCCTGTTTGGTTTGGTTCTTAAACAGGAACACGACCGCATGCGACCTCATGCATGTTTGGACTTTAATCAGGGTTGGTGGACTTCTGTCTATGTGTTGGGGCAAATTAGGGTAATCTGGGATGTTACTGAATAAATGATTAAGCAAGTTAAATAATAGTAATAATATTAGTAGGTTTAAGGTGCAAAATATCGAAAATTATCTTAAATTCCACTTTGCATACAAATCTTTTGTTTTAGAAAAAGATATCATTAGCAAGAATTGGTTTAATATTTACTGACAATGCTGAATCTTGAAAACTGGAAGTAAATGATACTGTACATCAATTTGTAAAGCATTTTTACTGTTACTGTAATTATTAGCACAAGCATCTGTGCCCATATTTTAGAAACCTATTACTTACACTTCGCCACATTCTAAAACATAATATTACAGTTTTTATTAAAGACATCTGTATGTCTGAACTGGTTCATACGTTTCTTTGAATGGTTTATGAATCTGACTAATTTGATCAGTTATAGATGCATTGAATTTGTTAAAGAGATATTTTAGATTATATTAGTTCTGTGCAATAGGTCTTAAAGTAACAGCAGCCTAATACTGCTGCTGTCTGTCATGAAAAATAATTAAATAACAAAAGAAAAGCATAATATTACTTGCTGTTCTTTAATAAAAAAAACTACTTTTGAATGCTGTGCTGTGTTTTATTTTTAAATGTGATTATTTCATTTAACTGTTAAACACATCTTGCTTCGATTGGCATCCTTGCATATAAAATAAATAATACATGTGGAGTTCTCTCTAAAACATGTTTTTACTGTTACAGCTAAGAGTAACCATGAAAAGTGTTAAATTGTAGCATTATATTTAGATACTCCCGTTGCATGAAAGGATACGGATATGAGCACTGTAGCTGATGACTGTTGAGTCATTGCAACTTGTGTTCTTCACTTCACTCACCAATGCTCTCATGTGCAAACATGATATAAAAAAGAAATTCATTGTATAGCGAGACCGCATTACTGAATATAACCTCATGCTGTTTGATTGACTGCTCCAGCGATTATAAAGGGAGCGTTTTTTGATTGCTTTCTGTAATATATGAATAGGCTTTGGAATGAAAACAGTTAGGCTACTCATACGTTGTATAAAAAGTCTGTTTGCAAAACATGCGCTGAAACTGTGACTGAATAACCAAAGAATCCGCAGTAAATTGTACTGAAACAAATAAAAAAAAAACGCTCTACTGTATGTCCAAATATAAAGAATAACTTTCCAGAATTAGCATCATTGTTGATGCTGTTAAGTCAGGTGGTCCTGTATTGCTCTTCTCTCCTCATCTCACTAAACTCCAGTGGGCGGGGCTAAACAGGCAGTGATATAGAAGCAGGTGTTGATCATCTTCTGTGGAGGCGGTGCTTATATCCTCACTATTACATCAGCACAAAAAGTTGCTTTCTCAAGCTGTCATTTTGGCAGACTGGCCTCAGTATAAGCTGTTTTTAACCGTTTTAGACGTTTTTAGTACAATGACCTTTTATATGGTAAAAGATCAAAGGAATTTTGTTTTCTCAGTTTAAGACACCTAAAAAAAAGGAGCCCCTCAGAAAAAAGAGAGATTGGATCGTTTACTTAGAGAGAGGGAAAGAGAGAGAGAATGGAATTTGTGAGATAGCAAACACTAAACTAAACATTTGAGAGCGATATAAAAGAGCAATGTTGACTGATCTCTAGGAGTTAAATAAGATTCCTCATGGTGTCATTTCCTTCTGAAGCTGAGAAACCCTGACAAACAGTGTTAATCCGTCCTTCCAGTACAACCACCATGCTCTCAGAGCAGAATACGGCCTTTGGTAGTTGTCCTGTCTTGGGGTGATCTGAACTTGACCTTTCCAGCCCTCCACACACTTGCAGACATTCCGGAAGCCGTTGTTTTAGGAGGTGCCTGAGGCTGTTAACAGAGACACAATGGTGGGAGTGTGCCTAAGATAAATGTTTTGAGAGCAGGCCGGGGAGTTTGCATTTAGGCCGGTTCTTCCTTTAGAATATCACCCTCAATTATTGAACAATTACGCATTCATAGTCACACGTTTAAACTGTAATTGTCTCCTCTAATATTGCTGGTCCTGAAAATGGCAGCTATACTTCATACTTGGCCAAAGTGTTTTGGTTCCTCCACGTAGAAGACTTCTGATGGAAGTCAACTTAAAAATTCGAGTTTTCAATGAGAGCTCCCAAGGGCGATACTTTACCTGTTTGATAGGTTAGTTGTAACCTTAAAACACACACACCTTGACATTTACGTGGAAGACGTAATTCTTCAAAACCCCTCTCTTTATTGAGGTCCAGAGAGCCAAAGTAAACGATTTTGCAGCTTATCGCGTCTGCTGCTGGGTTTTGTCACAAAAACAGGACTGTATTTTACCTGCGTGTGACATTTATTGTTCACACTAACTATTTGCTTCACATTTAAGAGGCCCATTCATGCAGCAGTTGACGTTATTTGGTTGTTTAACTTGGCTTGCTGTTCTGCCAGCTGCCATTGTGCAATTAAAATTTGTATATATTGATATTTAGCATTTTTCCTTTTCTGATAAACCATTGTTAGTGATTTAGTGTGTACTGTTGAAGATCAATTTCATTAATGAAATAGTAATAACTTTTAAAGTAAATGATAAATTAAATAAATCACATGTGTACATATCATATAATTAAAGTTACTGTATTTATAACTATGTCCATTCATATGAACAATATTACAGGCACATAAGCTGTTAATCTGAAAGCATTTGTTAATATATACAATAAAATAATTCATCTTAGCTACTATGGACTTTTTTTTACGACTGTGCACACAATAGGCTACAATTGATAGAAAGTATATTATTAGTATACATTTAGCTGTTTTCCCCCCTAAAAATAACATTTAGTAATAGAAATAATATTTTAAAAGATCATATTTGGGACCAAAAATAAACACACAGCCATGTGAGTTCATGTATCATTAAATATGTTCATTTATGAGAATCATAATATATTAGTATGCATTACGGGACAATACACAGCTTTTGCAAAGTACACAATAAAACATCATATACAGGAGGACCATGAACATTGTAAATGTCTTCCAAACAAATAAAAACTGTTCAGAGTCATTTTCCAAAATATCTGGAAAACTGGTCAAAGTCTACTTGTGAGGTCAGGGTTTCTCCAAACAACTAGACCATTTGTGAGTTTTAATAAACCATAGCCACTGACTTTCAGTTCATAAGCACTGTCAGAGTTTCAGAGCTGGACAGTGACTGAATGTTAAAAGTGTGTGCGTGTGTGTGGATGCGGGTTTATGTGGTTTATGAGGACACAAAATGTATAATGACATGGGTATGACATAGGTATTACAATATGTAAATGTTTTATTAGGATATTTTTAGTGTCCCCGTAATTCAAAAGTCTTAAAAAACATACTAAATGGTGTTTTTTTGAAAATCTAAAAAATGCACACAGTTTCCTGTAAGGGGTAGGTTTAGGTGTAGGGTCAGTGTAGGGCAATAGCACATACAGTTTGTCCAGTATAAAAACCATTACGCTTATGGAGAGTCCCCAAAAATCACAAAAACCAACATGTTTGTGTGTGTGTGTGTATACATAAGACAATAATTCACTGCACAAACCATGTTTATTCCTGCAAGAAAAAGATAAATCTCTGTGCCAAATAATTGGACATAGCCTTGGAAATCTACAACAGAAAGTTCACGAAAAGTTTTGGGATACAACCCTGTTTATTTTGTTGTTAAAAAGTTCCAAAACCTTCTTATTACTAGATATCAAACAGTTATAGTTTATTTTAGGTATAAGGTCATCATTTAATGCTGAGATGTTTGTAAAAAACAGCTGTTAGCTGACATTTTTACATTACATTAAGGTTAATCCATATTAGAACCAAAGATGAAACAACCCAGTTTTTTTAAAGTGTAAGATCACGCACAATAATAAATTAGTAAGTGCTTCATAAGTACTAGTAAACAGCCACACACACGCTAACAATAAACTAGTTGGTAAAAAATTGGTCCTTAAAATAAAGTGTTACCAGTCATATGTTATTTGCATTTTACCATTTGCATGTAGCATTATTTGTTCGCTGCCGTCCTCCATCACTGCAATCTTGTGACTCATATTTAACCAGATATGAAGCATAAGTATTGTACGCCAGATTTATAATTTGAACCAGAGTCAGATAATAACTTGGCAGCAGTAATGTAAGCAAATGCCGTGTGTTTGTCACATAAAGAGGGATTAAATGAACAGTCATAATTTCATTGCCTAATTAAATTAGGCAAGGACCTAATATAAAATCAATACCAGTATAACGGGTACACATCTGAATAACCTATATGTTGTCGTACTATGATCAACGTTTGTCTATTCTCCCAAATCACCCAGCCTTGTTTTGCCAGCTATTGTGGGCTTACAATTGTTAAATGTAAGCAATTAACAAGTATGATACGGCATCATGCCAACATAATGTACCGTTTCCGCTTTCTTCAGCATGCCGGAAGACCCAGTGGGCTTCTCACCCCTTTGTCGAACAGCTATGTAACTGAACGTGAGGTTTTGATCAGCAGTGTGAAGCTGGGGAGAATTAAAGTAGTGAACACAGAACAGAGACGTGACTCATGGCCGCATTCCCGATCAGTCGAGAAGCTCAAAGAGCTCATTCTAAATCACCATCTTATTGAAAGAGCCAGGCTACTGGGAAGCAGCTATGTGGAATATTCCGGATCACTTCTCAATCCTTTGGAAACACAAAAAGGGTTGCTTTAATCATTGTGAAGACAAACAAAACCTATCCTAATTAACTGAACTGACATGTATGGTCTGGCTAATTTTATTATTCGGCGCTGATGAGCAAATGAAGCGGTAATGCGAAAACAAGAATAGAAGTAGCACGCAAATTTGAAAGGGCAATAGTGTCGAAAACACTGTGTGTGTATGTAAAAAACAGAAACAGCCTGCTGTCCTATTCCAATCCTAAAGCATTTCCTTGATGATAATCATTGCTATGGCATCACTCATGGAAACCAAACATCATAATACACAAACAAGATGAGATGCATACAAACACTGAGGTGAGACACTCGAACACACACTCACACTCTTTCACTCAGGGATGGGATCCTTTGATGTCATTTCAGTCAGAAAGAAAATGCTGTTAGCCTTTTTTCCATATGCATCATTGTGACACTCTCCTTTCCTGAAACCCACAACCAGAGGCTTTCATGCTGTTTTTTATTATTTATAATTTTTTGCCGTTTACTCCTCTGTTGCCACTGATGTTGTCATCAGACCCGTTGAGCAGAATCTTCAATGTGTGCCTGAAGCTAAATGTGCGGCCTGCTCATGCTTTCCCAGACTTCCTTATACAAGAAAGACACACAAAAGTATATCAGATGCATTTAATGTGCAGGTGGATGAATGAGACCTCTGGGTTTGCATACACAAAATATCTCTCATATTCGTATAGACACGAGTACGCAGACGTACGCAAAAACACAAGGCCTGGAGTTTGAGGTGATGAGAGAAGAAAGGATGGAAAATATAGCTCGTGTTTCAGCTCCGTCGCTTTCCATATGGACATGATATACACCTGTTTAAACTATGAATGCAGAAATAAAGTAGGAACAAAAGAAAAACAAACTGAAAGAAAGAAAGAAAAACGGAACAAGGTTAAAAGAAAGGAAAAAATGTCCAAAAAAAAGGTCAAAAGAAAAAAGAATGAAAGAGAAAAAGGCAGCTAGAGCAAAAAATTTCCAAAAAAAGAACAAAAAAGGTATTGAAAGAAAGACAGAACAAAAACAGTGACAAGAAAGAAAGAAAGAAAGAAAGAAAGAAAGAAAGGTAACAAGGATGAAAGAAAGAAAGAAAGAAAGAAAGAAAGAAAGAAAGAAAGATAGAAAGAAAGATAAAGTTAGTAAGATAGAAAGAAAGAAAGAAAGAAAGAAAGAAAGAAAGAAAGAAAGAAAGAAAGAAAGAAAGAAAGAAAGAAAGAAAGAAAGATTGATTGTGGAGATACTAAATCAAGTCACATGTAAAGCTGCTTGTTTGTTCCAGACAGTAAAGGATGATAAAAAGGCATATTTAGTGGGTTTTTGTGGGGCCCTGTGGGGCATTCTGGAGATTTCCTGTTGTTCTGAATCACACTAGACTATGAGCTGGATTATTGTTCTAACACAGGCACCAGCTGTGAAACAATTGCTGCCCCATGCAGTCATCCCTGGAGTCTCTTATTCTCTCTGATGCAGTGTCCTTATATTGCATCCTTGTTTTTTTATTTGTGGTTATATCATCCTATGCATGCATACCTTCCCTTTTTGTGCTTCTGCTTGTCTTCCTAGGTCTCAAACATATAACTGGTGACAAGTGAATCTGGTTTGAAGGCGGGAGGTAATTGTCATATGCGATTGGGGAGAGACAGAAAGATGATTACAACAGATGCAACAGTGCCAAAGGGCTTTCAGGTTCCCTTCCCTGATCTCTCTTCCTCATTAACGGTGTAAGTCACTCCATCTCGACACCATCAGACTGCCACCTCAGTGTACTGACACCACTCTCACTTTACGAAACCCTCAGGAGCTTCTCTGCTCGTGCTAAATGTAGGGCAAAGCATTGGGGAAGTTAAACATTCACAACTTTGCACTTCTAATTACATCTCCAGTAAACTAGTTCTTGCTTAGTTTCTGACAGCTGAGCTGATGCCAGAGTCATGCGCCAGGCGAAGGCATTAGGGGGCAGTGACATACTGTGCCCACCCAAATGGCTTGCCAAGTATATGGAGAAAAAGAATAGGACAAAAAAATTCTCATGAGATTTTGCTAGAATTAGCTCACTCGACTGCTTGAAGAAGCTGCCTATAACTTCTGCTTTTGTAGGATCGGTATCTTCTACCAAAATCTAAACTGTAGCATTTGTGGGATAGGATGGGCTGACTGTAGATGAATAGCTGCTGTGTATATACATTAAGATATTAAAGATACATTTTGTTTATTTACAGTATATACAGTATATTATTTTGAAAAATATATTTATAATAAAACAGTTTAATTCTCACATCTAAAGAACTGATATATACTGCTAATCTATACTAGCCAGAGCATTTATGCGCTTAAAAGGCAAGCAAAATTTTTATTTGATGACATATATATGAATATGTTATAAATATGCATTTCTTAAATCTTTGTCACAGTCTGAATTGATAACGTAGTATTGATTACATATTCAAAGCTTAATGTTTGTTTTCCCCATCACATAAGCCATATATCATATTTATTATATCTTCTGCTTTGAATAATAGATGTAACATGTTATGCATTCGTCCACCGAGATGAACAGCTCATTAGAGACAAATTTGCTTTGGGTTATGTTTATTTATACTACAAAAAAGTCCATTCAGCACAAATACTGTATTTGGTTCACTCTAAAAAATATAAATATGGCAAAACTAGAGCAGAGCCCTTCCAAAGCATACTCCCTAGCACATAATATTTACGTATTTTTATATTACGTGCATTTACTGTACGTAGTTTAGATCTAGATCAAGGAAAAGAAAATGCTGCACCCCTAGCCTGGCTTCCGCGACTTTTAAAGGGGTCATACAAACCCAGTTTTCCACTTTGTTTTAAAATTTCTCAAAGATAGTTTTAAAAAAGCTAATTTTACCCTGTCATAAACAGCTCTTTTGAAATCTCTCTGTTGTGTGTACTTCTCCTTTAAATCTACACGAGCTTTGCTGACTTCGCCCCTCTTTTCCAGACACTCTCTTCTTTTTTTAGCGGTATTCATAGTGATACTTGCTAATTAGCACATTATTAGGAAAGGCGATTTGCAAAGATTCATTAAAAGACATTATACTCACTGCTTCTGTA
>JAUCNO010000710.1:5219410-5229986 GCA_032353835.1 Enteromius viviparus | reverse complement strand
TCATCCGGGTACTTCTCGCCTACTGAATTTCGAATGCCATGAATTCGGACATACTACTCGCCTCGCATGCTGTTTTTAGAGTACTATATAGTAGGGAAGTAAGGGATTTCGGACACAGCACTAGTTTCTGTTAGATTATCAATTATGTTCAGGTGTGTCTCATTGCGTGTCTCATTGCGTGCTCTATTTAATGTCTGTTCAGTTTAGTCTCTGGGTCGGTTCATTATATGTTGCTACTTTGGTGTGTATCTACGATTGTGCCTACCTGCCTGTCTGTAACCTTTGTGAGTATTAAAATAGCTGTTATTTGAAGAGTTTGAGTCTTTGCTCGTACTTCCCACACTGGGACCGCGACAGAATGAACCGACCCTAAAAGAAACAGTGAGTAGCGTGTTACCATTTGTTTTATTTTCCGTGTTTTTTGTCAGTTTTTATTTTTGACTGCATGAATTCCCCGTTTAACCCTGACTATTTCCTCCTCCTGCTGGAGCAGGGGAAGAGATCGCTCAAGGACCATACCAGACAGTTTCTACACATTATATGTTTCACCAGCTTTTCGGACAGCACGCTCTGTGCTTTCTACAACAAAAGCCTGAGACCTGAGCACAGATTGCCGCTGTCCGAAGATGGTCCTCGAGCAGACTTTGCCGCCTTCGTTAGACACTGGCAAAGAATAGATCATCCTTTACCATTTGTCCCATGGAAGAGCTCGCCAGTGCCACTCCCGACCCAGAACCCAGCCCACCATCTCGCCGCAGCGCGGAGCTCGAGCCCAAGCCCACCGATGACGGAGATTCAGTGCCTGACGCGACCAACTAGTCATCGCCAAAAGGAGCAACAGAGCTGAGGATCGCCCCGGAGCCAGAGCAGTTGACGTCAGACTAGGTGCGAGAGCCGGCCAAGGAGCCTGCCATGTTGGAGATTGCCAAGGACGATGCACCCTCCTGTACCCATGCCTCGTTGGCGCCCCCCAGTGCCGATGCCTCGCAAATTCCCTCCAGCTCCTAGGGTATGCCCTCTAATGCCTACACTGGGCATTGAAAATAAAGATCCGCCCACCCAGCCAATCTTGTCCACTCCACCGCTGTGGCCTGCCAGCACCGCTGCTCATCCTCAGCCCACCACCTGTGTGCTGGAGTCGCCACGGGTCTGCCAGTCCCTATCGGCGTCGTGGCTGGAGGATCCCTCGTCCCTCTGACCCGTCGTCTCCACCATGGCACCTAGCTCCCTCCTCTCCACCATGGCCCGTCCGTCCGCCGGTTTCCCCAGGCTCCAGAGTTTCTCCGGCTCTGCCTTGGTCTGTAGTCAACCATCCGTCGCCTCGGGACTCCACTCCTCCAGCTGCACCTCGTCCCTCCATCCTGCCAGCTCTGTCAAGCCTCTCCCTCCCTCCAGCTTCAGCCTGGTCCTCTGTCGCTCCGGCTCCACCGCGGGTCCTCAGCGTCCACCTGAATCTTCGGCTCTCCGCCTCGGGCTCCTGAGTGGCTCCTCCCTCCGTCTGCTCCTCCATGGGTCGGCAAAATGGCTGGGCTCTGGGTCCCACCGGATTCCTCCTGCTCCAAGCCCTTCCTGTTTCCTCCCTGGTTCCTCCCTCCGTCTGCATCACCATGGACTCTACCAGTCGTCCTCCTCCTGGACACCCGACCACCTCCAGAACCTCCTCTAGACTTTTCCTCACTCCCTGCTGCTTGTCTGCGCCGTGAGGACGCAGCTTCCGGGAGGGGGGTGAACTGTAACGCCCTGGACTGTGTTTGTTTTCATTTCCCCATGTGCTCTGTCTCTGTGACCTAGTTTCTATTTGACTATCAATTATGTTCAGGTGTGTCTCATTGCATGTCTCATTGCGTGCTCTATTTAATGTCTGTTCAGTTTAGTCTCTGGGTCAGTTCATTTATATGTTGCTACTTTGGTTTGTATGTACGATTCTGCCGATTCTGAGTATTAAAATAGCTATTATTTGAAGAGTTTGAGTCTCTGCTCGTACTTCCTGCACCGGGACCATGACACATATATGGCAATAAATGTAACGTACTGTAGCACATTTTGTAAGAGAAAGTCACCTATGGTGATTAAATATGGCAAATTTAAGTTGTTTAGACTTAAACAACGTAAATTTAAAAGATGGACACCTTTTTATGCTCACAATCTAGGTTTCCAAAGTAAAGTTAAAAAAAAATGTTATTAAAAATGTGCTTCCAGGGACCTGAACCCATGACTTTGGCATTTTTGGTACCATTTTCTGATCCAACATAAACCTAGTTTTAGACAATGGCAACATTTACTGTAAGCTTTGACCAATGTCCTCAGTCTTCTCACAGTTGTGCAAATTTTGGTGAGTTTTCAAAGACTGTTCCACTGTGTATTTACTGTACTGCCCTGGGTAAACATTCAGTAAACTTCTTAAGCATCTTAATTTGTCTCAGAGTTGAAAGCGGAAGACAAGTGGAATCGGTGGAATTCTAGATTGGAGCTGAGCTCAAAAGATAAAGACATTTGCTGCAGCGCTGGACACCAGACGATGAAGAATTTGGCAGGGCTGGATAGGCTTCCCCACGGAACATAAATCAGTTTGAAAGAGGGGGACCACAATGCAAGCACTTCCCATCGTTTTGGCATTCCTTCTGTTTTTCAAGCCCATGTAAATCATACTCACGACAGGCCGGGGCTGCAGATGTGTGGCCCATCGGTTCCACCGCAGCAGGAGTCTGGGGTCCAAATCCCAAATGATCCGTAAATAGTAATCTCTCTCGGATCGCGGCGTGATGTGGCATGGAACGGACAGATTGTGCTTTTCCACTGCAGGTGTCGTCACTCTGGTCTCATTGTCTCTCACCAGCTGAGATTTACATCCCTTGAACGGCACTAAGAAGCCTCATTGACGCTGTGTTACTGGAATGCAGCTCCACGCTGAGGGAAGGCCTCGGTGATGAGCTTTACAAGGTGTACAGTTGACGAGGGTGATTGCAAGGGAATGCAAGGCTATACTTTCAGGAAAAAATGGTACATCTTTGTGCCCTATTTACCCCAAAACCATGCATATAAGTACCTTAAGGGCACGCATAGGTCATTTAAAAGTTTACATTTCTGCCATATCTAAAAGTCACATTTTGAGGCATAAAATTCCTGCTTCTTTACAATGCTCCATTTATCAAAACCTTTTACCACCTTGCATATATCATATCTGTGTAAAATTGCATTTGTTTCATTGCCAAGGTCAACCCATTTGCAAATATGGTATATTTGGTATATACGTATATTTGCTTAAAATTAAAACATTGTACTTTTTTCTTTTTTTTCAAATAGTTTTGCAGAATTGTGGTACCAGGAACATAATTTGGTTGCACTTCTTTTTGGATGCGAGTGTTATTTTCCATGTACTGTATAATATAAATTATGTTATTCTTTACAGATGCATTACAAAACAGACTTAAGCATATTCGCTTGTGTTCCTGCTCTAAAAGTCTCATATTTGGGGTATAAAATTAAGGATTTTTACAACTTGATATTTATTATATATAACATTATCCCACACACACACACACACGTTGGTTTTTGTGATTTACAGGGACTCTCCATAGGAGTAATGGTTTTTATACTGTACAAACTGTATGTGGTATTGTCCTACACCTAAACCTACCCCTTACAGGAAACTGTGTGCATTTTTAGATTTCCATAAAAACACCATTTAGTATTTTTTTAAGACTTTTGAATTTACGGGGACACTAAAAAACTCCTCATAAATCACTTTCATATTGTTATACCTATGTCATACCTACAGTATGTCATTATACAAATTTGTGTCATTGTGTCACCCGCGTACACACACACTTATAAATAAGCACTGACATTTTTTATGCTCTAATACGTAAAAGATAGAAAACTGAATAGATAGAAAAAAGATAGAAAAGATAGAAAAAGATGTCTCTAAATCTTGGATTCAGACTTCGTCAACCAGTTTTCTTTTAGTTAGCACAGGTCTTGTATTTCTCATACATTGGTCATAGGCATCATTGATCTGAGCTTATGCACCATAGTATTTGAGTGAAAGAGAAAAAAAAAAAAAAAAAATTGATAATTTTGGCAATGTTCACTCAAAAACCCTAACCCTACACATGAGTTTAGATCAGTGAGGCCTACAATCAATCAGTTCCAAAGAGTAATACCTCTACTTATGGAAAGTTGACCAAATCTAACGCAATAAATAACATAGCATTGCAAGAAATTCACAAGCAGTCATTTGTTGGCCATTCACTGCTGAACACCACAAACGTAATCCAGCAAGGGAAAAAATTCAAGAACACAAAAATCACTTTTTTGGGGAAAGTTGTTGTTGTTGTACTCTGTGTGAGCAAAGTCAGTTACGTTGTAATCCAGGGATAGCATTAAATTAGCCTTTTCAGGGGGGACAAAACCTCTCTGGGTCAAAGTGACATTAGGGTTAAACCCATTCCACAGGTTTCCCTACAAAACCAACGCAAAACATGTGGAAAAATTGACATATTCCTTTTCCTAATGTCTGAGTGCACAAGAATGCCTTAAAGGGATCATATCATGTGGAATCAAATTTTCCTTGATCTGTTGAGATTTAAAGACTTTAATGGACTTTGAAAACATAATGTAATTTTAGAATTCAAAACATCCTCCTCAGAGGAAAAAAAAGTATTTTATTGAAGCTAAACTGCTTATTACAAACAATACTTAAATTAAGAGTGGGACAAAAAGACATGATGCATGCGACACTTTCAGAAACCATTAGTATTGCATGCTAGCGACCACTTTATAACATTCAAGTTCATCTCAATAAGGAGATAAAGAATAAAACAAGGAGATGTACTTATCTATGAGCCAAATCAATGAAGAATAAGAAGGTGTTTCTGAAGCTACTAATTAAAAGTCTGCCTGAGGAACAGAGAGCAGTAGCCTGCTGTCAGTCAGACTCAATTATATAAGAAGCAAGAAAATGAGATGAAACTTGCAGTCTGGCTGTAGGTGTGTTTTCTGTAGACGCCACAGCGGGCTGAAGCTCAACCAATCTGCCACACGCTCGAGCTGCAGTTACCCCACCGCGGACAAGAAGCCGAGGAGCAGAGCTGTAAATTACAAACTCCAGGAGATCGTTCATCCTGACTGTGGTTCGACTGTCCTGCTGCAAGTCATGTAAAGCTTACATCACCTTTAGAAATAAACTAATTTTCTCTCACTCCTTCCTCCTATGGCAAACTTTGCATACTTTGAATAATTGAACATTTGTGTGCACAAAGCCTATGATATTCTGGTGCCTAAATATGATTTTTTTTTTTCCCCCATCTGTTTTATTTACTACCTGTCAAAATTATGAATGTAACAGCACGTCTCTGCCACACATTTTCAGGTACCATCATTATTTATCATACAAAATATCTGTGTAGAGAAAGCCTATAGCTGCACTCTACCACATATACTTTCTAATGAAAAGTTACTAGCAACTAGTAACTAGGTGGCTTCCAGCAACAGGGTGGGAGAGGAAGAAGGAAAGAACTTCCTGCTGTGAGCCAAAAGTGTCCTGGGAAACACACTGAAGTCAATTACATCCTGAGCTAGAGAGCACACACAATGCTCTGACCTGTGTGACTGTTTGTCTGGTAACCCTTGGCAACACCAACATGCAATATGTCATCGCTCTGTGACCAGCTTCCCGCATCTGTCAATACAATGTGACGCATCATCAGCTCCAAAGAGTGTTTTTATGAAGTCTCTTCTGCTTTTAAAGAAGTCTGCATTTATTTGATCAAAAATGCAAGACAAATAATATTATGAAATATTATTGCAATTCAAAATAACAGTTTTCTATTTGTTTATATTGTAAAATGTAATTTATTCCTGTGAATCAAAGCTGATTTTACAGCAGCATTACTCCAGTCTTCAGTGTCGCTGCAGAAATCATGTGATTAGTTTTCAAGAAATTACAATTTGCTTCTTTTCTGAAAACCGTGAAGGTACATGCATTTCTAGTATTTTTAGTGCATTAAAAAAAAGAGCATGCCAAGGAAATGGCGAGTGTTTTAGCTCAAAACCCTTGACTCTACGGTGCAGCCGCTGAGTGATCTTGACATTTGCGTTTTGTTGTGTTGGACACAGGACACAGAATTCACAGAATTTCCCATTAGAGAGTGTAGAGGGCAGATAGCATATCTCAACAGAGTTATCCTGCGGAAATAGAGGTCGCTATCTGGACAAATATACCAGTTATAGGGCTCGAGCCTTTGCCGTCATTTGAAATGCCTCCAGCTACACGCTTAGCTTACACAGGAAGGATTCACCAGTTTCCAAAAAGTACGTTTTTCTGTATTCATTTACTGAATAGAAGAAATATTTTCCACACTGGAAGTGAAATACTGACGTGAAGTGATGAAATCAAAGCCAGTCAAAACACATTTGAAGTCTACTATAGAGTGCTACAGGGATGATGTAGGCCAAAATCCAGAAACAAGTTAGCACTTTAGTAACTCCGGTCCCATCGTCCTTAGGTCTATGGGTTTCTGGTTAAATGTTTTTTGGTTAAATGTCTAAAAATTGGTCCTGTGGTTAACTAAAGCTCAAAGCATTTTCACATGCATACTTCAACATTAAATACATATAATACATATAGTAATACCCCCAAACAGGCAAACTCATCTATTCACTAGTCCACTTTCACAGCTTAATTGTGTTTATAATCATGCTTTGCAGAATACTCCTTTAACCAATGAGATTTCGGTGTGGGTGGGGCTACCCAGCATGAAGCAGTAGCCAAAAAATAAAAACGGAAATGTTTTCAGAATGTTTATATACACTCAAAAATGTTAATTGAGTTGACCCAACTCAATAAAATTTCATTGCATTCATTTTTTAATGAGTTGGGGCTACACATATTTATTGGATGGAAATCCTGCCCTCATCCAATGAAAAACATTTTTAATGTAGTATATAATGCAGATCTGATTGATTTGAAAATACTTAATTTTTACTTTATTGATGAGAAAAACAGTTGCACAACAACTACGCCGCAAATACGAGGCAATGATCCCTAACTGGTTTCACAGACAGAAATCTGATCTTCTTGTATAATATGTAGAATAGTTATTATGGCTTAAAAATGCCTCTGCGTTCTGACAGCATGTGGGCCACCCAGCGGGAGATCACGACTCTGTCTGAATCATCCCTCAACAGTCAATGACAGAAGACCTTCATCCATCATTTCCTCCCTATTGGCAGCCATTGCGCAGATGTAGTCATGATTGGATTGCGTTCATTTTTGCGTTCACTGCAAATGCGCCCTTTGATGTGATGGCAACAGCAGTGTTGAGGAGGCTAGTTTGAAACTGTTAGCCAAGCTACATTACAAGCTACTCATCATTTAAAAGTAGTTCAGCTACAGATCGTCCCAGCAGCGGCAGCAGATCTGAAAGGAATCTTGGGTAATTTGCTGGAATAATACTAAAAAAAGTGGGTAATAGTAAAGGAATCTGATTTTTGGCCTTGGTTTGAACATGTGACGGCACAAAAAAGAGTTACTGAATCAAGAAGCACAAATTCGGTTTGTCTGTGCCAGTGTGTAGTACATAAAAAAGTGTGTGTGTGTGAGAAAGAGTAAGAGAGAGAGAGAGAGAGAGAGAGAGAGAGAGAGAGAGAGCACAAAACGTGCCCGTTTACTCTAGCATTCATTATTCCACCTTTTCTCTAGCTCAGGGTGGTCCTGCGTTAGCCAGAGCGCTATCACAGACACAGGCCAAAAAAGTTCCATGATCCATTGTTAGAAGCAGAAGTATTTTTCCCCTTTCTACTCAGTGTGATGCTGCAGTAATGCAAACTAAGTAGGCTAATTGATATTTTTTTTTAAACATAAAATATAAATAATGTATTAAAATGAAATAGTAAACAAATCTATATCATTACATGCTATATTTTTATTATTATATTTTATACATTTATTATAATAAATAAGTTTTAATACAAATCAATTGTTAAAAAAAAAAATATATATATATATATATAATGTCATTATTAATATAAATAATATAATTTAAATTTCTATAAAATATTTAAAAAAAATAATAATAAGTTTCTGGCTAAATTGAGAATTCCTCTAACTCAGTGTAACATTGTAACACTGTCTTTGTATAAAACTATAGAATTAATAAATGTTTAAATATTACAATAATCTAATACATGTATATAATATATTTTTTCTAAACAAATTAATTTAAAAAAGGCTAAAATGTTAAAAAAGAAAAACTAGCAGAAACAAATGTCACACCACACAAGCAGATATTGACTCATATGCAATACACAACTACGCACAACCCTTAAACCCCAAAATACATGTTTACTTCTGAGCTGCTGTTGTGGTTGCCCGCTAAAAGAATGTTAGCACGGTCAACATACTGTGTCATCGGTTTTTCAAACAATACTTACACACAATGCTTTCAAGAAATGTCTTGTCCATGTGGCGTGGTAATACCATGGTATTCTTTGAGTGCCTCAGGGAATCATGTAAATCTAATGGTTTTTAGTTATGAGTTGTAATGTCAGGGTAGTGTAATGTATTGTTACCTACCCTCTTAAAAATACAGGTTTAAAAGGTTGTTTTTACAAAGATGCCATTCCTCAAAAAAAGTGCTTAAGGTTTTTTTATCTTAGTGTGAAGAGTATTTAAATAATCTGAACCTTTTTGAAATGGAAACCGTCAAAAGAACTTTTATTTCAAGTTAGGGTAGGTGATATTTGAAAGGGCTGGTGATAACAAGCTAGATTTGAAAGCAAAATCTCTCCCAAAATACATGAATGCACTCAGAGCAGAGAACTTGTGGCACGATGAGAGATGCCATTGGTGGAGGAATGAGTGTCATTTATTCTGTATCATAGACAAATTCTGTACACTACAGACACAGAACCATTTCATTAAGTTTCAGGATTTCACAGATGAGCCTTCATTTTCCCAAGACAAGTGTATTTCAAAAGTGATATCATCACAAGGTCTTGAAACCTGCCGGAAAGCTTTGGCCAGCATTTCAACCCCTGGGACGAAACACCAGAACAGACATCCAAAAAAGAGATTCAAATAATACCCAAAAGGCCAATCGCAAATATACACCGACTGACGGGGGATTAAAAACATAAATATTAGCAGGGAAACAAGCAGAAGGCCAAAGCAAGCAGACCCTTCCACCAGAAAACGGACCTCCTCTCCTAACCAGCCTCTAAAAGCAGGATATATCGTGTTTTCTCTGAACTCCCATAAAGCCAAACAAAGCCTTTTGGCTCATAAGTCAAGTGTGTTTTGAATTATGAGCTCAACAAAACAAAATCCCTAAAACATGGAGCTCTTTGCCCAGAGGACTGGTGGTACACTGGGGCTTGGATTTTAAAATCCCAAAATACATCCCTTTTGTGTTTTCTTTGTCTTGTTCTGTTCTGTTTTTTTTTCTTCCCCTGTACTTTACCACAAAATCACAAGCCTGCGATCCTACAGTTTTGGTTAGTCAAACAATGCTGTTTTTTTTTTAAATAGCTATAAATAAATGAAATGTAATAATAAAGATTAGTTCCCTAGAAGACAAAAAAGCATGAACAGTCAATAGCAATAAGAGCAAAAATACTATAAAGCCATTTAAAATCTATGTTTTTAGCCTTAATTATTTTTCCCAGGAATTCTTTTAAAAAAAAAGTGTCTTCTGTTCACAAAAGAAGATATTTTGAAGAATGCTGGCAACCGAACAATTGATGGTAACCACTGACTTCCATAAAGAGGGGGGAAAATGCTATGAAAGTCAATGGCTACCGTCAACTGTTTGTTTGCCTACTTTCTTTAAACCATATTATCTTGTGTTCAACAGAAGAAAAAACACATTGAGGTTTGTAATTACAAGAAGGGAAATAATTAATAACAATTTTCAGTTTTGAATGGATTATCCCTTTAAGGTTAAGGATGTGAGCAAGTACTCTAAGTGTTAAACAGAGATTGTGTTGAGCAGAGAAGACTTGCACTGAAGGAAGCTCATGTTTTCTTTTGAGACCTCTTAAAGAAGTAAGAGCTTCATCTCAATGGTAGATCTGTGTGTTTTCTGCCCTGCGTGAGTCACTGAGTCGGCTGACTGCAGGGGCATTAGGAGATGTGTAAGTTTCCATGCAGTGGGAGTCAGAAGCAGCTAAAGGACTGACCAGCAGTCCACCTGCTTCCGATTAGCAGCTCTAACTCACTCCTGCTCTCGTTTTTCTCTCTCTTAGCATTTGTTTTCATTTTTGTGGCTTCATTATCTTCTCATTTAGGGACAGGGATCACACAGAGGTAGATTTGTGTGATTTAAACAGTTTCAGGTTTTAACAAATAACCACAAACTGCTGTGCGACGACAAAAATCTGAGGTTTTTGTCCCCTTTCTAGTGACACTGCATTAATGACAACTAAGTAGCTAAAAAAAAGGAAATAAAAACTGGGGAAAAAAATTATTTATTGTTATAAATGAATAATTTAGTTTAAAAACTATAAATAGCTATTTTATTTTTTTCATGATTTTTATAAATGCAATAATTTTAAAAGTTATATATATAACTTTTAA
>JAUCNO010000710.1:5203188-5218943 GCA_032353835.1 Enteromius viviparus | reverse complement strand
CATGATTTTTATAAATGCAATAATTTTAAAAGTTATATATATAACTTTTAAAATTATTGCATTTATAAAAATCATGAAAAAAATAAAATATATTTATTAATATAATAAATTGTGTAAAAATGAAAAGGTATATTACATATATATATATACACATTTTGTATTATTATAAACAAATTCGTTTTGAAACTAATTTGTTTAAAAAATATATATATATATTTATATATATTATTTAAATAACATGTTTTTCAAAATGTGAAAATTTTTTAGTTAAATGAAGTTACTTCCTGAAAGTTCCACTGACGTGAAGGACTGAATGTCTAGCAGTCATTGTTTTCTACTGGTGGGACTGCAGAGGTTTTATGACATCACCCTTTTGCACAATTCTTTCATCAGACTTTTGGTCCGGCAACAGCGCTGAGAAAACCACAGATGGTCCACAGACCTCGAGCAGCTCTTCATGGTAGCCCAGAAATCTGCTCACGGTTCCTCTTAGTCTGCTCGCATCACAGCAGGCCAAAAACACCACGATCCCGAGGACCACAGTGGAACAATGCAGACAGATCCAGCACGAGACAATTCCAGCAGTCTGCTCTGTGTCAAGAGCTGCGATGCACGTCTGCCTTCATTAGCCTCCACGCATGGGTTCACTTGCTTATGTGAACGTTTAGTCCACAACAAAGTTTTGCTAACAGAAACAGAATCTGTAAACTATGTCCATTCAATTTGAGTGCAGTTCCTGATAGAAGTCGACACATAAGTCTGGAGAGCAGGAATGCCTCATGTCTATTTGTCTATATACCGTATACGTATCTGACCGAACTTTGTATTGGATAAAGGATTGAGCTTATTTGGTATTGATGTAATCGCAAATTATTGAAAACCTTGTTGATGACATATTTGTGCACAATGAAAATTAATTAATTAATCTTGCAATTCTAAGAAACGAACTGCAGAAAGTAATTCCTCCTATAATTTTTTAATTATGTGCCTTTTTCAATCTAAAGTTTAAAAACTGCATTAGCTCTAAAGAGATATATTAATTTTAATATTACACCAAAGAGCAATGCAAATGACATATTTAGCAAAAAAGATTTGATTTTATTGTGTCTGTTTGTATGTAACTGTGAGAGATCCTGGGTCTGATGATCAGATTTTGTTATATCTTACACAGAGAAAGCATTCACATACCAAGCAATCAGTATCTCTGATAGAGCTCTATGCATGAATAGTTTGTGAAAGGTTAAATGCGTCATAATGGCTTTCGAGGAGGCGTTAGTGTCAATTCCGGCTTACTTGACAAGCTAATGTCCCTCAAAATAAACTACTGCACTTATTTCACGTAACTATTTTAACTTATTTTGAAAGCTGAGTTCTTGAGTTGTCTTTAAAGCTAGTTACTTTTTGGCTATTTCATTATGATGATGATAACATCTACCAAATTTAAAAAATAAATGATTTATGTTAATTTTAGAGGTTTTTTTTTTTACAAATATGCACATTAATTTTAACAAATGCCTACAATTTTTCAGAAGCTGCGTTAAAAATTGCACACATCTGAATGGACATGATGCTTTTAACTGTAAAAATCCAAACATTTTTAAATCAGTATCACATAATATATAGTATTTATTACCAATAATTAGTAATTAGTAATTTTAACCTCTGCACATAAAACTTCCAAAAATATTACATTATATTCTATTAAACTCTGTATTTTTGAAACAATGAAGTAATATTCAGTGCATTTTCAAACAGCAGGTTTGTAGTGTTTGTAATAAACTGAATGCATTTGTAAGGTGAGGCCTTTATCTTAAAGACTCTTATCATGGTGCACAAATGTGGAATAAATATTAAAGCATGACTTTATTTTAAGAATGTTTTCTCGGTCTGCTGTTTTTTTGCCCTGCATGTTCTTGCAAGTGTGTCACACAAGTGTACAGTGCAAATCCAGAAGAAACCCCTCTAGATCACAATCCTCTGGTCATGTGAATGCTACACCTAATTTGCCACCTCATTCCACCGAGCAGAATGGAAAGAATCCGGACAGAGAGACTTACTCTTAATTATGAGGAACTTGATCAAAGCAAGCAAACTTGTACCAGATGTAACAATCTCTTTAAAAAAGTCAAACAAAACTTTTGAGCAGACTTTTCTTTTTTTGTTGTTGTTTTTTGGACCGATCTAATTAACAGCTTGATCATCAAGTCTTCCTGTTCACCTCTGCATTGTCGCGTGCAAAAGCACAGTGAGAAAACAGCTCCCGTCAGTCATCTCTCATATCATGATGGTGCCCTCATTCTCCATTCATGGGAATTAACTTTTATTTATAACCACAGCCCCACTGACACACATTCAACGATGTTTGCATGAGCACGACGGCCATCTGTCAGGAGCGTTTGATATCTGTTCACACTTTTTTAATTTAGTTTTTGACTCCACCAAGTGACAACAACCTCATCAAATAGAGCACTTGCTGACAGTTTGATGCTTTTGTTGTAATGAGTTATGTTTAACACGGTATGAATAGAACAGACAAAATCTTTTCACACCAGTAAACGTGACGGGCCATAAAAAGAGCAACTTATGAATTTACCGGAACACCTGCAGGAGCCCTTATTGTGATAAACACGAAAGGATTTATGCGCTTCTTTCACAATGAGATCCTCTTGCTCAAGTTTTCGCGACAGATACTATTTTCTTCCTTAATGGGAAACCAACTTTTCATCTGGAAACCAGCAGTTTACTTTCAATTCGCCAAAACAAACAACAAGACTGATGTAATCTTTCCTTCGATCTGATAATGACACCTGCCTTGCAATAACACGACAAGCCTTTTCAGCAGATCTCGCCCTCCAGAATGCTTCCTTCCACAGAATGGTTGTTGAAAGGCACTTCCAAACTCAGTTCCACCCACCCACCCATTACGATGAGAGCACTATATGGCAGGCTGTGAGCGATTTCAAGCTAAATTTGTTGCGAAAAATAAAAATGCAACAGTAGTAGGTTTTAAACGAGATTACAACAGATGTGTTTTAATCTATAATCAAATATCTCAAATCCAATCTAATGATCACTTATAGGAGTAAAACCCATGGGGGTTATATAGGATTTATCTGAAAACACAAACACACTGTCAGGTGTTCACGTGGGTATAATGTGGGTAATATACTTTTTCTAAAGTGTTTCTCACATTAAATATGTAAATAAAAGGCCTATTCTTGTCGCAACAAATGCTGGAGTAAAATGTAAAACCTCTCTAAACTAATTTAGATATTTTAAATTACACTACATGCAATGTATTTGGAGCAATTTGATGATATAACAGTCTATTTGAATAAGCCATGTGCCCTGTTTGGGCTGAGATTCTCCACTAGATTCATATTTTCGAAATATTTTGATAGGAAAATTATATATGAAAATATATCAAACCAAAGCTCCTTAAATTAAAAAAAGAAGACTAGTTTTGCATTTACTGATGTTATACTTATGGAACTAAAATTTGTCATTCAAACAAGACAAAGGAAAGAAGGAAACTAAAAGATCTGTCTCTTTTTTTGCCATCCAATCTTTGAAACTTTTTATCAATTTCTGCATCTAGTGAGATCCAAAAATCTGAAACCACGAATGAAGTATCCCCATTTTCAGAAATTTTAATGTAATTCATATTTCTCTCCTCATGAACTACCGGTTTCAGAGTCATACAAACTATTTGAAAGTTTCAGTGTATATTTAATGTACACTTTTGGACTGGGAAAACACTTCATTTGCACTAACAATCTTCACTGCGTTGTTCATGTAATAACCAGAGATCCTATTCATTCATAGATTATAATATTTCACTATATACCATCATTAATGAGTATGGCTCAAAAATAAAATCTCTAATGAAATGTTTGCTTACGAACACCATCAGCACTTGTTGAGGTCTAAAGTACATCAGAAATGACATTCATTGTAGATTAAATGCAGCCTCAAACTTTTCGACTGAGGAAACGCCTCATTGACATTAACAATTGTCAATGTATTATATGTGTAATAACCACAGAGCCTAATTAAAGCATCGATTTTTACATATTTACTATACTATCATAATAATAATAATGTCATATCATAATGTTTGCCTCAGGCTGCACTTGTTGAGAGGTAAAGCGCATCAGAAATGACTCACCGACACATTCGTTGGCCTCTCTGGCCGTCGCGCGCTGCCACGGCCGGTCGTAGTGGAACGGCTTGCACCTGTCGCACTCCGGGCCCGCCGTGTTGTGCTTGCACTCGCACACTAGGTTCCCTTCGCGGTCCTTAACGCACTTCGACGCGTGCCCGTTACACTTGCACCGACCCCCGACCTGCAGGTCAGACACGGCATAAAAATACGAGTCCCTCGCGAGCTCCGAGTCATCCTCGTTCTCGTCCCCGAACGTGTGCAGACGGTTGAAGGTCACTTTGATATCGGTGGCCGTGACCCAGTCCTGCAGGACGGGAGAGTTGTCAAAGTCGTGCGCGGATGGTCTGCCGTCCAGCGTGCTGAACGCGATGAGGCCGCCCGTTAACGGCTGCATGTCCGTGTGCGAGTCCGTGCAGATCGCTTCCTGCTCGTTCTGCTTGGTGATCGCGGCTTTGCTCGGTTTGTTGTACATTTTCTTGCACTGGGTTGAGTAGAACTGAAAGGGCACCCAGGTTTTTCCGTAATCCATGGACTTGAAGATGGCCATGGATTCAGGGCGAGGAGAGCAGAACTGCAGGCTCACGTAAGTCACCTCGAACTTCTTCCCCAAGGACAGCGTCAGAGTCACGTTCTGCGGGTATTGCACGTAGTTCTCCGACTGCCAGCAGGTGAGGTTGTGAGGGTTGTTGAGGTCTGTCAGGTACGCGGGGGGATGCGACTTCTTGGGGTCCGTGGCGTCGCAGATGTTGCAGTCCCTCGATCTTTCCTCGCCCTTCTCGGTCACCACGCAGTACCGCGACGCCGGAGCGCCGCAGGTGCTGGATACGCGCACGTCTTTTCCGAACGCGGAGTTCACAAAGTCGGGGATGCAGCGTCTGGGGTTGCCGTTCTCGTCGTAACACGGGTCTGGAGGAGAGGATTGAGCCGCGAACATACTCATCCCGTATCCACCGCGAGCGCCGGCCACCATCCCGAGGATGGACACCGTAGAGACACACGTTACCAAAATCCTTATCATTGCGACCCGGGGTCCTTGGTGTCCCTGAAACAGCACTGAACAAATAAAGAAACTTTTGCATTTAAGGAAAAACGACCGAAATGCATGTATTTAGAATAATTCAGCTCGGAGTTTCCAAGAGCTAACGCTATGTGTGAAAGACTTGTGCGTAATTACAGGCGACTTTTCTTTAAGACAAACTCACAAAGTGCACTATACCTCTTTTGCTCGGGTGGAGAAGTATGGCAAACCCTTCTAAAAAGAAATTATAGGGTACTCTCCCTTTCTTTTCTCTCTACCGGATTTGTTGTAATCTCTTTTCCTACTTTCAACCAATATGAAACAGAAAACCTGCTATTACTTTCCAAGGCTCCCTTTCTTCCTCTGCCTAACTCATTCACACCTCTGCCTCTCTGTGACTGAGTGTCGCAGCTCAGCCCTTCTCTCTTTCTGCTGCTCTGCCTGTATTCAATAGGGGGTTCAGTCGTTTACCATTCTCTCTGTGCGCCTGCATGAGTAAAGCACTTTATTGCCCATGTGTGCAAGAAGCACAATGGAATTCTAATGTACGTTTATCTGTAGTTGCATTGCGAGCTATGCTTAGGGGAGCTTTTGACTATAGTACAACATTCAGCTATTTATTCATGCGTGATGATAGCAGATTTGGGGGGTACACTAAATAGATACTATTATTTGTAAATAGGATACAAATCGAATTTTTATCTGTAGCCTATGCGTATCAGTTTTGCATTATTTTAACATTTTAATTAAAACCAAATGTATCCTTTTTTGTTAAAATAAATAATTAAAATATCGCATAAAGGACAGAACCATTTGACAAAAATAACTAATAAAAAAAAATAACTAATCATTAAATCACTCTTAATAGAAAACAATTGCGTTTTGAGTAAAAAAAAAAAACTTCTTTCACTAGATGCGGCGTTTAATCTGTGAAAAAGTAAATAAGTAGCATATGCACGTTATAAATGTGCATTCAAATCCAGACGCAGTTCTGATTACGCAAATCCACTGCTGGCCACCCACCGTGTCCCGTACTCACTTGTTGATTCACCGTTCCTCACTATAAAGAAACAGCGTCACCGTGTGGTAGATAGCAGAAATGTCTAACCTGACTGAGCTCTCTCCTCAATTACTTTTATATTTGAACGTTTTTCTGGATCAGTGCAGGTACGAGAGTTGAGTAGGCATATAAATTACCCAATAGCTGACTTTCCAGTAGTGTGGCATTTAATATTTGACACGTTCCCAATTGGCCATTTGATAAGATTTATATGAAACAGGAAACGTCAAAAAAAAAAAAAAGTTTGAAGAAGTGAATTTTTTGCTCCGTTGTTTTAGGTTTAAGCTAATACTGTTAATACTATAGTGTATACTATACTTTCATAGGGCGTATGTAAAAAGCACACATAGTAAGTTCATATTTTACAAAACAGTAAGCCTGTTAAAAAATAACAGAAACAGTTTAGCAGGTAACTGTGCTTACAAGGGAATGTGTGATGCTTCAGTAGAATATGAAGATAAGACCACATTAATAAAGCAGGAAACAATCGTTATTGTTGGTATTCTGTTGTGTGCTAAATCAGCGGAAGTGCAGGTTAAGTGAAAGCCACAGTGTCAGAATGGTCATACGCCACATTAAAAGAGTACCAATTTCTTAAGTAGGGCCTATTCATCTTCTAAAACAGCTAAATTAGATCACACATACTTTTTTGTTTCTTGGTTGTAGATGAATTCTACATTTCTCATCCTGCTTGTCAGCTTTTCCCGTCACTGTCCTTGGTGCTGAAGTCATGGACAAACTGGAATTATGTCATTATCACAGGTCTCTGAGAAAGAGCAGGTTTGTAACTTTTGGTAGAATAAAGTCTTTAATCATGACTAAATCTTGGAATATCTAAAAATGTTGAACTTCTGAGGTCTGATATGTTTTCTTAAGTGTTTCTTTTATATTTCAGATTATTCAATCATTTTAAATATTTTAATTTTTAAAATTTGCTGAAAATGTACTCACTCTCATGGCTTCCAAGGTGTAGGTGAGTTTGGTCCTTCCACAGAACAGATTTGGAGAAATCTAGCATTACATCAGTTGCTCACAAATGGATCCTGTGCAGTGAATGGGTGCCATCAGAATGACAGTCCGAATAGCTATATGCTAAAAACACCACAATATTCAATAAATAATACATCCATTAATTAAAATCATATGGATGGATTTCGATTTGTTTCTTTTCTCTTTACAAGACAATAATTGATGGACTGGAGATTTGTGGGTTACTTGTGTATTATAGTGATGTTTTTTTTGGACTCTCATTCTAATGGCACCCATTCACTGCAGAAGATCCATTGCTGAGAAAGTGATGTAATGTTAACTTGTCTCAAATACTAAGAGTGATGTTCCTTTAAACTGTGGCTGCACTAAAATAACCTCTTTACACACAGACCCTAATATAGCACCGGTGTGTTGTGGGCTGCTTCCCACTTGCGTTTTTACAAGAATACTGCAGAGTTTTCCATCAGTGTTGAGTTTTATTCGATTCACGCAGGCACAATTGTTCCCAATCGACCCTTCACTCTCACCTTACACATGACAATTAGCACCCCTCATTATATCGAGCAGCTTAACCTCCTCGCTGTCAGAGCTAAGATGTTGCAGTTTAGCATTGTAAGAATGTCGTGCAATGAGTGTGACACGTGCAGGGAACAAATTTGCTGTTTCACTACGGGATGTCAGTCTATCCCTGCTCTTGCGTTTTCTCCCCTCTCATTTCATTTGAAGGAAGTAATGGCAACTTTGCGGGGTTGAGTTACCACGGCGTTCAGTGCTTTTGATCTGCTGGTGGGTTTACACACATTGATCATCAGTAGCCCTTTTCTATGAGCAGATTAAAGGGAACACTGTCCTTAATGTTATCACAGACAGCTTGGATGTGAGAGCGCTTCATGTAGCGCCCCCAATGGCCTCTTTTATGCCTCGTAGCACCCAGTTTAATCCCGGGTGCCGATAGCAGTGGGTTGTGATATCTACTGTGAATAAAGAGCCCACTCAAAGGTGTCCACATAATCAGTCGTTTATAGAGAGAAACTCTATTAAGCCTCATAGCACCCCGTTTATTTCTGGGTGCCAACAGCAATGCGTTTATGAACTCCCACCCAGGGCCCACTCAAAGTGCTCACACAACTGGTCGCTTTATAGTGGGAAAACAAAACACCTACGAGCTCAGTGTCCCCGAGCAGTGACCGAACGCTGGTTATTGGAAATAATAATGTTTGGCTACTCCCTGCAGTTCACAAGGAGACCCAGCTTTTCAGTAGAGTGGTCACCAATTCGGTGGAAAGCAGCACTGCACATGTCCTGCTCATCGAAGTTCAAAGCCTGCTGCAAAGGAGTTATTCAGTTCCTCCAGCAGAGAGCATCTGAGACCTCCTCACCCCCTCACCATTTCCACATGGGACCTGCCTACTGCACTTAAAGCCCTGAGAGGCTTGCCCTCCGAACTCCTGCGAATGGCACTCTTGAAGTTCCTATTGTTTAAAACCATTCTGCAATTTCCACAAGTAAGCAGGTGGATTGCAAGTGCTTCTGTGAGCCCTGTTTGCCTGAAATTCTGGTCTGATAATTTTAAAGTCACCCTAAAACCATGGCTTTGCTATGTGCCGAAAGGTACTCTACAAACCATTCAGAGTGCAGGTGATGTCCTTCTTTGTACTACCCCCCACAAAGGGAGATCAGGATTTTAACTCCCTTTGCCTTGTCAGGGCAATGATAGCTTATGTGCAGCGGTCCACAGCCCTTAGATGGTCAGACCAGCTATTTGTTTGCTTTGGCACCCATTCCAGAGGGCTACCGGTCACAAGCAAAAGCTATAATGGGTTGCTGATGCTATCTCGCTAGCTTACTCTAAACTGCCTCATCTGAGTAAGAGCCCATTCAACTAGGGGCATCGCCTCATCACGGGTGTGGTCTGCATTACATGCCAGGACTTTCTCTGCATAGGGGCTCACTACTCTGTGGTTCGATATGTTTTTAGCTGTAACACACCGAAGTCAGACCCAAATTGCACGTCATATAAAGCGTTATGTGACGGCGCAATCACTGTGACAATCTTATAGCGGGCCATTACCCGTTTACACTAGTGGGTTTTTGTTTTAAAACAAATTACTTTTGCTATGGTAGTGGTTCGTTTACACTAATCCGATGTTTTCTACCCTCAAAAACAGACACTTGTAAAAACCGCTGCAGACCCTGATTTAGTTTGAAAACTCCAGGATAGGTTTATCGCTAGTGTAATCGAGGATTACAAATGAAAGCGCACTAGTGTAAACGTGGCATAATTTTACATGCAAGCACAGCTTTTGTCATTATCTTACAGTATGTGTAGCCTGTTTGATTTTAACAGATGAAGCGGGGAACCGCAGCCATAGGTTCGTGCAGCACTGCTGCTGAGCCATTGGTTCATATCCTTGCACTGCACGAATCAATGGCCGTACAGTTTCACTGCGCAATTGAATAAGGCTTCACTTTGAAGGAAAAAACAGTGATGACGCAAACATGTTAAATCCACAAATACAGAACTTAGGTCAAGTTAGAACAACTAAAAACAGGAAATGCATGCGCATGATGTTCAAGTTTCTAATGCTTTTTTTTTTTTCTCAGCGAAGGTCAATGTCACAGATGAGCTTCTTGTTTTACCTCTTTGGTGGTAACTCCTCCTACACCTAAAGTGTGGTGGGACTTTTTTTTTGTGCACATAAAAAGTATGGTACTTTAGATTGGTTGTCATCAGTCAAGCTCCTTTTCCTCTTATCTTCTCATTTTGGGCTGAAATGAGAATAAGACAAACTGTTATGACATGAAAGCCACGTGTGAGGTGTTCTCAGTTTTGCGGTATATGAATAGGAAGTAAACTGTTTCCTCACAAAGGCTACAACTAGAGCTGTGTGCAGACATACACAAAAAAAATCCTTTTATGCATCTGACTGAGGTATGAGGGTTTCAGAGTAATATTAGAAAGCAAATGTGGTTTTATTGGTTTTCTAGAAAAAGAGTAAAACATTTGTTTATTTATTATTCATTCATTCATTCACTTATTCATTTCCTTGCTTACTTTAGGAAAATATACTGTATCACTTCTCCAAATTTAATCACTCTGTCATGCAATTTCAAAGACGTCACTCACTGACAATGATGATTGCAATGGGAAGTGCTCCAGTAACGCGATGTGACGTAGGCCGTGTGGGCGGGGCGCTGCGCTCCTATGTCACCAGTGAAGTGTGAATGAAGTGAAGTGGCTGTGCATCATACAAACAAAGGTAAGGTGATTTAAAGTGTTCAGTGAATGTTCAGAACATAGCTACTTTAGCGAATCTTGTGGCTCAAAAATCTGCCTCCAACAAATTTATTCTTATGTGTTAGTAAAAGCTATGCAAATTTATTTTTACAAAGTGTTTACATCAGGCAAGGTGCTTTACATTGCGTCACAATAATGGATCTAAAATATTTGTTAGTTGAAGTGTTGCCAACTTTTTTTTAATCGAAAGTATATAAAAATCTTGCTTGAAAAGTCGCTGGATGACATCAATTTGCATATTTATTACGTCAGTGCGTCATATTATCTTGCTTCCCTGCGGTCACATAATGTAATTTAATGCACCCTACTAAACTAGCTCTACCTTACAAGATGTTAATATGGATTAATGGACAATTAATCAATCAATCCCTTTTATTTATATATTACTTTTAACAATACAGATTGACGCAAAGCATTGAACATTATCAAATAGGAGAATACAGTAGGGCTGGGCGATATATATCGTACGATATATTATGCGTATCTCATCAGTAAAGCCGGTTCTTTGATTAGCGCTAAATCTCCATCAGCTGTTTTTAAATGCAGCGCCAGTTTATGAACAGAGCCGTAGATCAGTGAGAAGATACGCGTTAGTTTCGCGGGTAATTCAATGGCGCAGCTTCTCAGTCATATACGCCTTTGTTCATAAACTGGCGTTCCTTTCGAAGACAGCTGATGGAGATTTAGCGCTAATCGGCTTTACTGATGAGATGCGCATAATATATCGGTCGATATATATCGCCCAGCCCTAGAATAGAGTGATGGTAATGCATAATAACGATATTAAACTATTTATTTATCAAATGCAGAGACGGTCTCTGAAATCAAAATGACGATAATCACTAGAAATTAAGTGTCCACAACTAAGCAAGCCAGAGGCGACAGCGTCAAGGAGCAAAGTCGACAGTTTTAGACAATTTTAATATAGTCATTCAAAATGGATGCTGTTAAAAGTATTTAAACATGTAAAATATAAATGATAGCCTATAATGAAAAACTGTAGCTCAAAATAAATTTGAAAGCACTCGTTTGAATTTAAAAAGATTTAAAAAATATATTTATAAAAGAGAAATGTATTTAAAATGTATATTAAAAATGCTAAATTGAATAGCCTTCAATCAATGTAACATGTTAATAGACATCATGTACATCAAGCTGGTTTTCAGCGTAGGCTGGTTTATCTGTTTTGAGGCTTCATCTGTTTGTCATTAGTAAGTAAAGATCAATTTTTAAATATTACCTGACTCTGTACGGTTCACATGTTTTGAAATCCCCATGTGGGCCATTGTCCTCAATTCTCTTTCTGTATGTATGTAATTGGTCAGTGAAGAGAAACCATAATGACCACATCCATTTTTGATGAACCTCAGAATGCACTGAAGACTACTTTATTCATTCATAGTTTTGTTCATTCATTCTTCCTCAAACTCTTTATTGGTCTCATGTTCATTGTTGGCCCTGTAAATGATCTGTATTGTTGTTAAGTATCATATAGTCCATCATTGTATCTGTCACAGGTTACCTTGTCTTCATATTAAATGTGATATGAAACAAGGGTGGAGCTGGAGAATTGGCCTCCATAAAGGTATGATGTCCGGTTTACTTTGCTCAGTATGAGGTTACTTACTGCAGTTTGTGACAAGCATAAGTTTCTGAGCAATGTGGGCCTTTCTGGTCTGTACACTGGTGAAAGGTGAAAAAACGACAGTCTAAAAATAGCCACAAAGCTACACATTTGTATAGCAGGAAACCAAGCGAGTCTAGTCTGCAGTCTGTCTGTGTAAGAGAGAGCAAGAAACACATCATTTGAATGTGAAGGCAGTGAAGTGCCTGTTTCTTTCTTTTAGCACAGGTAGGCACTAATACAGATGATCTGACAGGAAAAGAGACTTCCTTATGAGCAAGACTGTTTTCAGGATTATTGGAATACCTTCACTTCTCAACTGGGATCGCCACAGCTTCACAGTTCCTTGTGGGAACAGCGGTTTTATGCATAGAAGGTAGGAATTTACTGTGAAACTATGATTTGCATGTTATTTTTGTGAAGGTAGTAGAATAATAATAAAAGTACAGTAATTGGTCTTTGCACTGTGTCAAAATGATACAAATTAGGCTGTTTAGCGCAGTTGGGCGACCCAATGCAATGGCAAAATGCTCAGAATAGGGAAGTAACCTTAAAAGAAGCGAATAGTTATAAATGAATATGTGGCATTAGCTGTGCATTTTGTAAAATCTTACAACTGTATGTTTTTTGTGTGTGTGTGTATATATGAATTGTAAGGTAGACATTTCTGTAAAGCTGTAAAGCATCGTAAAAAGCGCAGTACACATAAAACAGAGTTGAAATTGCTGATTAAGTTTATTAATAGTACGATAAACTGCACAGGCCCAACACTATGCAGAATTAATGCATGAACAATGTACGTTGATTTACTGGTTGAACACACAGAACAAACACTATTAAAAGTACAGAACCGTGCAGCCTTTGACATGACAACAAAAGATGCAGGAAGCATATTCTTCTTCCTTTTTTAAAGTTGCTTATTCATTTTGCTGTCCTGTGTGAGATTATGTGATTAATTGCATTTTATTATTTGCATTTTACATAGTTTTTTTTGCACTGCCATGTGCAGCCTGTTTTTTTGGGTTGGGGAATCATCCGTTGAGAATTACTAAATGATTGTGTTCAATGCTCATTTATTTGTTAGCTATATCCATGTATTACACATGATTTATGAGAAATAACAACTTTTCTGTCAATATGAAAACCCCTGAGGTTTTCACCCTTTTGCATTCTACTTCCTGTGCCGAGAACTGTAGGGTCTTTTATGCATCCGCATTTTGTCACACTGTAATCTCGATGCTGGAAAGGGGCATTAAGTATATAGTGCCAAAGAAGTCACATTATCAAATTTTTTTAGCAAGTTATGATATATATATATACTGTATATGTGTGTGTGTCTGTGTGTTTACACAAGAGCATGCTCTCTCTTTTTTGTGCTTGCAGACATGAAGGACCTTTCTAACTGACTCATCCATGTCATGTGGATATTTTCTGAGCTGAACCCCACCATGGAAGAAACATGTACTAAAAACACTCTTTCCTGGCTCTTGCTACTCTGTTATAGATTACTGAGTTCTGTTTCAAACATTACATTTAGTTTTATTATTGTTCTTTCCGAGGGTTTGATGTTAATGTTAATATTGTACACTATATACTATAATGTACTCCCATAGTGTAGTGTATTACTGTTCAAATATTAAGGGTCAGTAGGATTTTTTTATTTCTATAAATGTACAGTATTGCATTATCTTAAAATGAAAATAATAATGATGTATCACGGTTTTTCTTCAACAATATGAAACACAACCGTTTTCAACATTAAAAACAGCAAGAAATGTGGCTTGAGAAGCAAAACAACATTTTAGCATGTGACATTGAAGACTAATGATCACAGAATCACAGGAATAATTACACTTTCTATTATATTAAAATAGAATATGCTTATTTTAAATTGCAATAATAGTTTGCATTAATGCTATATTTACTCTATATTTAATTATTTAGATGAAACCACTGTGAGCGTTCCTAGTAAAAGAAAACGTATGCCAAGACGTATTTAAAATGTTGAAAATTAGTGCTGTCAAACTATTAGCTGCATCCAAAATAAAAGATTTTGTTAAATAATAAATATACACAGTACACACACACACACACATATATATATATAATGTATATATATATAAATGCAAACACATGTATATATTTAAGAAAAATGTATTTGTTTAAATATTAAATAGTTTTAGATAACATAAAATTAAAAGAATATACATTTATAAGCAACTGTATGCATATGTATTTATATTTTTATATATACATAATATGCACAGTACACATGCATATATAATGTAAACAAAAACTTTCATTTTGCATGTGATTCATTGCCATTAATTGTGATCGTTTGACAGCACTATTTAAAATTATATTTAATAAAATGATACAGTATTATATAAAAATAAAATTATAAAGTTATACAGTAATGTTATATTTACTGGCATATCACGCAAGACTAACTGATATGAAATTATAATTAACCTTAACTTGAAGTACTTCTTTATTGCACAGTGCACATTTTCTAATATTATTTCTAAAATGTGTTTTAATATCACTATTTATAAGGATTTTATGATCTCTGTCTTTAAATGAAAGAAATTTAAAGTGTATCTGAAGTATTCTTGTAATAGTTTCACTTTCGCGCAATCAAATATACTTTGGTATATCTTTAGTTGAACTTTACCACGACTTCTGCGCATACATTTATTTTAAGTATACCAGTTAAGTATACCAAAAGTACAATTACCGTGTATTTTTTAGCATGTTAATATGTAATAATTTTGTAAGATACTAAATCATTCCCTTTTTTCTCTATAAACAGTAGTGTATATATTAATACCTTTTCTTAAAAGTCTGAATCTGGACATTTAGGATTGACTTGTTTGTGTTACTGGTGAATGAAAGGAGCTGTGTGAACTGTTTTGCAGTCGGTGATGTGTCCTCAGTCGTGGAGTCTAGTCTCTACCACACTGTCCATTCTATCCTCAGAGAACTGGACAGTAAACCTCAGGCTGGATCAGCCTGCAATAAAGGTACCTGCTTTACTGTGTCAATCTAAACTAAAGGATAATACAAATCTATGCATTTGATGTCTCTAAAATGTGTCATGCTATTCCCTTTTTCATAAAGTGACTAATGGTACAGTTCGGCCAAACTATGACTTTTCTCTCAATAAATTCCTAATTTGCTACTATTTGCTAATATTCTATTAATATGCATGCTAATAAGCAACTAATAGATGTAACTATAAAATTAAGTGTTTTCTTTTGGAGCTTGATATGATTGGTAATCATAATCACATCTTCCAAGCTCCAAAAACACAAAACAGAAAGTACACAATTCAAGATTATATGTTGTATTGTAACATATATTCAAAAAACATCTTTTGTGTGTGTGTGTGTGTGTGTAGGCATGTTGAGATGGACTCTGCATAACAGGGTGGACAAAAATCCATCTATTAGTGTCCCTCTTTTGAGGGTTCTCATAAAAGAGCTTGAAAAGGTTGGTTCCTCGCTCATTCTTTCAAGACCTAGGGCCTGTTCCATAAACCAAGATTAGACAATAAGCCAGGCTTATGGCAGATAGTCTGACTTATTTTAATACAAAATA
>JAUCNO010000710.1:5142690-5200280 GCA_032353835.1 Enteromius viviparus | reverse complement strand
TATTGAATTCTATGAGTTAGGAATGGGATGGCGCTTCAGTTCATAGAATGAGTAAAGGCAGGTGAGCGAATACTTTTGGTAATATAGTGTATATATATTAGCACACACTAATTTTTATTTGCTTATTTATTTTTTGTATATTATAATATTAAAAAAAAGATTTTTTAAGATTTAAATTTTTATTTTAGAGAAAAATAATAACATTAAGGTAATTTTCCATATCTAGAGGATTCCACCTCATCCAAAGAAATACCAAGTCAAGACTCTAATATCAAGACATCAAGATATTTTGCCTCAACAAGATAGCATTTCACTGTTGTTGTCTGTGGTGCAGTTTCACATTGAGAAAGAGCTTTCTCAAGTTACAGGACTGTTCGTCTGCGTTATTGTCTTATCAGACTCACCTGAGAGCAGCCCGGGGCGCTGCACACGAACGGCCTTTCCTGCTCGGAGTTCATCACTGTCACTGACTCCTCATATACCTGAACACAAAGCAAAGAAGAGAAATTCAAATCAGGGGTGCCTCCAGGACTCAGAAGCATAAAGACCCGCTCACATTATGTCACTAATGTATCGTGTGCCAGTGATAACCAACTCCGTGGTTCCCGGAGAGGCTTTGACAGAATCTCAGGGAGGATTCAGTGTCTTCTGCCCTGGGAGAGTCTAAACTCTAGGAGGGAGGCTTAAGAGGCTAAAATTGACCCTTAAAGTGTCACCCTGCTCCTTCGTCACCATGGAGCCATCGCTGACCACAGGGTAAGATGTAAACTATCCTCTCTGTGTTGTGCACGCAAGTCTGTGGCTAACCCAGACACACGGCACTGAGGTCATCGTATCAATGAACTTCTGTCATTAGCAACTTTTTGGACACCTAAACTGTCCTTTCTATACCTCGCCAGCCATGACTTTAGCAGCTCGTATTAGGTGGGGCAATGACAAATAAGTTTTAAACATTAAGAAAAAAGTTTCTTTGTTCTCATGTTGGCTTTATAAAGTTCTGAAAATAATTATACCATAAAACAATTAAAAATAATAAACTTTAATTTAATGAGTAAGCACCAAGCAAAACAGCTTCAGTGTATGTTATTAATACATATATAAACACACACACACACATATCAGTTTATCAGTTTATAATGCATCTTTATGCATTTATCATTTAAATATTAAGCTATCTTAATATTTAAAACATATTAGTATCAAAATTTACTATGTTTTACTATATTTGTTATGTATATTTATTTAACAATATGTAATATTATTTATAGTAGGTTTTTTTATATTTACATTATATATATTTACTTTATGATATAATTTTCTGTATTATATATTTTTTTTTCTACATGCTGGTCGCACCACTTGACTTGGATTTTAATATTTATTTTTCTTATTTATTTTATCATCATATTCAACAACCCTATTTTATTCTGAGAGATTAAAATGTAAGCTAAACAATAAGTTTATATATTCTTATTCAGAATATTATGATCGTTTTACAACACTGATATTGTAACTTTTTTATTAAACTTTTCCATATATTACCATAATAACAGGTACCAAGGTAAATTTTAAAATCAATTGTTAATGGTGAAATATACAGTAGTTGCCTCTATGCAATAATAAGTTGGCAACACTGACAGTGTGACAAATTATGTATAGAGGGGAATAAAGGGTAAAAATGTTTCAGTACAATGACAAAACTCTGAACTATTTCTAGTGTCCGTTTTACAAGAGGTGATTACATTTCAATGACAAATCTCTCTCTCTATTACAGCTCACCATGAGCCCTGGAATCCCTTCCTCAGTGCCATGATGCTGCTAAATGCCATGGATGACAGACTGACAATGGAATGGTATGCCAGCCATTCAGTTTCACGCACATGGAGTGTAATCGGGCCGCTCCTCTGATGCTGATGGGACGTAGTTCACCATCGGTTTTCTTATGTGGGCCCACGCTGAGCCCTCTACTACTGTCGCCATGGGGATCAGAGAGCGATGCTGGAATATATCAGGCACCATTTGTGCTTTAGTCTCAAGGGCAGCTCTCTATTCAACTAGTGATGATCTATAGAGTGCCCGGGTTTGTGATTCTGACTGTACGTCCCTCTTCCCACCCCTGCATTCTTAAAATAAATCTGTGAGCGTGTAAAAAGCAGGCCAGGGTTGACTCAATGGCATTTTTGTTCTTGGCCATTGGAATTCTGTGTTTGATTTGAATGGGGTAAAATGTGTAAACTAGACAGTGTTACTTTTATTGACTAACAGCTCTCTTGTCCTCAAGTTTAGAAAAATGAATAATAATAATAATAAAGTGCAGACCCAGAATATCTGCTATAATTAATCTTAAATGTCTTTTATGTATTAAATCCCATTTTATTAACTAATGTCTTTGCTGCTGAGCTTTGATCCAATTCAACCACAGTAATAAGCAAATTTAGATAAACATAATATTTGTTTCATTTTTTTCAATCTGCTGAGGAGTGTTGAACTTTCTTCTTATATGCAATCTTCTATATACCGCTCCGCCTAATTTACAGAATTAAATGCGTTTCTTTTAGCATGAGGCTTATTCCTTTTTAATTTTGGTGGGAAAAGCATTTAAAATCATTAATTTCTAGTTGCCAAAAATGTAACTTTTATTTTAAAAAGTCCAGCCCAGATTTGAAAAAGCAAGTGTACACATTAATTTCCATAAAAAAGTAACTAACCCAATTATTTACGCTTAAATAACTTTCCCTAACACTGCAACTGGAGCTACATTACACATTTTTGGTAGCTAAAACATTGTCAAACCAAAATATTCAATTAAAACTTTCTTCAGCGCTCTTTGGATGCAGACTCTGTGTGGGCCCGCTTATAAGATGCCAGCGAATGCTTGTGATTATTTTTTCGCAACGTCGTGCATCACAGGTGATCATAAACTTTACCAATGTTTCTAACACCTGTTTTGGGAATTTTACAGCACCCTTATGTAAGTTTTGAGCAAAAGAGTAACCGTATTATGGGCTACAACAGCCTAATGAGATACAGCTGTAATAGTCCATGACAGCTAGAGTCGAGTCCCCTTCATATACAGCAGCAAAACACAGACGAATGACTGTGGCTATGTATTGACACACGGCTTAGACAGCGAACAAACACTTTCCAACTGCATGGAAAATAAACACGCTCGAAACTTTGAAAGGTAAAAACATGAAGAGTATGAATTCAAATGCTTCAGGTCTGGATATGCATGAGCCCCGCTGTGTGAACGCTTTCATACACGATTTGCATGTGCATTTTTTTTCCTGTCCGATTGGTCTAGCCAACTGTTTCCTCCCATGCAGTCAAAACATGCAAATTTGCGTTATGTTAACCAGACTTCTTTTTCCTTACAGTCCGGCCTTGGGACGGAGCCCCTCCAGGCGGCTTCTGACACGCGGCCCTTGGGGACACATGGTCTGGATAGGGTGTTTCTGTAAGCGAACTGACATCAAGAACACGTCTGCTAAATGACAAGCCACTAACATTCGTTTTTTTCTGTTTTCTGTCTCTCTCTCTCTCTCTCGCTCTCTCCGTCACTTGGTTATCAGCTCTCAGAAAGTTACGTCTCCATCCACAAGTCTTTACTGTATCTATATTATTCCTCTTTCACTTCTTTCTCTGCCCTGGATAATTATTCAATGAAAATCCAACCAAATACGATCCAGTGAAAGTGCTGTCATCATTTATTAATCCCACCTGTATTATAATCTTACACAACACAAAACAAGATATTTCGAAGAAGATTTTCACGAAATATTTTTGTTTGTGTTCCACGAAAGTCAATACGGGCTGGCATACAATGAGGGTGAGTTAATTAGAATGACAGAAAGTTCATTTTTAGGTGAACTATTGCTTTAAGCAAATTAAAGTGAACATTTCACTTCCGTAACTTGACATATTTCTGAGTGAAATGGAAATGTATTTTATCCATCAGGAATAGATCAGATTAATACTGTCAAATTTTTAAATACATTTTTAATTTTAAATAAGTTTTTGTTTTTTGTGTGTGTGTGTGCTTTGTATATTTATTATACATATAAATAGACATACACATTTATGTATACATTTCAAATATGTTATGCATGTATATTAAGTATATGTATTTATAATATCAATTCTTAAATTCTATGAATATAAATATAGATTTAAATACATATTTAAAATATATACTGTATGTGTGTGTATTTATATACCCATAATAAATATACACAGAACACACACAAACATATTATGCAAACAAAAACTTTTACTTTGTATCTGATTAATCGCTTGACAGCATGTGATGTTTCTATTTAAAAATCTTGAAAAAACTATGTATATATATATATATATACATAGCCTACATATTTATTTATTAAGACCTAAACAAACCTTTTTCTTTTGTATCAGGTGCATGGATTAATCATCCACAGTTCGTTTTGCATGTTAACTTTTTCATGTTAACTTTAACACTTCACACTTAACTCTTTTTACTAGCCTTATCTAAACTTCTATTTATATTAGTCTTTGAAAGATTTGAAAATGTATTGTAATTTTTGAGTCCCTGTGTTGTCAAACAGACTTAAGATATGCCGTCTTTTGATATCACATCTGACCAAATTCCAAAAGCAAAACCAACAGTGCAACACAATCAGGCGCCTGCAGCAATATTCCACATTCACTCTATGTGTAAGTTCCGTATTACTACAAAGTCTGTCATCAAATCTGTTCATTTAAACATATGATTATGCACTTCATTCATTTTCATGAAAAATATTACCGTATCATTTCCACCCTCGAGCAAGCCTTTTAGCCACCTAAACTGCTCAATATCCCCATGTGACACAAGGCCAGGTGCGAGATGTTTGCTCACCGGTGGTCATACACTGCTTGGCTTTTATTTCACTGGTGTTTTCATTTAACACAGGAAATTTCGTTACACTTCAAATTTAGAATGGCCCGATGTGGCAGCCGAGGAGGATTAAGGGGACCGGAGTACAGTTTCACAGGGAACCGGTGAAGAACTTTCTCCTCTGGTACATATTTGAATTCAAACAGTATGGTGCGCAAGCCGAGGGGAGGAGGAGGGTGGTGAAGGTTACAGCAAGCACAAACTTGCGCTGCAATTCAAATCCAACCTCCCCCCGTCCTCTCCAGGCCTTCGGCAGCAAAGGTTCAAGGTAGGATCAGCACAGGGCCCGGGGCAAGGAATAAGAAACATACAGACAATGCAAAGGATGCCATAAACCTCTAATAACGAACAGACGAAGGGGCCCACAAAGGTAACCTTCAATCACTGTCAGTCATCACATCTTCACAAACATAAACTTACAGAGACCTAGGCTAACTTTTATATCGGAGGCGCAAACATTCGAAATATGAACGTATGTTGTTGTTGTTCAGTGTACGAAACACCTTATGCCGTTTGTGATCAAACTTAAAATGAAAAAGATTTTCACTGCTATGTTAGCATACACCAAATAAAGATGACTTGCATGCTAAATTTCACACACATTTTTTGCATACACTACATATTAAATTTTTTTAACACATAGAGGAACACCTCCACACACTACATATTATAAATCAAATTTATGAAGTTAAAACAGAAAATATATCTACTTGGATATATTTAATTGACTTGGCGAGCTGGATTAATTAAACCAGACAGCAAAGGAATTTTTTCCAATGCAAGTCATCCACTTTTTTTAGATAAGTCTTGTGTCACATGTGACAATACGGTATTTCACAGATAATTATAATAAATGGTTCAAATAAATCAAGTTAGAAACAGAATAATATGTTTTTGCTGAACTCACACAGCGTACTTTCTTATGTGGACCACAATCAGGGACTGACAGATTCAGTTACCATTTGCTTTCATTGTTTTTTTTCCCCTTCATAATGAAAGTGACTGGAGCTGTCATTCTGCCTAAAATCTCTTTATGTGTCTCACAGAAACTAATACAGGTTTGTATCAACATGACAGTGAGAAGACGATGCAAATGTTTAAGTGAACTACTCATTTAATTTAGAAGCAATGAGCCATAATGAACTTTTAACATATTTTAATTTCCCTCCCTGTATGAAGCTAGTTTATCTGTAAACAGAACGCTCACAGCTTACTTTTTACCATTTCTCTTCAATTTCCTACAAACAAATATGTATTTGCGTTGTAAAAATGAACCCAGGCAAACTTCGTGGCGGTGGATTAAAATCTTGTAAGCCTTCAGGCTTTTATAAAAGAGTTTGCCTCGTCAGCACAAACCACTAAAACCCTCAATATCTCGACGGTTAATCAAACAGCCTGACTGGCCTGCATTATGACGTCATGCTTCGAGACACTGCTGTCTTGTTACAATATTAGAAATTAAAACGCGTGATTCAGTGCAAGATTCAAACACGCGTGAATACTGGAAGTCAACCATTCTTTTATCATATAAGAGCGGACTGGACTGGGACCCCTCTGACAGTCGCGATAGCTCTTGAACGAGACGGGATAATAGAGGTGCAGTGGTATTCAGAGGCGACCTAAGTTCCTCAGTTTCTGTATGTTGATGAATGAAACAAAACAGGTTCAACGTTACAAACTAATTCTCCAGGACCGCTTCAGAGGAACAATGCCGAACACTTGTGTCAAAGAGCGAACGGGACACACACACACACACACACATACGCTATGGCAAGCCAATTTAACATTAATTCCTTTAAACTGGTAGTATATTTCTTATTTAAACTGTTAAGTAATCAAACAGTGACAAATATATTTTTCGATAAGTGGCTAGTACATATTCATTGCTTATTCCATTAACTATTTCATTGTTACTGGAATCAAATAGAATTTTGGCTACTAGGTAGGATTTGTGTCTGGTTTAGATATCAAGTATTCATATCACATCGTTATGTTTTCCATATTATGTTGGTGAAACCCATTCCAACTGTTACTATTTTTATTACTTTTTATTGTTTATATTGGTAAGTTAGTAAAAACTATTACTCCTGCTATATATTGCTGATTGACTAGTACTGTAATTATTTATTCATCCTCAGCACCTACACTGAGGATAAACTAGCACTGATTTGAATCATTACAAGTAACATTTCTTACTGAGTAGAACTGCATTTCTGCTCATATTCGCTAATGCTTTGGCTTTATAGCTACTTATAAGCTAAAAACAATAGTCTGAATGTAGCCTATCTACGAAATTATTGATGCTAGAGAAGCTAGAACATATGCTGTTAACTAATAACTAAAGTAGGATTTAAATAATGTAGTAGTTATTAATAAAATTAGGAAATACAGGCTACGTGTTTCGACTAGCCTACATTATTTATTAGCATGTGGAAATAAATATTAGTAACAAAAAGGAGTTGGGTAAAGGAATAAGTGTTAGTTTGGCTTGCCACAAACACATGCACGCACAAGTAAAAACTGTTGTAACGCAGCGATCGTGTTTGACAGCTTCATGCGCGCAAACTAATAACTCCGCGTAAAGTTTTGCAACATCAATAAAAGTTTGAGATGAGAATCAAGAGGGAGCTTACTGTTTAACGCGACGCAAACCTTAACGCGCAATTTGGGTATTCAAAACGCAAAGCTGTTACATGCAAACAATCACTGGAGATCCGAAAAGGATTAGTCTTGATCACTGTGTTTTCTGCATGAAGCGTGAACAACTTAAATAGACGCGTTCAGACAGACTCTATAAAAGTACTTGAAATTCGTTCATGTGAAACCCTAACAAGTTGTCACTTCTTCAGGCTCAAGAGAATGGTTATTTCAATGGCACCGACTCGGTAAGTGCATGCGAACGCGAAGGAATGGATGTATTGGTATGAAAAATAACTCACCGCAGAAGTCTGGAGAAGATGCACCACACTTTCTGAAGGAACCACGTTGGACTGAGGAAAGATTACAATACGATCTATTTAGAGAAGCATTACATCACCCTTTGGTGACGTCACGTGGGATTCCTGAACTTCTAAATCATTGCGGTCCCTCGTAGGGGCGGGGCGCGCTGGGCAGGCGGGGCGGGGTCAGGCCCAGTGGGTGTGGCGTCCGGACAGCAACACCAACAAACATCTGTCAGACTTCAAGCTGTTATTGTTGTTCGCAGCAGCGAGTTAGTCATAAACCGCTGTTCATAAATATGATATATTATCATAAGATAGAAATTCTCAACTGATTCTACTATTACAGTGACAATTAAGAAAATAAATAAAGAGCTCAGGTAAATTATTGTGAAGCTAACACTTGAATGATTAATAATAATAAACGCTCACAGACTAAAGGCACCAAACGTCCCAGCTCAGTTATCCAGGTCTGTTAATTGTGCACATCTTGCCAGTGACTCTGTGCTTACTAAATAATGAAAGTGTCAGGGGTAAATAAATTATTGGCTGGATTATGTCTGCCTGCAAGTGTTGAATTTAGAAGATGGTGTTACAGAATCAAAGCTCTGACCTTTGTCTGCACATGATTGCCAGGCAGACGTAATGCGATGCAGGTGCCATAGAAGGACAAACAAAACAAAACAAAACAAGTTGTTTATTTCTGTGACATTAATTTCAACTGTAAACAGGTGCTAGTGATACAGAACATATTACTATTATTACACAATGTGTACAGTCAAATGAAAAAAAAAAAATGTCATCACATTTTTGTCATCATTTACTCCATCATGTTGTTCCTTATCTGGATGAGTTTCTTGCTTCTGCTGAGCAAAAAGAAGATATTTCAAAGAATGTATTAGTCACTGATTTCCATAGTACAGAAAAAAAACGGAAGTCAGTGACTTTGAATCTTTGGTCTTATAAGCTATATAGCAGAATTTAATATTTTAGTGGACAATCTCATTAATAAACTAACAACGAAAAATACTTCTAAAGCGTCTATGAAGTTAATGTCAAGTTTAACATTTACTTATACAGCGAAAAAAAGCTGTATCTGTTAATATTATATAAAGAATCTGAGCCAACTGGAATTATAATGAATAGTTTCATTATTAGTTTAATTTTTTACAACATTAACAGAGATTGATAAACTGTCAGTTAGTATTAGTTAATGCTTTAATCAGCATTTTTATGACCTTTTTAATGTGTTACCTGCAATTGTTTAAGAGCTATTTTTGCCAGAAATCAGACATAAAATGTAGTTTTGTTACATTTTCAGAAATAAAGGCACAAAAGCTGTCACTGGGTCGTTAATTCTTCAAAAGGTACACTTTTGTACCAAAATCCCTATTACATACCTAAAGTGTAGGCCTATATATTAGTACACAAAAATGTACCTTTTCAAAAGATGTCACCCCTGTGACAGCTTTTGTGCCTTTCTTTCTGAGAGTGCAAATTAAACTATTTAGGTTTATATAAGCAGTAATATTACTTTTGACTTTTAAAATCTGTTTACAATAAGATGCCGCTATTTTTAGAGTACAGTTTTTCTTAGTGAATTTAGAAAATGTGAGGGGAGATAAGGTTGATCCAATGCACGGACAACATCAGAACCATTATTACTGACTAATGAGCCCAAAACCTTTGTATACAACATCCTAAAAACACAATAATGGAGCTATTAAAACTGCTTTAGAACTATTAATTTAATATACGGTCATTTTATGAGTATATTTTTTACCTGCAAGAGACAGTAGCAAAGAAAATGGTCACAAGGTTGATCTTAGCTGTTAAACTGACAAATCAGCCATTATAGGGTAAAAATAAAAAGAGTCACAAGCTGCTGAGAGTAGACAGAGTCACAACCTTTCAAGCTTTAGCGAATAGGCTGGTGGCGGCGGTGTGATTTCTGATGTCGAGGGTACACTGGAGGAGTCTGGGATTGCTTCGGCGATTAATGACTGTCTGCTCCTCAGAAAAGAGCTGTTTACAATGAGCCACCCGTGCTAAGAGCTCTGTCACGGGAACAATAATGCTAGCCTCAACTGCCGTCGTAACTCAGCCGTTTCGCTTGCCTGTGTCTTTTAACCTGGGCCTTAATCAAAGCTTTATGACAGGTTTTGTTCCTTTATGGTCTATATATTTCTCCCAGCCATCCAGACATCATCCCGCGGGAGAGCTGTGCAGTAAGTGGCATAAGTGCACAGTCAGTGATGGGTCACTGACCCCACACTTTAAAGGATTTTATCTCTAATGCATGGCAGGTTAGTCTGTCCCCAAACGTCTAGCAGGGCTGAATTCAGATTGCCAGGAAAAGGTAAAAAGGGCTTTTTTTATGTCAGGTTTTTTTTTTTTTTTTTTTTAATTGAACATTTGATTTGAAGAACTATAAAGATATTTTTATCTTTTCATTATTTTTATAAAATACTAATTTCATTATTTCATAATAAATACTAATATTTACATAATAATCTGCCAACAAAAATAAAAAGGCATATAATTAACCAGTATTTTTTATGTCAGGTTTAATTGGGCTAGATTTTTTTTCTTCCGAAATTAAACATTTGATTTAAAGATATTTTATTATTTTCATTATTTATTTATAATACTTAATAATATTAACATAATAATCAGCCAATAATATAAAAAATATAGCCATGTCATTATTTTTTAGTCTAAGTCTAATTGGGTTTTAAAAAAACAATCCTTCTGAAAATAACAATTTGATTTAAATATATAAAGATCTTTTTCTCTTTTCATTATTTTATTAATAAAATACTAATTTACATTTTTGGTCATTGATAATTAATAATAACAACATAATAATCAGCCAACAAAAAACTAGCCAAGGCATATAATTAGTAAGTATTATTTATATCAGGTCTAATTAGGTTAGATTTTTTTTCTTCTGAAATTAAACATTTGATTTATTGATATGAACATATTTTTCTCTTTTCATTATTTATAAAAAAATAAAATACTAATTTCAATTTTTGATCATAAATAATAATAATAATAACATAACAATCACCCAACAAAAACATAGTCATGTAATCAATCATTTGTTTTTATGTAGGTCTAACTGGGTTTTTAATTTTTTTCTTCTGATATTAAATTTATATTGATTTAAAGATATACAAATATTTTTCTCTCTTTATTCTTTTCTTTTTTTTTTAATAAAATACTAATTTCATTATTACATTATAAATAGTAATATTAATATATTAATCAGCCGACAAAATATAGCCAAGTTATTTAATCAGTTATTAAATAACTGATTATTATGGTCATTATGGCGGATTACACTCAATTTACCTGAATAATAAGAAATTCGTACTTAAGACGGCTCATCCCAGGAACCGCAATTTGAGAACAGCACAGCTGAAACCTGATTGCGATTTGACATCAGGGTGTTGATTCACATGAGACAGAAAACTTGAGAAAACCTCATCTAAAATGAAGTTCATTGTCAACAAACACAAGCGGGAGATCATGTGTTTAATTAGCTCTTTGACTTCAGTTGACCTTGGACCGAACTAGATTTACCTTCAATGGTGAACATATCCCAGACAGGAGCTGTTTAATTCCATTCAGAAGAATGAAATGGTTACAATCAGTTCAACCCCACACGCATTGGTTCAGGATTTAGTTAGTCCAAACAAACACATTCAGATGCAGCAGAGCAGTGTGTGTGTGTGTGTGTGTGCGTGTGTTTGTGGTTGACCATCTCATGTAACCATGTACTGTATTATAAGAGCCAGAAGTGCATCTAATTTTGGCAGTTATTAAATCCATATTATATCATAATTCAAGATGTTTTTTACATTCACTTGAATTCAACTAAAAGCGCATCTCAAAGAAAAACATGCCTGTTTCAATCAGATTTGTTTAGGCAGCATTTTGCTTTAGGTCTGAATGATTTTAAGAACGATATCTAGACAGAGCAAGGATCGGCTGTTTGATCTTAACAGAATGTTCCATCCTCTCTCACTTGAGTCATCTTCATGTCTTGAAGTGCCTGCAGGGATGGAAATGTTGAAGTATACAGCTTTGTGTAATAACACATGCCTACTCCCCCAACAATACCCATTGTTTCGCTCAAAGTGGTGGTCCACCACAGGAGAACACTTTTTGGAAGAAGCACAACATTATTTTATATGGAAATATGTCATGCACTTGATTTATATGTCAAAGGATGTGATGTCACACAAAAAAGGCTTTACTCTGCACTATAAGAGGTCATCTGCATTTTGGAGCCAGATCTTTTCACACCAGGCTTCTGGATTTCACATCACTTTTACTAAACAGATATTAAGTTTCATGCTTTACATTTACATGCATTGTTCTCATTTGCATATTGGTGATGTCATCATCAATAATTGAACACACACAAACTGTATAAAGTCAACAATAAATGAAAACTACTACACACTACAGTATCTATATTCTAAAACAATGTTATATAATGATATTTTTTGAAATGTATGCTTTTTTATGAATTTAAAAGAATGTTCTCCAAGAACCATTGTCATTAAAAAGTTTGTGGTTTGATTTTATTTTTTATTGTTTTTAATTTAGTTCTTTTTTGAAAGAAATAATACTTTTATTCAGAAAGAATGCATTAAATTAATTAAAAGACCCATTAAAGACATTTTAAATGTTACAAGATATTTCTATTTCTGTGTCAAATAAATGCAATTTTAAAATTATTGAGGACAAATCAGCATATTAAAATGATTTCTAAAGGATCATGTGACACTGAAGACTGGCTTCCAAAAATTCAGCTTTACCATGACAGGAATAAATTATATTGCAAAGTAAATTAAAATAGAAATAGGTTAGTCAAATTTGTAATATTATATTCAAATGAAACTCTTAAGAGACTTTTCTCAAAAACCTTACAAAAGTCTTACCAACCCCAAACTTATGCTTACGACAAAATATATTATCTTTGTATAAATTGAAATGTGTCTGCATGAAGCATGTGTGTGACCGGTACTCACCTCTTCAAATGGTGTGTAGAATCGAACAACATTTATGTCTTTCTCTGTTCCGCTGTTTCTGAGTGATCCTGCTATAACCTGCTAGAACACTGCCACAGTGATTCCACTGGACACATGCCACACACCGGTCTCGATGGGCACAGGACCTGCACACATATGCACACAGTCTTACTCCGATTCGCACTAGAATGCAAGTCACTCAGCATGCACAAAAAGAGATATAAAAAAATGCATAAACTCACTGTCATCACTCTCATGCCTCATCACTTGGCAGTGCCCATTAGTAAAGCAAACAGCTAGGCAGGGGCAGTCTGGTTCCACATACCCCTCTGTGCCAGGGTACCAGTGAATACCTGCCATATTGAGGGCGCCTGTTGCATTCGCCAAGCAACTCATGGTCATCTTCATCTGGGCATAAGCACACACAATAAGAGCAAATTAGTGTTTTAATAACAGTACAACTCAAACTGACTAGATAACAATAAAACTTCCTCAGGACCCCAGAGGAAAACTAGTAGAAGTAGCTGACTAAAGAAACAACGAATAACACAGAGTGTGTTTTCAGCATCTCAAAAAAAAAAAACCTTTGTGTTAATGTTTCTTAAACTGTGAATGATGGTCAGTTTATGATTGGTCATTTCTTGTTTCTTGTAATAACAGGTAGCCCTTACATTCTGGAAGTAAGAAAAAAGTCATAACCATGTTCTCCAAAATGATATGTATGAAACACTTTACTGGAGCATTTAAAGTGGGGCTAATAGATAATCTGGGTTTAAAAGAAATCATAATAATTGATATATAATAAGTATATATAATTATAATTATAGTAATTTATATTATATTTACCAATCAGGACAAATAAAACCAAAAAGCCAAGGACTTGCATGTGATTTCAAAACCTGGCAACCTTTTGACAAATATTGTACAGAGGCCTACCTACCACTGTACCAGGAGTTTAAAAGCCACACAGCACATTATTATGCCATTACCAACAAAATGTGCACTGGAACCTTTTGAAGTGAACAATGCAGCCATTACATAATGAAGGAGTAGTTTCTACAGTATGACCACAGCGGTGCGGGCATGATGCCATGTGCTTCTAAATTCTGCATTTTCCGCTGCCAGCGAGGGAAAGCCAGTATTTGTAATAGTTCTGAGTCTGAACATTATGTCATTTGCTTCCTTAACGGGGTCTGGGGGTTTACGCTTGGTAACATTTGGAGACCAAATTACACTTCGTGGACCTTTGAAATACCAACATATTCATTGCCAGTGTCTTTACCCTATCAGTCATCACAGAATAGATGCTATTTGTGTGGTCTTGAACAAGAGTTAGGACAATATGGTAAACAGAAGAGACAATTCAATTGAATCTCAAATCATAATTTATAAGAGAAGAGGCTGCTTTTAACTTGCTTTTAAAAAAGCCTGTGAAATAATCTGTCTATTTACACACAACATATTTATAGTGTACATATGTAGATATTTATTTGTTTTGCATCATATTTCATATATCTGACTTATAAGGTGTTATCAAAGTAAATCAATGAAAATGATGTATGCATAATCAAATAAACCTTGTTCCTTTGGTCCTGTAAGTGTTAATCATGAAATATTACTATGAGCATTAAATGTATTATGTATAATTCATTTTTAATCATGTTTACCTTATTTCAAAGCAAAACGTGTACCATGACCAAAAGTGGGATGTTATTGGAATTAGGCTTTTAGCAGATTGTGTATGTTTCTGATCATCTTAAAATTTCATGTATCAAATATGATACTTTAGGCTTTATACCTTTTGCAATTTTAGCTCATCTACTTCTTGCTGACATCATATACACCCAAACAAAAAAATTTTTTATTGGTTTCCGAGATACTAAAAATGCAACTTTTCCCTTAAAAATATGGCCCTGAGCAAAAGGATCTGAATCTCATCAACAAACGCAAAGTCTCAGGGTGACAAATTTGACTATTTGTAAAAATCTGAAGGGTAACAGAATTGAAAGCAAAATTGAAGGCCGTAAGCTCTGGAGAGCCTCAAAACAGAGCGAGTCAATGATGTAATGCTTTCACAGACATGTCCCACAGCGTGCTCCAGCACTGCTGGAAAAAGCAGGGCGATCAGGGTGCACAGCTGCCCATGCTGCGCTCGGCTGTGGTGAGTAAATGGGGCCCAACCCAACAAGGTCCCCATTACACAGTACCGGGCACAACACCAGCACCAACAACCTCTGCCAACAAACGTGAACAGGAAATCATGGAAAAACAGAGGCGGCGAGAGAGCGGGAGAGAGGGATGAAGCACATGGATGCGAACGCGAGCAAAAGGAAAGAAAACAGCCATAATGTAGTCCACACCACTGGGTTTTTCTATTACTGACAGAGAAACACTACAGTGCTCAAGTCATCTGTGTGACCACGCAGCCATCTATAGCCTTTCTGACTCTAGAAGTCCATTTACAGTTCTTGTGGCTAAACGTATAGAATATTGTACATACTGTATGCAAACCATGCAAACATGCCAAATAGAGCAAAACTTGAGCAGAATGAGAAGCTTAATCAAACCAACAGTGATGTTGATTTTAGGAGCTTCAGGAGCAACCTTGGGAGCTTTATGATTATACTGAAGCTCAAAATCATTTGAGTTTTATTTATGAAATTATGAAAAGTTTAGAAGAAGAATTTAACATGTCTTATAAGTTTTTTTCTTTTAAGTTTATTTAGGTCTATTTTGATTTTATTAACAAAAAAAGTAACACCTTATTTTAAGGTGTCCTTGTTCCACGTAGCCTTCTTACTATTGTAATAACAATAAATCATGCATAATTACATGCAAGTAACCCTAAACCAAAGCCTAAGGTTAACCATAAAGTGCATGTGGATACTTATTAATTATATGTATCATTAGACACCTTAAAATAAAGTGTTACTCGCTTACATTGTATAAAGTGCAACGTAAAAGTACTATACTGTGGTATTACGATGTTTATTAAGAGGTTGTTTTGCTTTTTAATAATTCGGAGTTGATACGTCAATGCTGTAGAGAGGCGTATTTGTTTGTAATTCTACACTGCCCCCATGTGGATTTCTACTGCACTGCAACTACGTCCTGTGAACAGTTATTTACAGTTATTTAACATTTTACACTAACTTTTATTACGTTGGTTAATGAGAAACACATTTGCAGTCTGACCATGTTAAAATACCTCCACCAACCACGAAATTGTTTATTTGCCTGTATTTGTAAAACACAAGCAAAGTCGGTTTCACGCTTTGCAAGAAAAAAATCCACACTGTCATACCACATGTAAAAACTAAGTCATACCAAGATGAATTTGTCAAAAAATAAATATAAATTTGACCGCATTATAAATAATAGAGATACTGAAAGTTTCAGCTCAATTAGGGATTTTTTCCCCCCTAGAGGGAAGAGTAATCTAATAAACAAATTTAGGCATTATATTATAAAAAGTTTAACAATTAAAAAATAACAGTTATTCTAGTTTTGTTTTAAGGATAAATTTGGCTATATGATTTATAAGCTTATTAATTTATAAATTATATAATGATATTAAATAATATAAACTGAGTGTTGAAGTTATTATTGTTAAAATCTAAGTTTCACAGACTGTGAATGTAAATAAAAATGTTACCAATTAATATATAGGGCAATTATCACATGTGACCCTGGACAACAAAACCATAAGAGTCTTTTTAATTAAGGTTTAATTATACATGATCAAAAGCTGAATACATAAGTTTTCCATTGATGTGTGATTTATTAGGATAGGACAATATTTGGCTGAGATACAACTATTTAAAAATTCTAAAATCTAAGGGAGAAAAAAACTAAAAAGTAAATATTGAGAAAATCGCCTGTAAATTTGTTCAATTGGGAGTTATTAGCAACATATAAAACTGAGAAAAAATTAAGTTGTAATAAATTTTACGGTTGAAATTTTATCATATTTACTAAATCTATCATTTAACCCATACAATGTATCGTTGGGTATTCCTTAAGATATACCCGTGCTGACTGGTTGGTTTTGTGGTCCAGGGTCGCATAAATTATACCACTTTAAGCTGCAGGTTATAGTATTGTATCAAAGCCCTAACTGGGCCTATCAATTTAGTACTATTTTACGTAATATTTTGAAGAAGTCTTTTTTTAAAGATTTCAGGTGAAGAATCACCCATAAATACACGCACAGCGGTTCATGCAGCAGAACTAGTGTGCAGTATTTCACATCAACAGGTATGACGTGTTGGGCCCTCCTCTCTTTCTCTCTCTCTCGCGCTGCTCCAGCTGCTGCCGCCGCTGTCTGTCTGTCTGTCTATCTGACGGTGCGTGCGTGCGTGCGCGCGATCTCCTTTCCGCTCGCGCCGTGCTGCTGCTCCTCAATGTAGCAAAGACCATGACAGGCATCGCCGCCGCCTCCTTCTTCTCCAACATTTGCCAGTTCGGGGGCTGCGGACTGCACTTCGAGTCGCTGGCCGAGCTCATCGTGCATATCGAGGATAATCACATCGGTAAGTGCGCTCGCGGAAGCACAATCTGTGCCGCTGCAGCGCGCGCAGCAATGGCCGGCTCGCGCGCCCCACAGTACTCACTTCCTGCGTCGCAGCGGCGCTGTTGCTAGGTGTGGTGAAGCGATGGGACTTCAGTGCGTTTTGGTCGATTTCGGGACGCTTTTAGGTGTCGATAGCACAGGATACGAACGCGTTCGGGCATCGTTAAGCCGCTTCGTAATAGTACAAGGTCTGAACGCGTAAACACAAGCGGTAGTGCTGCAGTTGGAATGTTATTCTCTGCGCAAGGCCCGCAGACGCGGAGCTTCGTGGAGATGTGTCCATTTCACCAGCTCAGAGCAGCTCATAAACGCGAAATGCATGTACAAAGCGGATTAAATTGCATACAGAACTGATTAAATGCTTGTTAGCTGATGCTGCGTAAGAGCTTCCTTAACATGGCTAAAGGTAACGGGTACGTGTGGATGGCCATGATCATTATGCGTCATTATAATGTGCAATGGTCATGTCAAAAATGCATTAATAGGCTAAACAACTAAATGCACGAAAGCACTTGGATCAGATGACTTTGCAAATAGGTGTTCACTTACAGAATCATGAGAATGTTTGTTTGTTATTGATTCCACCATTACAATGTACTGTATGAAATATGACACTATGGTGGCTTGAATTTCAGACTTATCAGATCTTACATTTCTTGTCACAAAGATTTCAAAGTATTCTAAGAATAAAAAATGTATTGTGTTTTAAAGGTTAAAATAACTCACATTGTAAGAGACAATACTACTACTGATAATAATGGGTGTAATGAGAGATTTATGTAACACCACCACTGTAAGATACACAGTTGAAATTATGAGACATAAAGTTGCAATTAGAAAAACACACTTGCATGAAGTAATCACACTGAGACAGAAAAGTTAATAATTTATAAGATATAGTCACACTATAAGAAATAGCCAAGTTTATAAGAAAAAAATTCCAGTAAAGACATAAAGTCATAACTATGAGAAATAAAGTAGTTATTACATACATTTTCCAATTGAAATACATATTCTTGTAACTTTATAAAAGTTACTTTTAGTCAATTTAATGAATAAAAATAAAAACATGACCTAGTCTTAACCCTCTAGTCATCAAATAAAGGTCACAATTACACAATGGAATTTTAATAAATAAAGCAGCAATTATTTGTAATTGTTTTTTTTTACTCTTGAGTCAGAAAATGTCTCTATAATATCTTGTTATATGATAAATCCATATCCAAAAAATGGCTTTTTGAAGTACCTGGAAGCACAGGTGGTTAAATTACGGCACATTTTACCTTATTTTGTAGTGCTTTGTATTATTTACAAGTGCAGATGTAGGTCACAAGTTTGCACTGATGCCTACCAGGATCTGATTTGTTGTCATTCTGGAGCAGGGGTTGCACTGGGGTCAGGAATCCCTTTGAGTCCCAGCCTGCAGAACTTATATCCAGTTAAGCATATGTGTAGGTCCTTTCGTAGCCTGTATTGTCCCACTGAATCACTATTAGCGTTAAGGCTATATTAATGCAGAAACAAATGTGTGGATGTTTGCTTGCAAATGTGTGATAAATAAAAATCTGTTATTATGGTTTTGCACAAAATCAACAGTGTTTTCTGGTTTCCTGGCTGTTAAACACAGAAATGGAGTGAAAGTAAACATGACTAAGAAGTCCAAAAATGTAAGCATAGCATGAGATGGAATGCAGGTTTATCTTGAGCACAGCTGAATAAGTATATTACATACCTATCTGTCATAATCAAAATGCTCTTTCATTACGGTTGCTGATTCGGTGTCTGTAGTGCTGATGGATATCTCAGTCAATGGGGGCTGGATCTGGTCTCTGCTGATGTAATTTAACACCGTTGGACTACCTGTCCAATAGACTCTGGCAAGAGCCTGCATGGAGTGAATTTGTAAGAAGAAACTTGATTTCTACAGACAAAGCACCCCCCCTCCCCTCCCCTTCCATTCTCTCCCCTGCTGACTGACATTCCCTGTTAGCTCAGCTGGCTTTTGAGAGGGAGATCTGTCTGGAGAGCTGGTGGAAATCATCAGTCCAGTCAAGCGATGTAGCCTGAGGTGTTTTCTGCCAAGCATGTGCACTCCAAACGCAATCTGCAGCTCAAATACTTTGCCGCAGACTGAGATTTGCCATGTATGCATGCATTACTTTTTGAAAGTGTGCTTGTTTGCATAGTTTTTTTTAACGGAAAGTATTCAGACCCCCTTAAATTTTTCACTCTTTGTTATATTGCAGCCATTTTCTAAAATCATTTAAGTTCTTTTTCCCCCCTCATTAATGTACACACAGTAACCCATATTGACAGAAAAACACAGAATTGTTGACAGTATTTAGTAGAAGCACCCAAGTAGAAGCAGTCTTTTTGGGAAAGATGCAAAAAGTTTTTCACACCTGGATTTGAGGATCCTCTCCAGTTCTGTCAGGTTGGATGGTAAACGTTGGTGGACAGCCATATTTAGGTCTCTCCAGAGATGCTCGATTGGTTTAAGTCAGGGCTCTGGCTGAGCCATTCAAGAACAGTCATGGAGTTGTTGTGAAGCCACTCCTTTGTTATTTTAGCTGTGTGCTTAGGGTCATGGTCTTGTTGGAAGCTAAACCTTCGGCCCAATCTGAGGTCCTGAGCACTCTGGAGAAGGTTTTGGTCCAGGATATCCCTGTACTTGACTGCATTCATCTTTCCCCTCGATTGCAATCAGTCGTCCTGTCCCTGCAGCTGAAAGGAAGGGTTCTGGTCGGCCCAAAAGTCTTTTATTCAAGGATTATGGAGGTCCCTGTGCTCTTAGGAACCTAAAGTGCAGCAGAAATTTCTTTGTAATCTTGGCCAGATCTATGCCTTGCCACAATTCTGTCTCTGAGCTCTTCAGGCAGTTCCTTTGACCTCATGATTCTCATTTGTTCTGACATGCATTGTAAGCTGTAAGGTCTTATATAGACAGGTGTGTGGCTTTCCTAATCGAGTCCAATCGGTATAATCAAACACAGTTGGACTCAAATGAAGGTTTAGAACCATCTCTAGGATGATTAGAAGAAATGCACAGCATCTGAGTTAAATATATGAGTGTCACAGCAAAGAGTCTGAATACTTAGGACCATTTGATATTTCAGTTATTCTTTTTTTAATAAATCAGCAAAAATGTCAACAATTCTGTGCTTTTCTGTCAATATGGGGTGATTTTGGCAGTTTTTTAACCTTCCTCTTAATAGATGTTATTGTACAGCAGTGAAGTCAAAGTGAATCTTCTGACCCCAGCACCTTTCCCGGTCATCATCTCAAATTCCAAATCCTTTGATATTCCATCAGCCTTTTAACTGAACATTATATTACATAGATACATGTAGAATAATCATTACAAAAGTTACGTTTACATATTGTATGGATTTTTAAAATAACATTATTTTTAGTTTAACTTTAATATGGTCAAATCTGAAATTCCCTGGCTTTTTTTCACAGTAAGTGAGGTCTAGGGGTTATGTTACTACCATATAAGTTTCAAAATGGTAAATCTACGCTACACACAGCCTGCAAAAATTAGCTGTGATTTACAAAAAAAATGTTGTCCATATCTCTGAAATATAACCCATCAGACCGTATGATACAATTGATTCTCTATCGGCAATAGAACATTTTCATATTAATGTTTTGTACCGTTTTATCTGCGTCATAATTCTGGTTTTGTGTAGCTCAGTTGGTAGTGTGTTGTGTTATATGATAGTATGGAATCAGAAGCAGAGCGAGCGGTAACAGTCAATGAAGAGGTGAGCGCTCCCTCTGCCGGCTAGGTGTTACATAACCATGATATACTAAAGAGCAGGATCACAGGCATCCGCCATCACAGGCAATGCAGAAGACAGTGGCTAGACTTGAGAGTGTAGGGACCACTGAAATGTCAGCTGCTCGCACTGGCATCAGTGGTGGGTCCTGCACACTAGCAGTCAGTCCTGATAATCTTGGCCCAAGCTTCATCTGCCAGAGCTTGGGTACTATAGCCCCCCACCCCCACCACCAAAAAAATCCTCAGGCGTGGCAGCCATCATGTGCTGAGCCCTAAGTCTTACAGCCATTTTGTCCATAGCTTCTTGTGTGGCATCCATCTTGGACTGAAGCTCCTTAATAGCGGACATATTGTTCATGAGCTCATTAATGGCCCACATAGCGTGATCAGGCTCTGAAGTGGCAGACGTTATTCTGGTAGATCTTGAGGTGGCAGACATGATGTGAACAGGTGCTCGAGTAGCTAGTGTGTAGGAAGTTTTGTGTTCATCCTCCATGACACCCACAGTGAAAGCAGAACCACATAAACGTAGCGCATAGTCAATATATCTGTCAATGGATCAGTGTGGGGTATGGAATGAGTGATGAAAGGTCCTAGATGTCACCAAAATGGAAATGGTCCTTTAGAGATTTTAATAAAAATCTACCTTGTCACACAGTTCACAGAATCTCTCCATATAATCCTCAATGGATCTCTTGCCTTGATGTAGGCGCATAAGACAATCTTCTAGGTCCATTTTGGTCGGTCGTGTGTTCCTGTAAGGCTGCACGATCTGTTGTGGGCAAAGTACAGTATTTTGTAACGGGACTCAATGTGATGCTGGAAGATTTAAGTGCAAGCTTTATTACAATACAGCGTGGTCAAAACAGGCAAAGTCCAAATAGCAAACAGGAATATCCAAGAGTGAGACAGAATCGTAATCCAGTAAACTAGCACTGGGCTGGGCAGGCAGTGAGGCATTCACAAAACACCAGGCAATAGTCCACGGTCAAAATCAAAAGAGCACTCAAAATTAGCAAACAAAACTAGACAATGAAAAAAAGGCAAAGACAAGGAACATGAATATGGAAACTTGGCAAAAACAAAGAAACCGCTTGGTGGAGTCCGCAACAGCAAACCAATACTTCGCAACTTCTGTTTGGCAGGGCCCAGTTTAAATGGCTACCAAACAGGAAGTGACTAGAGAGGTAGCAGAGGGAGCGGTAACAGTTAGTGCAGTTAGTGCTCTGCTGCTGGGGCTGCTGTATATTTTTGACTAACTAGCTTGTAAGAAACATTTCTCTGGCAGTCAGTTTCACTGTATGTGTTGATTTACCAAGCAGTTCAGTGTTAGTACACTGTAAAAAATTACTGTGATTTTAACAGTAAAAACTGTAAAAATGCTGTTAAAAACCTGTTGAATAGTTAACAGTAAGTTCCCCTAATATACAGTATATATATAGGCTATATATAAATATATGGTGAAAACTGTAATAGACATTTTTACAGTAAAATACAGTTTTTGACAGAATAGGAGGCTTTGCTGGCCCTAAAATTTGTGGTGTTGAAACTGAGAACATGCTTGCCTTCTTGATATATTTATGTATATGTATTGATTCAGATTTTAAACCTTCTTCTTAACTGATTTTTATTGTAGAAGTCAACTCAGAGTGAATCTTCAGACCCCAACACCTTCCTGTTAGATATTATCTCATACTACACACGTGTCAGCCAGCATCCGGTGCACCTTCCAATCTACTCTGTCAAGGTTGGCTTAAAGCAATGATGAATAATGATTATTATCTTCTTGTCTTACTGAATGAATTAATACTTGCATGAAAAGGAAATTTTTCTTGTGGTTACCAAAGCTTTGCCATGATGGCAGAGCATGTGGGTTGTTTTCCATTTTAAAAAAAGTTAAAGGGTCTGTACGTTATCTTGCTAGATCTGCTTCTCCGGCCTCAGTAGCACCACTGTGGAGGAGGTGTTTGTGACCCAGCTCGTCATGGACTTTCCCGAGCTTAAACGCTACAGAGCCACATTTAAAGACACAATTAAAGGTGCTGATGTCCTTTTAATGTTTCAAAGTGTGATACCTGCTTCTCTTTTACTAAATGTTTGCTCTCAATTTGGCCTTACAGGTTCAGTGCGTTACAAAAAATACAACCCACAAGAATTTTATGGTGCAGTTGTTTCAATTAATTATAGAAAGGTGAGTACAAGTGACATTACCAAGGCTGCATTCTTTTCATTAAACACTAAAATAGTGAAATAATATTGCGATTTAAAATGGCTGTTTTCAGATTTTAATTTTAAAAGGAAGTTCATACATTTGATGCAAAGCTGAATTTGTCACATCTTCAGTGTCACATGATCTTTCAGAAATCCTTGTAATATGGTATTTGATCAAAAAGTATTTGATCAGTAGTATTGATTTAATGTGTCCCTGCTGATAAAAGTATTAAAATCTTTCAAAAGAAGATCAAATACTTGCTTGATGGGAAAAAAAATAATATTCAGAATAATTTCACAAAGTTTTTGGTGTTCTTACAATGCAGAATCTTTCATAAATGTTTATATTTCTGTTAGGCCTCGATAAGTGACAGAGAAAAGGAGATGGGAATGTCTTTATCGGCAAGCGGCATGTTGATCAGTGTCTTGCCTTCATGCAGAGTCAGAAGTACGTAATATATTTAAAATACTAAAGCATTCTGTGTCATTGCTATAATGAGAGCATTGCTATTAGAGTTAACATGATCTTATTTTAGCATATCATTTAATTTACTTTTGTGGTATCTATAAGTATTAGAGATTATTTATATATACATGACACTTAAATAACCCAATGTGAGATCAGTTATAAATTCTGTTTTCCTTTTGATATTGTGGTAACACAGTTGGCAAAAAAGAGCAGTGAGTTAAAGTGACATCATTTCCTGTAACTTACACAATTCTGAGAAATAATTCCACCAATTTAAAGGACAAACATAGTGTGGAAACAACACACTTTTTTCTAAGAATTTTGTATTTTTTTTATAATTTAATGTAGATTTACGCAAATAAGAATTTAGGGCTTTAATAAAAGAAATTAATTAACTGTTGCCAAAAGAAAAGTACTATAAAATATTTTGATATATGATACATGATGAAGAAATCATGATTTTTAGCTATTTATGGCGCTTAAATTAATAAATAAATGAAAATAATAATACATTATCATACTGTTATGTATAATAGTATACATCTTGTAATACATAAAGAACAATCATAAATAAATTTAAATAACAAAAAATTTTACCATTTGAAAAAAGATTAAAAAAAATTTTTTATTCTTTTTTCACTATTCCTATTTATTTATTTATTGTTTATTTTTGTTTCATTTATTTTCGGGGTTTTTTTTGTTTCATTTTTAGGTAACTAAAATTATATATATATGTATGTGTTTTATATTAACTATTTCTGTTAACATAAATGTTTTTAGTTTTATTTGATTATAACGACACTGACTCTTGGCCGGCAGTATTTATTAAAGCCTTACCTTTGTATTTCCACCAAAATGAAGTTACTGATATATATATTAGATAAGGAAAACTAATAAAGACGCAGGTTTCCTTGTTTGTAATCTGGTGCTTTGGTCGGACAGGTCTGCACAGTGTCAGCATAAGTTTCCAAGATATGAGTCCCACAAGGCCCAGCACAGTAAGTGAACATGTTAAACTTATTTCAAAGTGATTCTTAGGTTCTAAATGTTACATTTAGTAATCTTGAATGAAATACTGAGGTGACAATCTTGTTTTCTCTTTAGCATACATTCAGAGCTGTTAGTGCCAATATCAGAGTTCTGGAGGAGCGGGCATTCACAGTCTGCTTGGATAAAGACCCACGCAAAACATTCAAGAATGTCCAGAGGTGAGCATTCAGATTATAATGCCTTTGTATACATAACATATCAACAGTAATGACCTTCTTTATTGCCTTTATTAATGGCCAACTTATTCTCCAGAGTAATCATACATGTCATCTGTTGCCCACAGCATCGAAGTTTCTCCATGCTTGGATCCGGGATACTCTCATCAGCCGAGTACAAAATCCAAGTACAGTTTGGGAGATGTAGGTGAACCTCTGGGCAAATACGTCAACAAGACCCTCACGCTACCGATCAACACCTTCTGTGGCACTGAGCAATGATGATACGACTCGAATTCATGAAATAAGAGCTTGAGTCACGGGACAAACTGAAACCTCAAACCTCTCAGAGGCTTTTAGTGTTTCGTGTGTGTGCATTTCCTCTTTTTATCTCTTCTCTTTTGCCTAAAATACATGTAACCTCAAGAGGCCATTACTTCCTGCTGAACTGTGAACAGATACGATGTTAGTAGACTGTTTGAATGTGTCAAGTTAGTGTTTGTGAATTGACCTCGATTTGTATAGGGCCCTAGCCTGCACATTTTAAAATGTCATGTTTACACTACTTTTTTATTTTTTTTTATTTTTTTCCATGACAGTAATGTGTCTGTATGATACTCGGACATGTATTTTAACACTTTGAAAGCACTTAGACTTTTATGTGACACTTGCCATTTCTAACAAAATAAAAAATAAAATGCATTAAAGATGCTAGCTGCATTCAGAACCTTGATTTTAATAATTATGATTTTTTTTTTTTTTATGTTCTATATAGTACGGAAGTATCTATGAATACTCTTCACACACGTTTTTTTTTTTTGGCTACTTAGGAAGTATGCAATTGTGTTTGCAGCCTTTGCTGTAAGCATTAAGATCAGAATAGCATACCCTAGTTTTTTCTGCAGTATGTGTGCAATATGCAAGTATGGAAACCTGTTACATTTGCCATATGTGCTGTAGTAGGCTACAACTGAGGTGTTATACTTCACAGTGACTTTTATTTACTTGAGCTAACAAACATTTTCTTCTTGATTTGTGTCAGACTGTCATTAACTGTAAAGTAATATATTTTAACTCGTTGAATTAAAGGTGAAGGAAAAGGGCTCATGTGTACAGCCGTTTTATTATTGCAAGATGATCTTTTCATCAACAGGGGGCGTAGTAAACTAGAATGAGGTCGATACGCTGAGGTCGGCCATTGGTTGTTTGTCAAAGAGAAAGCTTGTGAAAACTTGTTACACCTTACCTGGATACGGTGTGGACATGAAAAGCCAAAGAAAACTTTAATCGACAATATCCTGTCAAGCAAACCATGAGTATACGGATAGGCTACGATAGATCTCAGGTAAATCGCAAACGCACAGAAATGTCGTGACGTGTTACTTCAGGTGCACGATGATGATGGTGATATACCTGTACTGACAGAGTTTGTCGTGTAGGCTACTTGCAGATGTTAAAAAGTCTGTCAGGTTTTTTCTTTCAGCGATTTACGATTCTCATGCGGTTTTAAAGATTGAAAGAGGCTTTTATGGAAAACATCTGTTTGAACTCTTATAGGTCAGGTTTCATTTTGTGAAATTGCAATGACTGCACTCTCTCTTCCGTATTTTTTTTAACATGCGCTTTTAATTTACTTTGCTTTTCAAGAAGTGCCCTATTTTAGGAAATCATGGTGAGGGTATGTGTTGTGTACATGTGATGTCAAAGCAGTTTACTGGACAAAGTTTTGCTCCATATGTTGCCAGTTAACCCGTGGTGTTTGTTATAAAGTACAATGACAATTCCATGCAAATGAAACATATTTATGAATGTAAGTATTTGAATATACGGAAAAAATATATAGGGGAGAAATCACAGGTTATATATTTGGCTGCACAACTGTTTCCAAAATCGACAATTCTAGTAATAAATCAGTATATTAGAATGATTAAATGAAGGTCTGAAAGTGACACTGAAGACTGGAGTAATGATGCTTTGTATCACAGAAATAAATTACATTTTAAAATATGTTCACACAGAAAACAGTTATTTTAAACCAAAATAATTTTTCACAATATTACAGTTTTTCTGGATTTTTAATCTAAAAAATGCAGCCTTGATGAGCAGAAGAAAATTTTTTAAACCATTTACAAACCATTAAATATCCTACTGTTCTAAAACTTTTGAACGGTAGTGTATATATAATATACATACTGCATAATATGTATTTATATATACATAATAAACAAACAGCACACTCACATTTAAACAAAGAAAAACTTTTATTTTGAATGCAATTAATTGATTGACAGCACAATATTAATTGTATCAATTTAATTTTTTATTTAATGTATATAATATAACGCAATGTAGAATATAAAACAAGATCTATAACAAAGGAACAAAAATTCTAAACACTCCACAAAAAGTACAATGGCACTATACCTTTTTTTTTTTTACAAAAACAACATACAGCCACTTTACCGTTTTATACAGTACTTATTAACTGACCTGTAAAGTTGCATATATATATTTCCCTTAATTTAATCTTTTTTTAAATTCACAGAGCGGTAACTGAAATCCACAGGCATGATGAAGGGAGCAATGCAGAAGAGCAAGCAGTGGAATGTGAAGGGAGCCTTGCGGCTGGCTGGCGTCTTTCACTTCCTCCATTCCTGTGGCTCCGGATGCCTCCTTCCCTTTCTGACCCTCTACTTCCGGCACATGGGTCTCAGCGCCGCCATGATCGGCATCATCATGGCATCCAAGCACCTGCTTGCTCTGGTGTGGCGCCCGTTCTCCAGCGTCCTCGCCAGGCAGTACGACAAGCGGCGGACGGTCATAGTGGGCTCTCTCCTCACCTCGGCAGTGCTGGTTTTGATTCTTCAGCTCTTCCCATCCGCAGGAATCCAAGCTGAAAGCGGACGCTGTAACGCTAGTCAAGCCGATGCTGATCCCACTCCCATTCTAGAAATGATGAGTGTCCCGTCACAATCAAACACTACTGTTTACTCAATAAACCAAACGTATTTAAGTACCGAACACCTTGATGAAGTAAGCTCCAACTGGACAGCAAGAGGCCTGAGATCTTTGAAGAAGCCTGACCAGGAAGAAGATCCTCACACTGAGTTCCTTGGGAGCCTAAAAGTCATGGACGCCCAGCATCAGATGTTCTTTCTGGTTGTTATCGTGATGGGTTTGTGGGAGTTCATGGCCGCCCCATTGGAGTGGACGGCGGATGATGGGCTCTACGAATACTTGGATTTCGTAGACGCCACCGACCGCCATAATGGGGTGAAGTTCTGGAAGCAACTTGGAGCCGCTTTTGGCAACTGTGCAGTCGGAGTACTTGTAACAAGCCTGTTTTGTCTTACAGGATCTACACTGGAGTTTTATTCCTACTCTGTATTTATGATCCTAACTGTCCCTACAGCCATCCTGCTACCTCTCTACCTCCGCAAGCGTGAGCGGCCCACTAGTGGAGGCTTTAAGGCACTACAACTGGTGCATGGGAACTCTCAGGCAATACTTTGTGCTGTAACTGTGGTTTTGATGGGCATGGTGAGCTCAGCTGTGTCAGATTTCCTCTTATGGTACATGCAGGACTGCGGGGCCACTGAAATCCACATGGGCGTCTCTTTAGCACTGGCGCACTTAAGCCAAACTGGCTTTGCTCCGTTTGCTGGGCGTCTCTCCCGGTTTATGAAGTACCACGGTTGGCTGCTAGTACTTGCCGTTGTTGGTTTAGCCCTGCAGTGTCTTTATTACTCCTTTCTGTGGGGCCCGTGGGCTGTAATACCCGCTCAACTGCTGGCAGGTTTCGGCACCGGCGCCCTCTGGTGGTCTGTAACGGCGCAAAGCGAGGACATCGCCACTCCCGGCACCGAAAAGACCATTTTACGTCTGTTTGAGGTGCTTTCTTTGGAGTTGGGAGCAGCGCTTGGCAGTCTGGCAGCTGGGTTTGTGGTGCAAAGGTTTGGGGTCCAGTTGCTTTTCCAAGGCATGGCGGTTACTCTGGCTTTGTGGAGCAGCACTCTTGCCGTACTCAAGTGGAAGATTCCTCGGCAGCGCCGGATAAACTATTCACGTCTGCTGGCCGCCGACACTGAGGTGAGTGATTCTGAGTCGGACCAGGAGAAGGACTGGCTTGAGACCGCTATGGAAGACACCAGAGGGAATAACAAGTGGACAGTGGATAAATCTTAATCAGTGGAAGCGAAGAGTGACCTCTTAACAAAGAGCAAATTAGAAGAACTAAGAGTGAAATGACACTGAAACTGTTCAGTACGCTGAAAAAAATATTTTCTCACTCTGTAATTTTGTCTTGTTTTCCATTATAAAAAAAGATGCATACGCTTGAGAAGTAATGACATAAGTTTGGTTTTCTAATATAATGTATCAAAATGAAGTAAGTTTATGATTAGAAAAGCAAAACGTGTCAGTGTAAAAAAAGATTTTTTTGTTTTTTTTGTTTTATAAAACATCTCAATATCTTGTAATTACTTTTTAAATTATTAAATGCGGTGAGAAAAATGGGAATTATTTTTCTTACCCCACTGACATCATGACTTAATATCTGAAGTCATTTTCATTCTCAAGTAATTATATCTTGATTTAGAGATATTTGTAATAAAACCAGACAAAAAACTAAGTAATAAAATCGTTTAATTTTCCATCAAAATGCCCATCATGGATGAAGTTCTATCTCTCTCAAGACAGATAAATCTCTATTTGGGATTATTAAGCTTTGAGAGAATCAGAACGGTTCCAATACATACTTGAATATCCCATAATTCATCATCTGTTTTTTTTGTGAAGATTCCTTGTTTTACAGGCCATCTTTTTCATAAACTGATGGACTTTGAGAAGAGATGAGCTTATCTGGTTTGTTTGCTTACAGTAAACATGCTTCTCTGCTACACTGCCACATGAGCAAATAGTGCCTATTGTTTCTAACATCTCCACACCCTTTCTTTACCATTGTTATGTTTTGCAAATATTTGTAATCTGAAGCTTAGCCTCGGTTGCCTGTTAGGCAAAGACTTTGTTTTTTTCATTTATTTGTCACATTTTCTACAATGAAGTGTCAGTAGCAAAGTGATGTATTGAAGATAATTACAGTAACTTGTCTCCATTTTAAGGTATTGAGAACACTTCGCTTAGAAATTAAGTTTTCCAATCCTGTATTGAGGGGACAAAAAGCTTCCCAAACTTGTTCTTGAGTAAATTTTCCTGTACAGCTTGTATAGAGCAGTTTGTAGAGTTGCATATTTGTGACTGACAGCTCATTTAAAAAGTGAGAAAGATGGGAATTCTTAACATTTCATTGTTTGAAATAAAAAAAATATAAATTCAATAATTTCCTCTTTTCAACAAATGCATAAATCTTTATTTGTCTTGATACACTATGCAACATGCACTATTGCACAGCGAGGTGTCAGTGTTGATGTTGTTTGTTCAGAATTAAACCACAAATCTAACAGCATTGACACCAGGGTCACACAGTGCTACAGTGCTTCCTCCTCAAAGGTTTGCTTCAGAAGCATGTTTTGTCAGTGCAACCAGACTGTTAATGGTTCAGCAAGATGCCTTTAAGTTGTAAACCCTCCTTAAACTGAAACCCAACCCACACAAGCATTTTGTGTAGGCCTCATTCACAGTGCAAACACAATGTGTATTTAACTTTTCTGTTCTGGCTGTTAACTGGGATAAACCACTGGTTTTACAATTCAAATTAATTTAAGCACATGGCTTTGTTATCACAGAGGAAGAAAGGCTGTATGCTGATCAGAATGTTTCTAGGAATTGGTGGCATGGATCTTTTCATGATAGGGACTTGTTCTTAAAATTAAAAGTGTTTTCTAATAAAAGCCTGTCTGCTTTTTATTTTTTTGAATATGAACATTACAAAGACATTTGAGTCAACTGACCTAGAGATTGAGATAATTTAAATAAAACCTTTTACCAATCAGTTAAGTGCTTGAAATCAAAAAGCATACACACTTCCTATGTTGGTATTACTTTTTCCTGGGATCCAGGAATAGGCTTTTGTCCCGTTTTAGTGAATTTCTTTGAGACCATATCCACAGTTCTGGATGTCCATAAAGAGCACATTTTTCAGAGATACTGTACTAAATGCTTGGAAGTTTCACTACGACCGTTCACTCTCCTTGGTTTTTTTAAAAGGCGCTAACATTAATTCAGAGATCAAATGTAGCACTCCTATTAAAATATGATATTTTGTGCTTATTGAAATCAGACCAATTATTAAACCCTTTGTCATAAATCAACAACTTAGAAAAATGTTACCGTGTTTTAAATCAAAATATGACTTGTTATGAAACAGCACATCAATCTACCACTGTAGAATACACTAGGACTAAAAGCATGTTTATTACACATTGTGTTTATTGACAATAAATTAAAATATATATTTTAATATTCCTAAAAAATATTAGATGTTATGAATATTTGTCCAATTATTAACTCTTTTGCCTCAAACTCCTCATTTGCTGCTTATTAATAGTTAGTAAGATAGTCAATAGGGATGTAGAATATATATGCTCATGCAAAATTAGTGCTTTATAGCCTACTAACAAAATTGTTAATAATAAGCATGCTATTAAGCAATTGATAGTGGGAATTGGTTCCTATGCTAAGGGATAGTCTACCAAAATATAATTTTCAAAATTGTTAATTTCCATTTTTTTCTACATGCTCCAAACAATGCAATAAATACATGCTAAATTCAGAAGACGTTATTTTTTCTGGGCCTCAGCAGGATAGTATAAAAATGTATAGGCTACATTTGACAGAGATTTTAACTTAACGTCACTTTTCCCGTTATTCACAGGGTGGCGCTTTCAGGTAATGGGAGAGTACTTGTATTGAGCATCGATGTGTCACACACGCGCGCGCGCACACACAGCATCGGCAGCAGGTGCGGGCGCGCGCATCACCGACGACATGGAGTTAAAAACCACCATCAGTCAAACTGCGCTTTGATTCACCGGCCGAAGAGCAAAGCAGCCACATTCTGATCCAGCTCAAACTTCAAGCGTGTTTTGGAGCTTGAAAGCATGGAGAAAGGACGCAGCACCCCGAAACTGTACGGATCCTTGGATCAAACAGAGCTCTGCGGAGACACAGTCAAACAAGGTGATGAAATGTATCAATCTCTGCATGCGCTTATAAATGTTGGGTGCTTTCTCGTGGCATATTTAACTTCATTTTTACGTATGCTTGAAAGATACTACTTTTACATTGATCCAGTTCTCTTTAACGTCTTCAAATCGTTTTGAAATTAAGTTATTTATAGTGTCGCTAATTCGGTCCATAGTTACAGAAAGCAACGAAGGCTATGTGAAGTGTCTATTTAAATGAATGTATGTTTTGAGGGTTCAACTAACGATGCCATTTTATAACCAGGCGGTTTCAAAACAATTATACAGTATAGTATGCTTTCATTGTTTTTCTTACAGTGGTGAATATTAAGTATGTGTTCAAAAAGAGCTCAGGTAACGTTACTTTTTTCTTTCTTTCTTATTCTTTTTTTTTACCTGGAGTGTAGACTAAGCTACTAACTGTACAAGCCATGATTTGTCCCTCATTTAACAGTAGGCTACATTTAAAGTTATTTTCCCTGTCATGTTCCAGTATCGTTTTCACACCATGAAGCAGCTATTTGCTCATTAAAGTTTTCTTCTAATGACTTGACAAAGGAAATACAATCATATTTTCAACATTATTATGACAGCAGGGTGGAAAGAGACTGCATGCTGTCGGCTGCCCTGACTGAAATGTAGGCTACCTATTAAAGAAATTCCAACAAAAAGATTTTGCCATGGGCTACCTAAACAGCTGTAATATTGTTGTTGTAGTTATAGTTGCATATGTGTATTTATTGCTGCCGTTTTTATGCGGAATTTGTTCCCGCGCCGCAAACTGTTTTGTTTTTTTCCCGCTCATTAAATTTAAATACTCCCAGAACGTTGGTTTGAAGCGCGGGAAAGACAAACCGTTATTAGAGGTGTTCCATCAGAACAATAATCAAACTGAGATATCAAGGTAAAAAGCCATGCTTTTTTATAGTCACTTTAGTTCCATAAGACCTCTTGATCTTCTAGTATTTTCAAGGATTACTGGTTGGTTAGTCAATGTGTTTATTCAAGGTGTATTCAGTTTATTTAACTAAAGATCATGAGATTTGCAGTAATTAATAATGATGGAGGATTAAACCAAGGAAAATTCTTTGTATATGATTTTCTTGGGTGCACAGTAGGAAGCATTTTCAAGAATTGTATGGTCTCTCCTTTTCCAGCTGAGGCATTCAAACTTACAAAAGATGGTACATTCAACTCTTATACTAGCTTTGTGTGGAAAAAACTAATTCATCCAGTTTTGTACTGACAATCTTCAGTCACTGAGTTGAAACTAAACAACTACTAAACAGTAAGATATGTAAAATATATCAGCTGATTTGTTGGAAAGATTCAAGATAGCCAATAGTGTCCCGCATAAGAGTGAATATCTTTAACAGATGGGATTCCTATAATGTGTGGTGATGCCAAGAATACGTTGTGTTAACATCCCATCATTATCATTTTGATGACGAGGCACAATATGGCAAGATGTTAAATTTGGATCATGCAATTAAAACCGTTACAGAAAAACACTCAGCTCAGAATTTAGTTCTCTACATGACAATGTGCCGCAGCAAACAGCCATGCAATTGGTTAAATCAGAGTGCCTTGCTCAAGAGATTTTTATGCAAAGTGACTGAGCAAATTGAAAACTGTCTGTGTGATTCAGCTTTTCTGCATGACACAACAGAATATCACAGTAAATTGAATAAGAGAAGTCAGAGGAGGTTCATAGCAGATGTACGAGTCTGTTAAAGGCTTTCAGTGTAATCTAGCGAATGGGTGCCGTCAAAATGAGAGTCACAACTTCACAATAATCCACAAGTGTTCCACACTGATCCAGCCCATTATTAAACGTCTTGTTTGTAATAATATTTGAGAGAGATATTTGTAATAAACAAATCCAGATGATGATTTTAACTTCAAACCACTGCTTCAGGCCAAAAATACGAGCCTTCTATCCATAATAATACTTTCTCCAAAAAGTCATCTCGGTGCAATTTTATAACAAGATGAAACACCAGCGCTGATTTTGCAACAAACAAACGCTCTTCGCTCCAGGCAGAATCATGCAGATCCACTTCGCACTGATCACACACTCTGGCATGTGTCAGCTACACAAGAGTTTTGACACTACGGCTGAAAAACCTCAGATCAAGTCTGAAATGTGCTTTCTAGACAAGAGAGTTTCAGAGCAAAGCCTGAACTTGAACCCATATTAAAAATCTGCGGTTCACCGCAGTTCACAAGTACTTCTCATTAAATCTGATAGAACTTGACAGACTCTGAAAAGTGTAGGAAACTGCTTCAATTCCTTTGGCACAGATATCTAATCGGTTCTATGAATGCAAGGCCTTTAATGGTTAAAAATTCCCCTTTTAGAAAGCATACAAACAAATAAGACATATAAAGTGCTGTTTTCCTCACATATCTTGGGTTTTGCTGTAACAAGGCCTTTGATGCTGTTTGTGCAACATGTGCGCGGGTGGAAGAGACGTGGTTTTAAATTATATCTAAACACTTGGGGTTGGTTGGTTCAATGACCCAGAGTTAATTATGCCTCAGTACCTCCTTGCATCTTTAAATCGCCACTAAATGTAATTGCATTAATAATGGCTCACAGACCTGCTAGTTACTTCTTTCCTTTCCACATTGGTTGGACAAACAGATCATTTTAAAGAAACTTTTGATGTTCAGTGCTGTAGTTTGTGTGGTAAAATGCAATCAAATGCTTTGTGTGTGTGTGTGTGTGTGTGTGTGTGTTGTCGTACTGAATGGTGTAGGAGTAGCTCCAGGCTTTATGACTGAAACTGTGAAAACTGATTGACATTGTGAGATCCCAACGCCTCCTCTGTTTCGACAGGAATGACGTAGATTTATAATCTCTGGTTTAAAGGATACTTAAGCGTAGGAGATGTGCCAACCTGATCTGTTGTTGTCACATTAATGTTTTAAAGGCTGTTGACCCACTATCATTATTTACAATGGAGTTTTTTCAAGGGGTTTTTATATAGTATAGACACTAGTAGAAGACCAGCATGAATATTTATGATGGCTCATGGCTCATTTAAGAAATTTCTAGGTGATATTTTACACACATACACACACAAACACATTGATTCATAGGCGTATGTTTTTATACTGTACAAACTGTATTTCTATCACTAGACACCTAAACCTTAGCCTGGGCCCGCCCATACTTCCTGTGACGCTACATTTAATTTCGCGAGCAGTCTGGCAAAGCTGCCGTTTTAGAGCATTTCTGTTCCCAAAAAAGTTGAAACCAATGAGAAACGAAACACCAGACTAAGCTCCTATGAGCTTTAACCCGTTTAATACCAAATTTTTCCCAGACATGAAAATATCCAAATGATGCTTCATTAGCAACCCTTTGAAATAATCAATAATTATTTTTGGAATTTTTTTTGGCAAAGTGTGTGAAAAAGTGTGTTTTATTTTTGGTCACAATTGTGACCGGTGGTATAAAGCATCAAATGAACATCACATTTTTTGCATTGAAAATTCATTTTTATATATCTTAGCACAGCTATTTTAAACTATTTGATCACATTCTACGGTGTGCATTATGCATAAACAACTTTTCATGTTCATGTTCATGTATTAGAACCTTCATGTTGTAATACATTTAGGGCATTGTATTTTATAAAATATTGTGCAATTATTATATTTAATTATCTTTTTGAATTTATTTAATCTTCATTAATTTAATAAAAATATTATTATTATTGGAACAGAGAAAAACTGATAATTAAATGAATAACTGAGAATTAAAAGGGAATTTAAAAGTGCTTATAGTAATTGTAATGAAAACAATCTCACAGTTCAAATTAACAAATAAATAAATGATAGACTTTTATGTTTTATTTACAGTAATAATGGACGATTCTTGACACTTTCAGTAACACTCCAAAACAGATTTGTACTCCTTTATACATCATTGCATAGGCAAAATCGCAATATTTCCAAGTTGGGTTACATACACCTCTGGTTGGGAATCACTGGCTTAGTTGATATTCAGACATGTTTTTACTCTTTTTCTTCTTTCACAAAACTAACCTCAAGTTCACAGTCCTGCATATCTTCCATCTCCATCTGAATCCACTCTGACTTCAGAGTATCATGTTGTTTTGATACATGAAGCTTTGAATTCATGTCAGTTTAACAGTTTTTCCGGTAGTGAGACAGAGCAAGTCTCTGGTGAACTGACACATGTGAATAAATCTGTCAGGACTGATCTGAAGCATTCAGGTGGGAGGCACTGAATCACACACACATACACACGTCTCAGCACACTGACCAGACCACATCAAGGTATCCCATAATCCTGATCTTGATTTATCACCCCTGTTTTCCATTCCTTTTGTTTTGCCATGGTGTGTATGGTTTGTTTAGATGTCTTTTCTCACTGGCTGTCAGGCAATTAAAAGCCAATATCTGCTCAGCGCTGTGAGGTGACTCATAGCTTATAGTGTTTCCGAGGGCAGAGAGAGAGAAAAAGCACTGAAGTGTAGAGAAGATGGAGGGATAAAAGATGTACCTTATATCAGAACAATATGCTCGCTCTTTACAGCCTGGGGAAGGTGTCAGTGTCAGCCGCCAGTAAAAACACAGATAGCACCGTCTGTAAGCCAGTGAACTCGTCTGGGTTTCCTGATAAACACTAGATATAAAGTTGAAGCGCTTAAAGATGCTGTGTGCTGATATAAATTACACACTTCACCTTTAAATTGGTGATTTGTGAATGACTTTTTTTTGCATTTACTGCATCTCTGTTTCAAACCCAATCGTTTTTAAAAATGTATATAAAATAAAATGCTTAATTTGTTAAATCGATTGTCTAAAACAGTTTTTTTTTAATGTGTCATGCCAATACATGTTCACTGTCTTTTATTATATATATTTTTAATAACAATTCAGGCAGGATGCGTAAAATTGATCAAAGGTGACTATAAAGGTGTTAATGATGTTACAAAAGACTTACGTTTCAAATAAATTCTGATCTTTTGTTCTTTTTGTTCTTTTCTTACAAAAAAAGCAAAAAAAATTCCTCAAAACTAAATGCATATTAGTTGTTTTTTTGTTGGAATGCATTTTTTGGGGGGGGTTTCATGGACCCCCTATGGCCCCCAGAACCCCAATAGTCCCTTAGTGAGTCATGAATCAACTAATATCACACTGACCTTTTGATAAGTAAATCTGTTTGAGATCAAAGGTAAATCAGGGTTGTCTGTTACATCACAGAGGACTCTTAAATCATGCTAACCTGATATGTATTGGCTATTATAACAACAGATGGAATATGTTACCCAAAGAAAATGAGCCGGGTTCTTACACATGCTTTTTTTAAGCTTACATGTGCTAAAAAAATCATAATAACAGTTATGCTCCTTTAACTCAGTTTTCTTTACCTGATTTGCTTTGGCATTTTAGAAAAGGACAGCAATGAAAAATATTGAACAACCCCAAAAGCCCATACAGTGATATTTTTAATATAATACGTTTGTAATTATAGATGTGGAATTGCATAACGTAATTCCAATAAGTATTACATAATTCATTTTCATTTTAGTTTCGTGTTTACATGCATAGGTGTAAAAAAATAAGTGAAATGCCACTCATGTTTGCTTTGTTGATCTGCACCAGGGATTGCAGTGGCCTTAACCAGAACGCTACTGGATTTGAGGGTCAATCCCATTGTTTTGAAATCCAATAACTGTGTAAAACTGAAGGCCCGGGTTGTTGCCATAGAGACAGAACTTAGTTTATGAAGCATTGCAGTTGTTGAACGCATCATAGGATAAGCCAATGAGTCATCGGAGGATACGGACTGCCTCGCTTTTTAGGGTGCAAGAAAATTATCTGCTGGTTTTTTAAAGGCTGAAGGTCTTTGAAATGCAGACATCGAATTTAGAAGTGCAATTGTAAAAAAAAAATCAATGTGCAGTGACTGCGCACACAAATAAAACATTAGCAGAACCTCGTTTCATCTTGAATTTTAGAGTTATGTAAAGGAGTAGTTCACCTACAAATGTAAACGTATTCACCCTCAGGCTATTCAAGATGTAGATGAGTTTGTTTCTTCATGAGAATAGAAATTATGAGACATTTAGCATCACTCGCTCAGCAAACGATCCCCTGCAGTGAATGGGTGCCGTCAGAATGAGAGAACTAAATCATAATAATCTAAAAACTCTTTTTTTTCATCAAACAAACTAAAGATATAAAAACTTAGAATCAGAATGTATGCTTTTTTTTAGGTGTTCTTTAGTCAGTGTTACATGCGTGATGTTGGTCTGACACCAGAATGCTTTCGCCCACCCTCAGATTCCTGCAGAGTTCAGTAATAATAACATGAGCCCAATTAGCACAGTGACGAGCATCACACACAACACACGCTGCAGCACCAGCACACAACTCCTTAGCTTCAGCCTGGTTTAAAATGTGGCTGGAAAGCAACAGGGTGCTTGTTAGTTGATTCCAGATTAGAGAAGCCCTGCTTCTGTGTGAAATGTGTGATGATGCTGTTATTTTTTATCTTCAAGGGAAGGACAACAAACTGGCAAAACAGCATACAGTATCCAATACTATACAAAAAGTTTTGGTTATTGTTTGTTTCTCTGGAATTCTGTCATGCATGTTCATCTAAATTATATGATTTGTGTTTACTATGTATATTTATTGGATTTTATAAAAAATCTTTTAAGGAGAAGGGCTTAATATCTTTATTAATTATGCTTCATTTAAGAATCTTTACATTTTTTCCCCAATGTACCATGAATCCCGGTTTCTAAATTGCTTCTTTTCATAGACATAATGTAATGTGCTTCATCATAGTTCATGTGCTCTTCATCACAGCTGAAGAGGATGTGGTGTCCATGGCTGATTCCACCATCACTGTGGAGGACATTGAGGGAGAGCTCTTCAAAATCGAGAGGATAAAGGATGCGCTGGTCCGGAAAGAGTCTGAGCTCAGATATATGTAAGTCAGGTTTCTGAATGAGTTTTATTGTGTTCTTGTACTGTGGTGGAACCTGAGATACACACAAGGTTACTGGAATTGTTCACCCAGACATGAAAAACTGCTCGAATTTCACTCACTTTAAGTCGATCCAAGATATACTACATCTGCATGCATTACATCACTTTCTCTGCGGTGAATGGGTGCCATCAGAATCCAAACAACTGCTAAAAACAGCATAATAATATACAAGTAACTCCAGTTCATCAATTAATGTCTTATAAAGTGAACATATTTGCAAGAAACTAATCTATCATTAAGGTGTTTCAACTTTAAACCATTGCTTCTGGACAAAATACAACTCAATAATCCCTAAAGGTGCATCGTCTTATACATTACACATCAACAGCTAGTAAGTGCTCCCTAAGGTATTCACGAGATGAAAATAAAGTTATGTATTAAGTTATATGTTAAGTTATATATATTTGCACAAATGTATCATTATTATTAATTGTCAAAACTCTCTACAAAGATAGAACGAAGACTATTCACCTTCATTATGTGGATAAACACAGCTTGGGTATTCTGATATTTTGACTGTCATTCCTTGCTTTATTTTCATTCATTACCAGTTTGAACACAAAGTAGCCAGCATCAGTGCAGAGCAGGAGTGTGATAGTGTACAGATGAGATAAAAGCAGGGGAAATTGTTGGGGACATTTATAGATAAAAGGATGCACTGCATTTATTTACAACAATGGTCTCTGATGGAGTCTGTCATAAGCCCCGCAAGTGAGATTTGTCTGCTTTGGCAGTAATATGTGTCTGCCTGAGCTAAACATCAACTGCAAATATATGTGTCTGTGATGTTATTTGTGTGTGTTTGACAGCAATGTGAATTCTATCTAGAAAAACATATCTGCTTTTTCATTGCTCAACCAGTGAAATCTGTTTTCACTGAAATCATGGTATTCACACTGTGCTCTAAGAACATTTCTATTAATGTCTGAATGTTAAAAGCATCCATTTATTTTCTTGGTTATCAGAATGTTTAATGTTTTAATTTTGCAAACATTGGATTGTTACTTTTGAATGTTTTCTGAACATTCTGTGACAGTAAGTTTAAAAAAGAGAAAAAGTTCTGTTGAGGTTGTGTGAATTATTTGCTATTGTTTTAAAAATGTTATTAGACCAGATAAATTTGAACATATATTCTGGATCTTTACTCAAATATACATTTGTTTATCATTTTAAAACAACCTTGCCAGACCTTCAGCCAAATATCTAATAACGTTCCCTGTTAGCTGGGTGCCTTGATTTTTTGACTTGATTGGAAATGTTGAAAAGCATGAAGACAGTGTTTTTCAGGTAATTTGTGCATTTATTTTATTATAGAAAGAACCTGAGGATTTAGATTTTTCTTAATTCTTTCCTTATTTGTCAGGATGGATGACATCCAGTTGTGTAAGGAGATCACAAGGCTCAAAAAAGAACTCCAGAAATTGGTTTCCATTCCAGGTATGTTCACCAAAAAATGCTGTACCAGATTTTGAAGTATTATATTGTGCTGGAGCACTGAGCTTGTGAAAAGACACAGATCTCATTCTCAGTGGTGAAGAACATCTGTTTTTAGTTGAGCTCCCTGATGCTTTAAACAGTTAAACCATCATGTCTGTTAGATACTCAAGTAATATTATATTTTATTCAGTACATCCAAAATATTAAACTGCAAATGAGTCCCACAGCGTATTAGAATGATTTCTGGAGGATCACGTGACACTGAAGCCTGGTGTAATGACGCTGGAAACTTTGCCATCACAGGAATAAATTGTAAAAATGTATTTAAACCCACATAAACCCACATTTATGTATTTTTGTTTATTATAATAATATTCCATAATATTTGTAATTTTACTAAATGCAGCCTTTCGGAACCAGAACATTTTTGAACATTGTACATTACAAACTCTTACCAACCCTGAACCCAGTCTATCCGGTGTTTTGCAAGTGCTTTTAATTTCTGCATGTTCTTTATTAGCATCATTCCTCCTGCTTTCATGTCAGCTGGTCTTCAGCACATGGTTGTGACATACTTCACTATAGGTCCCCTGTTTCCAAGGAGATGCACGAATGAAGCGCGTTTTGTTTACTCCTGAAACCTCATTTCACGAGTGCATACAAAGCTTGTGCGCTCAGAAGAGGTTATTTATCCACACAGGCAGATAATAATGTCTTATTCTGTGTAGCATCCCAACCCAAGTGGGAAACACATTCCAGTGCTAGTGATGTCCATTTATTCTGAGAACTTCTTTCTTGCTCCTCCGTGATTAGGATTTTGAAGTACTTTGATATTTGATCATATCTGTCATCATTTACTCACACCTATGATTTCCTGTCTTTGGAACAAAACACAGTGGGTCTCATTCACAACACATGCGTACACACACAAGCTTGTTCTTAAACTCGTGCTTCTCTTAGTGAATTTGAAGTCTTCTCGTCCCGCCTGCACGAGGTTAGTCATTTGCATAATTCACGCCCAAACCAGCTTTATATAAGGGCTTTCCTCCAAATGGCACTCGTCCACAGAAAGACGATTTTGGCATCAGAACAAAAGACAAAGAACTTTAACGATAATGAACGTAAGGATTTGCTGTCAGAGGTGGAAGCCAGAAATATTTGTTATCTATGTTTGTCACAGAAAACATACAGTTGAAGACACAATTATTAGCCCCCCTTTAAAATTTTGCGATTTTTTTCCCAAGTGATGTTTAATAGAAAGACATTTTTATAAACACAGCATTTTTAAACATACGGTAATAGTTTATTCAGGAAGACTGTAGTGTTTGTAATACTAATAAAAAAATTGTATAGCCAAGAATTTCTTTTTCAAAAAAAAGTCTACTGGTCAAAATTATTAGCCCGCTGATGTTAATAGTCAATAGTGTATCCCTTTTGCTGGATAACAGCCTTTAGTCGTTTGCTGTAGTTCTCAACAAGTTTCAATCATGATTCCTGAGGAATGAAAGCCCATTCTTCCTTAGCAATCTCTCAAGCTCCTCCAGATTTGTTGGTCTTCTGAAAGCGCATTTGGAGGTATTTCTTCACCAGAAGTGAGGTATGCTTTGGGTCGTAATCATGCTGGAAGACAAAATGCCCACCCAAACCAAGTTTTCTTGCAGCCTGGGTTGTCATTCAAAATTTTCTTATAGTCTTCCTTTTTCATGTTTATTTCAACCCTGACAAGATTCCCAGTACCAAACGCACTAAAACATCCCCACAGCATTATACTCCCACCAGCATGTTTCACTGGTAATGCTGTTCTTGGTGTTGAATGCCTCCCTTCTTTCTCCAAACATAGGCAACATCTCTAGTTTTGTCTCATCTGACCAAAGGACACCTTTCCAGTATACATCAGTTTTCCCCAGGTTGAACTTCTTTCTCGTTTGGAGGTGTCTCTTCTTCAGAAGTCTCTCTTGGTCGGCAACCTTGTGGTTCATTCCTGTGTAGGGCTCTAGTGACTGTCTTTCGTTGAGACATCAATTCCAGACTTGGCTATGTCATTCACTAGTGTTTTGGCAGTTGTTCTTGGGTCTTCAGAAACCTCTCTCACTAGTTTTCTTTTCAAAGTCTTTGACATCTTTCACTTCATGCCTCTGCCCGTCTTGTTCTCCATTGTGTTGGTCTCTTTAAACTTCTTGGTAGGGCTTCTCACTTCAGGTCTTGACACTTGAAAACACTTTGATAAATAAGAGTATCCTTCTCCGTCTTTATGATCATTAATGGGGCAGTCGTGGCCTAATGGATAGGGAGTTAGATAGGGTTCGAGTTAGGGATTGTAAGTGAGGAAGTGTATATCCAGCACTCTCTCCACCTTCAATATCACAACTGAGGGGAGACCCTTAAGCAAGGCACTGTTCCCCCAACTGCTCCCTGGGCGCTGCAGCATTGGCTGCCCAATGCTCTGGGTGTGTGTTCACTGCTGTGTGCATTTGGATGGGTTAAATACAGAGCACAAATTCCAAGTATGGGTCACCATACCCGACCACTTTACTCACAATTCTCTTTCTCATGTCCAAACTAATTTCTGTTGTCTTTGCCATGATACTGTAGTGCATTTAATACTAATAGAAAATGCAAAAGAAGAGCGTTTATTTGAAATAGACACATTTTTATAACATTATAAATGCCTTTATGTTTATGGTTGCTGAAATGTCTTTTGCAGACAAAGACAAGTCAAATGAGGACAGACAGCGTGAGGAAGAGCTACTTCAGCAGATCCAGAAGCTGGTGGAGACGCGGGACTTTCTAGTGGATGACATGGAGTTTGAGAGGCTCAGGTCAGTTTTAAAGAGCCGCTGGCCTTCAGGGACAGTACCCTCCAGATTGCCTACTAGCATGCGTGACTGTCGGCCCCAAGAATGTGTTTTGTGCCTCTTGTGGCTGTTCCCTCATCTGTGAAGATACTGCAATCCAATTACCCTCCACTTGAAGCCAATAATCCACCCTTACCTCACCACGGCCGTCACACACACACCTCGGATCACACGCACAGACAGTCCCAGCGGCTTGATTCTGAGAAACCAGAGAGATTGATTTGCAGGCAAGAAAGTAATGGAAAAAAGAAAAGAGTCATGTTTTTTCGGTGGGTTGGGCTGATTGCCATCTGCCAAGAACTCGCGACTGTGTGTGTGAGTAATCGTGAGTGACGCACGCATCAGAGCCCAACACCAATGAAGTCCTCGCAGTTTATTCATGGGATAAATGAGCTGCTGTCACCCACATGACAAGCAGCTATTACACGGATGGATGGTGGACAGAGAGAGAGAGAGAGATGTCAAACAATCTCGGCTTGCACACTAAACCGATGTGCTAAGAGAATAATTGATTGTTTGGTGTTTGAGTGTGAATGTTTGGTTGATGCTCGGCGTCTCACTTCACAGATGTTTGTGTGCGTTTCTGGTTTTCGTTTCAGGGACTGTGAAAAAATTGTCAATATTTGTGGCAGTGTGGGGGAAAACAATAACTGAACAAGAACAATGGCTTTGTACAAAGCTTAGTGTCATTAGATGTTGAACATGTTGTATATTTACGATCTGAAATCCTGATGTGTGGGGGGAACCCCGAGGACAAACGCGCATATGATCTGAAGATTATCACCTGAAAGGAAACTATATCCAATCAGAAAGTCAGACCGAAGCATAATAACAAACGCACTCACGGCACAACACAAAGGGATTTTAGACAGCAGAGATGAAAGATCAGCTCGTCGATTTGTGGCAAGAGAGCATTTATAAAAGGTGTCCTGTAAAACATATTTATTGTCAAGTCTCGAAAGATTTTGCGAGATTTTCCATGTTCACAATTGAGAATCTGTTTGAGTGTGTTGTGCTCTCTTTGTCACATTGCGGCACACCACACACTATAGGAGCCAAACGCTGAAATCTAGGATTTTTTGTGCTAGTGTTTGTGGTCTCTTACATTTTGAAACTAATTTTAGTGTGTACCCAGCCTAAAGCTGCACTGTCAAGTGATTAATCACGATAAATTCAAAATAAAAGTTTTTGTTTACATAATATATGTGTGTGTACTGTACATATTTATAATGTATATAAAAATACACTTGTTCAGTATATATTTTGAAAGTATTTACGTTAACATACATTTATATTCTTATGTTTTGTTTATTATTAAATATATAAAAAATAACACATTATTCTTAAGCATATACATGCATGTGTTTGTATTTATATAAACATGATAAATATACACAGTGCCCAAACATAAATTTTTTTTTTTTTTAAACTTTTATTTTGGATGCGATGAATCCCCGTTAATCGTTTGACAGCACTAATCTAAAGCTTTACAAATCTGTTTTATTTATTTAATTAATTAAAGTCTGGAATATATTAAAGTAACAGTTTCAGAATAAGGTGTAAATGGTGTATATGGATACTTACTGGCAAGAAAAAAAGTGTACAAATGCATTCCTTTAACAAACCTTGACAGTTGTGTGGCAATTTAAAAGTTTGGGGTCAGCAAGTTTTTTAATAGATTAATATTTATTATTTATTTAATATATATTTATTATTTAGCAAAAATGTATTAAATTGATCAAAAGTTTCTGTAAAAAATAAATTCTATATTAATTAATATATAAGAATAGTATATTAATACTATCAAATAAATAATATTAATAACTATACTATTAATAACTAATATTATTAATAATATTAATAAATGTTTCTTAAAAGCAGCAAATCATATATACATGTGCATATCAGAGTAATTTCTGTCTAAAGATTGGAGTAATGATGCTGAAAATACTGTTTACAATCACAGAAATAAATTACATTTTAACATATTCAGAGTATTACTGTCAAACAGTAAATTGCATCCAAAATAAAGATTTTTGTTTACACAATATATTTTATATGTGTACTGTGTGTTATGTATATATAAATACAAACATAGATGTATTTCAGAAAAATATGTTTATATATTAATCTACGTACAATATATTATTGTTTATCATATAAACCTTATGAATATAGATATAGACATACATATTTATATATTATTCAACATTTTTTTCAAATAAATGCTATATGTGTGTGTATTCAAACATTAACAAAAGGTTTGCATGCGATTAATCATTTGACAGCACTAATTCAAACTCAGAATAGTTACTTTAATAATATTTCACAATGTTACTGTTTTAAAGTATTTCTCTTTCAAAAGCACACAAGACATTCACAAACATAAAAAAGAAATCTTACTGACCCTAAGCTTTTGAATGGCATGTGCACATGAAAATGCATCCTGATGTATGTATTTGTATATATTTGTTGTATGTATTGATGCCTGTTACTCTCCACTCAGAGAGCAAGAAGAGGACAAAGAGATGGCTGACTTCCTACAGACCAAATTTCCCAACAGGTGCAGCATGAAAAGTATGTATGTGTGTGTTACTGTGGAGCTGTGAGCTCAAGGCCAAGCTCTTAAACCTCTGTTTTTCAGTGTTAAATGCACAAATTAACATAATACATTTTCCCTAATTGTTTTACTCGCTGCCTGCTCAAGTTTAATCAAAATGGAAACTAGAGAAATGAATAAGGAATCTGCTTGTGTTGTTGTACTGTCAGGAGCAGGAATGTTAATTCTGTTCTCGGGGTGTTAATAAGCTGTCTTTTAGTTCAAAACCAACGAGCTCGTTCAGAACCGGAATAAATAGTGCAGAAATGAATGTCCCTGAAAGTGGGGGAGGCTTGATTATAAATTAGAGAAAAAACAGTCAAATACTAAACAGTGTTGTGGTGAGACTAGACAACAACACACTTCCAAAGCAGCTTTGCAGAAAATTATGATGTTATTGTTTGCAGTATCATAAAATATTCATACCCTATAGTTATATTTCGCAGACCAGGAGTGGTAAAGCAATTAAGCAGTTGAGATGCTAGATTATATAAATCGCTCTATGCAAGTTTATTGTATGTACAGTATGTAGATAAATATCACATTTTTTTGGGCTGGGTGACAATATAGTTACATTTAGCTAATGTTTAACATGAGTGTAGTGTTTATATTTTGCAACAGTTTTTAAAATAACTTTTTTAGGTACATGTTTGTACCTTAAAGGTCCATTTTGGTACCCTAAAGGTACATATTCGTACTTAAAGTGTGCATTTTCAACCTAGTTTTGAAAAGATACCACCCTAGTGACAGCTTTTGCACCTTTATTTCTGAGAGTGTACAGCATATTACTTTATGTTAGTGTGCAATTGTATACAGTAGAGCTAAATATTAATATATTGCTGGGTGATAATATTAGCCTGACTTCCGCGACTTTAAAGGGCTTAACCTGCGTCCATCAGATGCCTCTGTATACTACTGGACGAATCTACAACCAATCAGAGCCACTCTTGAGGGGGGCGGGGCACTTTTTGGGAACAGAAATGCTCTAAAACGGCGGCCAGACTAACTTTGCTCACAAAATAGAATGTAGCATCACAGGAAGTATGGGCGGGCCCAGGCTACGATAATATAGCTGATGATATAAAAATCAAGCAACTGAGATTTAACATGCATACCAAATCTCAACTGCTTGATTGAACCGAGCAAATTCAATTCAGTTCAATTCAAATCAATCAACTCAAATCAACTCAAATTATATGAGTTCAGTTCAGCTGAAACCTGATCAATTCAGTTTAATTCACTTGAGTTTTACCAAAGTAAACTTGACTTAATTCAACTCGCTTAAATTGAGTTGTATTTTTATAGCACTTTCCTAAATTCACAAAAAAAAAAAATCCTGAATTCACATTTGGCAAGTAAAACATTGAATTAAAGTACATTTTAAAATGGAAAAATGTAAATATAGTATTCTCTTTAAATGTACTCCACTAATCTTTGGATTCTGTCGATTGCAACTCATAATTTCAACTCATCTAATGCTGTCAAACGTCATTTAAGCCCAATACATGTGCAAATATTCTGGGATGAATATAACTCTGATGCTCTGCACTGTTCAGAGATGCTTCAGAGCGTGATTCAGAGAGGGTCACAGCGTTTCTCTCTCTCGCTCTCATTCAGGTCACACCAAGGACAAGAGAATGACGTCCAGAGCCCAGCAGACCTCGTCTCCGTACGTGACCAAGACAGGTGTCACCCTGCTGAAAGAGTGCTGCGGCTTCACCTGCTCCATCATGTAGATACGTGACTGTAAAACAGGACAAGAGCGACGAGTAAACAAGCCCCCAGATCAGTGATTCAGCACAATATTTTCAAGCACTCTTTCACATTAGATTTCAGAACAGACGGTAGTGCATGAGCGCCAAACTGATGTGAATATTAGTAAGAATTATTGCATTTAGCGCCAAACTGATGTGAATATTATAAAAAGTATTGCATTAACCTAATCGAGAGGACATCCAAATTTAGCGCTGTGATACAGTGTAGTTTTAAAGGCACAGGTCACCTAAAAATGAGAAATCTGCTATCATTTACTCACCCATAACGCTGAACACTAAACGAATAATGTTTTGAATGTTGGTAACCAAAAGGGTTGGTTAACCTTAATGAGACGTACACCAGCTTTCTTCCAAAAATCTTCCTCTGTGATTCACAGAAGCAAGAAATTCATACGGGTCTGGATAAGGATGAGTAAACTGTGACAGGATTCTCATGTTTGGGTGAACTCTTTTAAAGCAGGCTGAGCTGCAGAATTCCCACGAGGCGTTGTTAAGCTCCTGCTCTTGCTAGCACATTATTTCCTCCCTTCCTTCTTGCAAAAGACTAAATCATCTGTTGAGGAGTTGCATCACTAGCCAACCACAATGTATGTCAACAAATCACTGACATTGTTCTTAAGGAATAGTTCACCCAAAAATGAAGATTCTGACAATATTTGATAGGGAGGGCGATAAGGATCTGCTCTGTCCAAAATCTCTCCAGTTAGACTAGATATAGGAAAATACTGCAGAGCAGGGTTAGTTCACTAAAACCATTAAAAAAAACCTTCGTTACTTGAAATAAAGTCAATGTTAACTAACATGAAATCACATGTAACATTTATTTTTATTTTTATCTTTCATCTAACATTTCTCATTTTCATTTAGTTGAAAGATGTCATAAAATAACTCAAATGAACTGAAATCGAAATCAAATGAATAACAATTATATATACCTGTTTAAAAAAGGTCAAAAACAAATTTACTTAAAGTTTAAAATACTAAAAATAAAAAATAATTCATAGTGACAAGGATTGGAGGTAATATAATAGTCCCTAACAAATGTTGCTTGTACAGAGGAGCATGTTTATTAATGATGGTATAATTAAACAAGAGATTATCAGAGATTGCCAGGAGATCTGCTGACTAATTAGGTGAATGTCAACCTTTGCTTCTGACTTCTACCTTCACAGATGTCATCTTCATTTTTAACTATGATACTGATGAAAGCTGCAGTTTGTTGGTGCCCAGTATGTATTTTGACATAAAACTAATTAGTTTGAAAGTTAAAACAGATATATATTTATATTTTACCCAATTAAATTTTTTTTCCACATTTAATAGGGGAATGGCTTGATCTTTCTCCTCTGTAATGTGCTTCAGTATTAATAGCATTATTTATATGTACAAATTGTGTACACTACTGTTTAAAAGTTTGGGGTCAGTAAGACTTTTTTAAGCAAAATGCATTAAATGACGATATGAAGGTATTTATAATGTAAAATGTATCACAGTTTCAGCAAAAACCATTTAGCAGTACTAAATTATTTTTGCAGGACAATATGATGCTGAAAATTCATTTGAAAACATATTCCACCTTATTTCTGTTTTACTATATTGTTCATCAAATAAATGTAGAATTACATAATTAATTTTTTTTTTTTTTAATCGTACCAACCCCAAACATCAGAATAGTAGTGTATTTGTGCAACGTATTAACTACAGTGTTTATGCAACAAAAAAAGGTAAAGTATTTTATCTTTAAAAAAAAGATATTAAATTGTAAAGCTGGTGGAAAATGTCTGTTAATATGTGCTGCAAACATATATTGTAATATAATGCACAGACAGTTACTATGCTGCCTAGCTGTGCAGTGATTTATTCATGCTGATGCTTCTGCTGTTATTTTCATGCCCCTAAATGATATTTTTCCACTAATGAATATAAAAGAATTATGATGCATGAAGCAATGCTTCGTTGTCTTTTAGTGTACAGCTAAATATACTACAGATCTTTTATATAAAGAGATAAAACAAGATAATCAAATTCAAAAACATAATAGAAAGTGAATAGTAAAGAAGACATCTTACAATGTCCAACATCTTATGTTTAAAGATGTTGGATTTATGTTCATTTGACATTAGTAAAGTCTCCATACCTCAATCGTCTCAACAAATCTCATCCTGAGCACTAGCATTGCTCTTATTTAATTATAAGTGAGTGTGTATTTTATTGACTGGCTCCGGCAGGAAGGAACCAAGAAATTATAGCCAATAAATGACTGCTGATGTCAAATCTGCTGGTATTTTGAGTGACCAGACTCTTGCTCTGCACAGTATAATCAGGATTCAGTTTACATGGCCGATTCTTCTTCATCAAGCTCTCACTGAGGATCCAGCGTCTGTGACATTTGTGTTGATTGGCTGTACTCTGTCCGCAGCTGCAGGAATATCCAGCTCATTTCCCCTGTCGCTGCCGGCAGGGTGATGTTTACCTCGGCTGTCAAGATCGCCCCAGAATTATCAAACTCATAATAATGGTCGCTGTGATTTTTCCAAGTCAGACATGATCCTCAACATTACTGTCCAAAAATATAGACTTATCCCAATCCCTACCCCTACCCAAAATGTATGCGTAAAATCAGTGGGAAATGATAGCTGATTAACAAGGGTGTAGAAGCACCTAACCATGATTATAAGCCTAAAACAGAAATATTTCCTCAATTCTGATTGGTTGATTGGAATGTTGTTCCAGGATCAAGAAAGAAGTTGATCAATGAACGTCTTGTACTTGGTGAAATCACGCTTCCCTAATAATATGTCCTAATTGGTCTTGACAGCATCCACAAGCGAGGTCGATTATTGACATTCAGCTGAAAAAATGAAAAGCTGATTCAAATGAGTTATCGACTCTTATAAAAAGCTCTCTGCTCAAAGACACCACAAAAACACTTTTATTCTTGTAAAGAGTTGTTCCCTGGCTTCATGTGCTTCTGGACTGCTGACAAGACCAAACAAAGGTATTCAGTGTTTTTATGTCCATTATATTCACAGGTTATTGACTGTGGACTTGTGGAGCTCCTAAAACTGTCTGTTTGAAGATACACAGCATTTGGGGTCTGAATGATTTGAATGTTTTTGAAAAAAGACTCTGCATTCACTTCAGCAGCAAAAGAGTAGAACAGTAATACTGTGAAAGATTATTACAGTATAAAATATGTTTTGAATATGTTTTAGAATGTCATTTATTCCTGTGATATTTTCAGCATTATTATCCAGTCTTATGTGTCACATCATCCTTGAGAAATCATTCTAATATGCTGATTTACCATTATCAGCACTTATTATTGTCAATTGTTATTATTTATTATTATCATCAATGTTGACAGCAGTTGTTTCATCAATATTTTTGTGAAGACCGCAACACGTTTTATTCAGGTGTCTTGGATGAAAAAAAAAAACTTTTAAAATAGCAGCATTTATTGAAGGTTTTTATCCTAGTGTTTCTGTCACGTTTGGAATCAGTTATTTAGTTACAGATTTGCTTTATTTTAATTATTAGCTGGGTCTTACCATAATGTGTTTTCTCTCTCTCTTTTTTTTTTTTAAATATGGCTTTCAACCTTTTGCTCTGTTGATCTGCATCACACTCAGAAATGTGCGGTGAGTCATAAGTGACTCATTCGTGACCAAGTTAATTACAGAAGGATGTTCGTGTTCTGCCTCTAATGAAGAACTGTGAAAAGAATTTGAAATTATTCTCAGGTATGCTAATCAACAGTCAGACACACGGTTCAACTGTCATTTTCTTGCCGCAATTAGATATCAGAATTAGCCTATCTGAAATGACATGCAACACTAGGACAAATTAAAAAAGAAGAAGAATCCACCATTTGATTACAGTATCTCTCTGTAGTGTAATGTCAATTTCTGACTTTAACAAGAGCAGTAATTATTTCACTTCAGTACCACAGGTGCCGGTTTTCTTGCTCTGATTCAGTAGACTTTCACACAGAGACATACTCCACCATGTGGTTCATCACAAAAGTTCATCGACTCTTAATAATAGTTCTTATATAGCCTGTTAATGCCGTTCTTTGTTTCAGGAGTATTTATTTATTTCAAATGACCAATTTAATACATTCTTATGAATATTTTTTTTATGTATGTTATTTTATTTTAAATATCACCCCAAACTTTTGATTTAAAGGCATCCCGGTTTTAAAAATATATATATATATAAATAAGTAGCAAAAACTGTTTTGAGGTGCTGTATGTCTCTTCTGACTCTTCTAAAGCCAAAAAATAACATAATATGTTTGTAGAATTTTAGGAAACATGTTATATGTTGGTGCTTTTTTCTCAGAAAAATCATGTTATAGCCAGTAATTCCACTCTGAAATGTGCGTTTCATACTGCAAAATTACATACTGCACCTCTGTATGATCCTGCCCACTTCAAAGAGAATAAAAAGAAATTAAGCAAAAAATAATATGTATATCAGTCAAGGCTAGACTGGGATGAAAAATCAGCCCTGGCATTTTTTTTGGTCCTGGCGGCCCACCACCATATATATATACCGTATATATATATATATATATATATATATATATATACATACCTATATACAGCCTATATATCCCCCAAAGAAAAGAAGCTAAAAAATCAAAGTAGAATTTCCAATTAATTTTTCTTAAAGCAAAAGATAAAATGTTATCATCATACACAGCAGTCTGTAGTGTACGTCAATTGAATCTCTTATTATCTGAAACTGGAAGGGCTGGCATGGTCTGTTAATGATTTTGTGACTTGTATGTAGAATGTGGTTGACCTTTAGAGACAAAAATACTAATATTACTGCAGACAGCTGCGATAAAGTCTGACTTGCATCAAAATTGGCTTGACCTCACTCAGTTTTTGTAAGACCTGCTATAATTCATTTGATTCTAGTCTTTACAAGACCAAAAGAAGTGCATCTCATACACTAATGTTTTCTGTGAGAGCACACACACCCTGACAGGTCAGCAGACTGCTTTTGTTATGAACTCTCAAATCAAATCATGTGGGCAAAACACAAGGGCAGGGCCTGCATTTCACAGCACCACACCTTATACAGTAATTTATGCATAACTCCATAATAAGGTAATACGACTTTCCATTTCTATTTTCAAACAATAAGAACAGTATGCAACCAGAAAACAAATCAGTATGCAATATGTATTGTGCACAATAATGTGATATTTGTGCACTGAACACCTACGACAACTTGCATCACAATGTGCATTTATCTCACAATGCAATGTGTTCACACACATTTTTTAGTTTTCAGTGAGATGAGAGAGTATCAGTAGTTCCACAAAAGTTGTTTGCAGTGTACTCTTATCACTTGATATTTTATTTTGGTTTGTCAATATTCGATTAGTCTTCTTTTTAGCATTTTATTCAATCAATGTAAAATGTTTTATAGGCTACTGAGTATATATATGCAGCCAATTAAAAAAATATTGTGCTTAATTCATTACTCTGGGAATTTTACCTTTATTTTGATTAAAATGACACAAAATTGCCTTAAATTCCAATTTAAGATAGCTAAAGGTTGATACTTGTTGAATTAAACATGCCAAATATGCGTACCACTGCTGGAGTAGACAAAACTGCAGCATAATATTGTTTTAAACGTCTATTGATGCACAAATGCTGTTCTACATACTAACCAACGGAGTACGCAACCCAGTGTATACTTAGAAAATCCCCGCCAGTGCTACTGTCACTTTAAGAGATGATGTAATCGGTTAAGTTTGTTTTAGCTTTCCAGCTGATTATCAGCCCCAAGTCGAAAGACTGAGCACCAGACTAGCTCGGAGGATGGAGTTTTTCACAGGAAACCCATTTTCTACACCCGTGGGTCAACTTATAGGTAAGTAACTCGCTGGATTATATCGCAAATCACACGTAATACGTTTCAGCGAGCATCGTACGCGCATATATAAGCGATTTTATTTAAACATGATGTGTCCAACACGACTGCTTGATATTTACATCGATTTCAACAATATTCTCCATATAATCGTAGCTAGTTGATTTGCAAGACATGCATTAACACGTATACATCGTTAAATTGAGGATGACAGCAAAGGAGACGATTAAATTTAGATTGGCAGTTCATTCGTGCAATCCAATGTCGAAGGCAGGCTCAAAGCCCCGTCGCTGTGTTCTGATTGGTGCAAATGTGTGTCAATCAATGATGTCCGCAAATAGTATCGAGGAAGGGCGGGACAAAGGGTTTGTGTTGGAAGTTGCACGTCTTTGTATACCCTAATAACGTTTTGACCCATTTTCATGTCGCTCTTGTTTAGAAAAGAGCTATTGACACCTGAGTATTAAAATGGTTCTGTAACCCTTTGCAAAATTTACTCTCGATTTCACAAGAAATGCAATAAAAGGGCTACTTTTCATTCATTTCAAGGGCTCCTCTGCTTCCCTTGTTAGTGTCATTCCAGCTCGACTCTCATCTAAATGGGCTGCACAGAGCAATTAGTTGGGGAGGAACTGTTTGTTCCTGCCAAACACGATAATTATGCATTAGCAGCTAAATTATTTGTGCGGTCCTCTGCTCATCGCATATTTCTCTTATAGATTAAAAAAAATTGAATATAATAAACACCAAACAATTCTACTTGAGTTCACTTTGTTTTTTTTCTGTGCAACATAAAAGTATAGTGTTCCATATAAAACATTATGTATGGAATGGATAGATGTCTATATAATGACAACAGTATGGGTAAATAATGACCAAATTTCACAAACTATCCCTTGTATTTAAGTTTGTGTCATTGCATAGGGTGACAGCTTCAGGGAACTCGCCCTTTCATACTGTTGTAAAGCCTGTTTTCCCTGCCTAGATGCAGCACTGTAAACAATACGACAAGTCACGTTAATCCCTAACCTAGTTTAAATGATCAGTTCAGCATATGGGTGGGACTTCTCTAATCCAGTGTGAATACAGGAGCTCTTTTTAAAATTAGTGTGGGCTCTTCACGACGATAAGGAGCTGTTATGTCATCAGAGGTTGAGGGTTTGTAACTCTATCGGTGTTGTTATGAATCTCATAAACCACACAGCTGCTGATGAGTAAGATGACAATAATGTCCTTGTGTAATAGCAGGCCAGCTGACTGACAGTAGAGTGTATCACTACTTGTGTGTGAGAGCCTTGTGTGTGTATCTCTGACTGTTTCTTGGTCTCTTGCTCAGAACATGCCACCAGTTCTTCTCTCCCGTCTGAAGACTGGGGCCTCAACATGGAGATTTGTGACATTGTCAATGAAACAGATGAAGGGTGTGTATGTTGTCAGATACAACAGATTTCTGTTTATATGCTCATGAAGTTTCATTCTTTTTAAACTCTTTAACAGTTGTATTTGGACACACTTAACATGACTGAATGTCATTGTATTAGATTAACCGATTTGACCTCAAATATCAGCTTGACATCCATCAGGCCTCAGGCCATCCAAGACGTGGATGAATTTGTTTCTTCGTCAGAAGAGATTTGGAGAAAAGTAACATTATACGTCACTTACTCACCAGTAGATCTTCTGCAGTGAATGGGTGCCGTCAGAATGAGAGTCCAAACAACGGACAAATCTTACAATAATCCACACCACTACAGTCCATAAATAAATGACTTGTGAAATGAAACGGTGCATGTTTGTAAGAACTAAAACCATTATTAAATGCATTTTCAATTCAAATGTTTGCTTAAGTGCACCATCCATAATACTGCAATCATCTTGTGTTAATCAGGAGTGTAATATGCACAAATCAAGAACTGTTTACAAGTAATACAGTCCAAAACAGTTCTAAACTAACATGAGAGTATAACAGGGGTGAACCTTTTCACTACAGGAAATGTTATTATAAATTATGGAGTCATAGTGTGGCCAGGGGCCTGTTCCATAAACCAAGATTAGAGCCTAAGCCAGGCTTATTTCAGTTAGTCTGACTTATTGCCAGTTAATTTGTATTAAAATAAGTCAGACTAACTGAAATAAGCCTGGCTTATGCTCTAATCTTAGTTTGTGGAACAGGCCCCAGGAGCAATGGTTTAAAGTTAAAACGGGAAACTTATGTGTTTATTTACTACAAGACATTACTTGATGGACTGGAGTTGTATCGATTAATTTGTCAACTTATATGACCTGAGGATGAGTGCATTCGAAGCAAATTAAGTACATTTCTACTGAGTAAACTAATCCTTTGAGTAAGTATTGCATAAAATAGAACAAATGTGTGCCTGCTCATGGTTCTGTCATGTTGGTTAATGGTCACATGACACAGGTAAACAAATAAAATCTACTTCATGTTTTAGTAAGTGTTCTGTTTAAACAGTTTTCATATTACAGTTATCTTAATTTTACTTTTATAGGATTTGATTATTTAATTATTTAGTTTGGGAAACCCTGTGTTTGTTAAAATAACAACTGATAACGGTGACATTTTAATTTGAAGGTGTTCTTGTTACACGTTACATACATAAATGATGTATAATTACATACAAGTAACTCTAAGCCAAATCCTAATCCTGACCATATTGTAAGTACATTGAGTATACTAAAATGTAAACTCCTTAAGATAAAGCTGAACTCTAATAATAATTTAACTGTTAACTGTGTGGTGCTTTGAGGTTTGTATAACATTATATGACATTTTTGTACTGCTCTGTTTGCAGACCTAAAGATGCTGTCAGAGCAATAAAGAAGAAGATACTGGGAAATAGGAATTTCAAAGAGGTTATGCTGACTTTAAGTGTAAGTGTCAAACATATTGTCATTATCATGGACTCTGTCTTATTTCACATAGCCTTTGGGATCATTCTTCTGGTTTTGCTGCAGGTGTTGGAGGCCTGTGTGAAGAACTGCGGGCACAAATTTCACCTCTACGTGTCCACCAGAGACTTCGTGGAGAGTGTTTTGGTCCAGACGATCCTGCCTAAAAACAACGCCCCAGTGGTTCTTCAGGACAGAGTTTTGATCATGATACAGGTCCAGATAAGCAATTCGCCGAGTAAACGTCTTTGTGCGGTTCACATATTGTTTGCTGTGAAGTGTGAAGTATTCAAACATAGCTATGGGTGTGTCTGGCATCTGATTCTATCTCTCTCTCTTTCTAGGCGTGGTCCGATGCCTTTCGTAGCTCTCCTGATTTGACGGGTGTAGTGACTGTCTATGAGGATCTCAGGAGAAAAGGCGTGGAGTTTCCCATTACTGAACTCAATGGATGTTCCCCTATACACACTCCCAATAGGGTATAAACCACTCCACATTCAGATACATGACAAATCAGACAGTATTCATTCTTTTGCGTAATTTTATTAATGCTTGACTCCAACAGTCCATTGATTCAGTGTCTCCAGTAACGGCTCACACAGAAAGTCACTCCATCACATCCTCACAGCCAGAGAATACAGAGACGCCCATCACACTTTCACCTCAACAGGTAACACACACTCGCTGAATAAAGGGGGTCGCACACCGGACGAAAAGCGCCGCGTCGCGTCTAGGACAGCTCGAAGTATCGCACACCAGACGCGCACATTCTATAATATGATTTGTTTGCTCTACTA
>JAUCNO010000710.1:5104384-5128070 GCA_032353835.1 Enteromius viviparus | reverse complement strand
CCCTCACCTAACCTAAACCTACCAATACTAGGGGAGTCATAATCTGGCAGGGGGTCAAAATTCGGCACTACACCGGTGCTACTTTCATGTCTCTTGCCTCTAAAAGCTATAGTAGCTAATTGGCAATTCGTGTGTCCCAAAACGAGAGTTAACAAAGCACAAAGATGTCGAAGGGCTTTTTGATTACTGTCACAAAACTTTGGATAAACAGTATCTGGATTCTCCAGTTAAAGAAAATCAAAACATGCCTCGGATGAACTACAAAGCAAAAAAAAAAAAAGCTGCATGATCAAAATCAATAGATATTATCATTAGTAAAAGGTAGATCTTTTCTTACGCATTTGCTGTCCTCAATCTGCCTGTATACGAGGCCTCGAAACTCATTCCACTTTTTTGTATCCCACTGGTCTGGATCGCTGGAGTTCTCGAACAGTGCGTCAATATTCTCAAGTGTCTGGTAAACAGCTTTTTCCACACCAGTAACCTTCAGAAACAAGAGTTCAAAAGTAAACACACGTGTACAGAAGTCAACCAAAAACGATTAAAACTAATCAAAAAGATTTACTGAAAATTGTACCTGATCCGTGTTCTCATATTTGAACGCACTTTGCGGGAAAGTCACTGCAACCTTTTCCTTCAGACATTGCATAGGGAACAGGTCTCCCTAAAACAAAATGTGTACATTCGTTAAAGAACAGCAATAACCAATATATATATATATATATATATATATATATATTCGATCACCACTGAGATTCTGTGCATCATTCTTACCGCAGTCTCTAAAAGTGTGTAGGATTCCTTCATTAAATCCTTGCTAAAGACGCAGCGTGTCGGTGATGACCAGACGTGCGCAAAGCAGATAAAGGTGCACAGCGCCACACGAAAAAGGTCCATTCTGACTGATGCCTATAAAAGACCACGTTTAAAACAAGGATGCATAAGTTTGAAGTAAGGAATAACCAGATACATCACAATAAGCCACTGATTCTCTTGCTTACCTTAACTTATCGTTTGTCCTTCACAACTTGTTTGTCGTGATTTGTTCTTGTAAGAGGACTTATGGTAGGTCTACAGTTTATATACACCTTTTGCGAACAAATCGAAAAATGAATTTCGAGACGTAATTCAGGGCATACCCATATGCCTTTTCATTCATAATCTCGTGCTGCATTCACAACCAAGTTTTTAATTCATCTTATAACATATATGTGGCACCCAGAGCCCGATCGAAACCCAACAAACAAATGCATTTCAGCGAATATGAATCCATCTAGGCAGATGAGTACAGCAGAACGATATTGTGGCATGTTGACACGCGTTTTTGTTCAAGACAGAACCAGTTGAGAACTTGCTGCTTTTTATACCTTTACATGTTAATTTGAAGGCTTAGTCACAGATGAGCTTGACAAAAATAACATACAATACGTTTTCTACGATGATTCATGTAAATAAGCAAGTTGCAACCGATTCCTCAAATCGTAAAATACTAATTGTCACGAGTCTATGTTGGGAGATCCTATGATCATAATTATGGCTTTTGTTCGACAGTCTCTGGTGATTGTGTTAATTACATATTTACTAAAAATGGATAATTTAATTGGCATTGTGTAATGTGTCAAGTACCTAAAACCCCCTAAAGCATCTCTGTGTCCTGGTGTCCAGTCATGTAAAAACAAACAGTGATCTCCTGAAAGCAGAAAAGAGGGATGTGAAGTTGGGAGGTTAACCATAGAGTTTGCTCATAACACTTTATATTTGTGACTTCTGGTCAGTAAAAAATGATGTGTGACAATTATAGATCCTTCCTCTCCTGGTCTCAAGCCTTTTACCTCTGGTTTTGGCCTGTGGTTATAAATCTGACCACATAACAAATTTTAATATTTAGTTTTATGAACTAAAACATATATTCATCTTATGATCATATAATGATTTGGCCTATATTAGTAATAAATCATTTAAATAATTTTCCCCCTCCAGATAATATTATAATAAATTCTTATGGCTGTAGTAAAATGTATAACAAAAATTACGCTTTTTTTTTTTTTTTACAACATGTTTTCTTTATAATATGATCTGTTAACGTGTGAGTGTTACATTTTAATAGCTGAATAAGAATTCTGAAGAACTGTGCCCACAATAACAGATTGGGATTTGCCCAAGTGTGTATGTGTTTCAATCTCTGCACACGCGGCTCTTTGGGGTTGTGGTTTTATCGCGCAAGAGAAAACATTTATCGTTAATCTTGGTTGGCTTCTACTGAAATACAATGACTGGTATATTTCAGCCTCGTGATTATGTGGAGAGAAACCCACTGGCATCTTACCTCACAAAGTGAAAATGAGGACAGGGAACTGAAAGAGTTCAGTTACCACAAAAAAAAAAAAAATCTGTCCCTCCCCAAATCAGTGCTGTGTAAGGTTGGTGCTGGTGGTTTTGCCAAACGCCTCAGGGTCAGGGAGACTAGAAATCAAAAAGAGGTACACAGACATTCCTCATTATGAGTAAGCCCAATCTCACAACCAATCAAACACTAATCAACAGATTTATGACTCAGATTTACAAGTTAATTCTTACAAACATACAAATCTCAACATGTTTAGCATGATCTGTGTTCAGAGGCCTTTCGATTTCTTCCTGAGGACTTCCTTATTTTACCAAAGCAAAATGGCAAAACATTGCTGCCATCAGCAAATGGCAAAGCTAAATTCTATATTCCATTTTCAAAAACAGCTAATGTTTCAGTTTAATAATTGACCTCAATAATCAAGTTCAAGTACAGCGAAAAATAAAAAACTGTTGTTTCTACGTATGTTCATTAAGTAATCTTTACTCGATTTATTAATTTTTTCGACACACAAGCAATAAATAAAATGACAAACCAATATAGTTTTGGCATAAAGCATAAACATAGATTTACATAAAAATGACATAGAATTTATTTCAAGAGTACTCTCTGCTTTGGTACATTAATTAAATCATGTCAGCAAATTATGTCAATTAAAACGTAAACATTTAATCCATGCGCTTTATATACATCGATTAAGATTATTTGGGCATTATAAGTAATTGCTGTGCAACTAGTTAATTATTAAGATTAGTTTATTATTAACGGGTGTCTATCAATCACCAAAACTTAAACTGACTTAAACCCAGTTGAGCTAAAAATGGCTGTCCATCAACGTTTACCATCCAACCTGACAGAACTGGAGAGGATCTGCAAGGAGGAATGCAGAGGAACCCCAAATCCAGGTGTGAAAAAATTGACTGTATTCGACTGCTTCTACTAAATACTGAGCAAAGGGTCTGAATACTTAAGACCATGTGATATTTAATTTTTTCTTTTTTTAATAAATCTGCAGAAATGTCAACAATTGTGTTTTTCTGTCAGTATGGGGTGCTTGTGTGTACATTAATGAGGGAAAAAATGAACTTAAATGATTTTAGAAAATGACTAATATAAATTTAAGCGGGTCTGAACACTTTCTGTACCCACTGTATATATATTGTAGCGTTCTCAGACAAGGACGAAGCATTTTGATGTAAATGGCTGTTTATTCAGGCTGTTGTCGGCCACAACCCAAGTCGTACACACACCGACTTAAGAGAGAAGAGCACTTGAAATAGCGAAGCACTCTCTGACTTATTTTTCTTTAGGTTCTTCTTTTCACAAGAACATTCTGAACATGTTACAATATATATACATATGTATGTGTATATATACACACACACACACACACACACACACACACACACACACACACACACACACACACACACACTCACTCATTCACTCTCAATGGCCACTTTAATAGGTACCATTGTGTATTTTACTGTAGCAGTAAAATGCAGAAATGATATTGTCATACTAACTAAAGAAGGTAAATCATGGAAGCAATTAACATACTGTATAATGTGTTATATTATTCAAAAAACTGAGTATCTGAACATTAACTGTGAAGCTCACATGAGCTGAGCTTGGAAATTTCCATGACCTCAGTACCAGGCACGGAAATCACCTCCAAGCAAAGAGGGTACCTTGTAAATTTAAAAGGAGGGTACCTTCACAAGTTGCCACCATCAGATAAAAATAAGGGGGGCTACAAGATTAATGGTGTCTAACCACTTAGGCAGTATGAGCTCAGAATAGTGGCCTCTTTGACAGAGATAAGGAAAGGGTATAATAAGTGGTGTGAACAAAACAAAGGCTAGAGGTAGTTGATGCGGCGGCTGTTTTCTCGGCTTTGTTATTTTGAATAATGAAGTCTTCTTCTTTGATATCTGAAACTCTGCTTTTTTGAGCTTTGGGCCATGACAGTACACCTTGCAGTACTGGGTTGGACCCCCGTTAACCAGACTGCCTATTCTCCTCAGACATCAAGGTGCTGCTCACTGGATATTTTCTCTTTTTCGGACCATTCTCTGTAAACCCTAGAGATGAAAATCCCAACAACCATTCCACGTTGCTGCCACGTGATTGGCTGATTAGCAATTTGTGCTACCAAGCAACTGAAAGGTGTACCTAATAAAGTGGCCATAAGTGTGTGATAATAAAATAACAAAAACAATTAGTATTTGGGGTAAAAGTAATCGATCTTTAAAAGTGTCATAAATGTTTTTTTCTTGAAAATATTTATTTTAAACCACAATTAATCAATTTGACAGCAATAATGGAAAAAAAAAACAAACATTTTTTTTAAATATATAAATATGATATGATATAAAAATAACTAATTCAAAATACACAGTACAGTCCTTGTACATCTATATATGTTATCTCTTGTAATTTGACAACATACTAATTAGTCAATATTTTCATAAATATGATTATATACTTTAAATAATTAAATCAATTCCCAGCTGAGTCTTGGCTCTTTCACATTCTATACACCACCCCAACTGTTGCCCATGCTTGCTGAGATAATTATTATTATTATTTTGTAACTCTGCAATATAAAACGTCATTGTACAAATTAACTGCATTGAAACAGACACTGCCACCTAAAGGTAATTAACTTAAGAAGCACATTTACACATGTGTGTAAAAAGGAATTAATAATCACGCCAATGAATTGAGTTTTACGCAATCTGGGTAGCCTGTTTTTATGGATCTACTCATATTATTCTTCAGCCTAAACCAAAAACACATTAAAAATGTCCTTGACAAAGAAAACTCAACTGAACAAAAGCAGCAAAAGCCAAAGAAATAAATAAGAGAGGCACATATAATTAAGATTCATTGTTATATTTTATTTACACAACACACAAAAGCCCATCTTACTGAGAACACATCTTAATGTATTCTTACAAATAAGTCAAACAAAGAGGTCGATCATGTTAAGTACACAAGATATTTTAGAAGCTGATGCATTTTGTATTCCCTAAATTCCTTATAAAATCCATGGCTTGACATCTGACCTGACCTTTAAACCTCCACCTGTGGTGATGATAGTATCAGCCAGATAAGAAAAACAGAGAATTGCTTTGGAAATAGAGAAGAGGAAGCTGCACTGAAATTGGGAGGTTAACCACAGAGGATGACCGTAATGCTACACACATTATGGTCAATACCTAACATTAAAGAGAAAAATATCATTTTCGTGGTCATTATCTGGAAAACATTGTCAACAGACTGGTTTGAGAAAGTTGAGTGGGTGTCAGTGAGGGAGGTCCACCGTGAGCTCCCATGGGAAGTCCTCCTCAGTGTTACTGTCAGCATCTTCAAACTCATTCCAGGAGATGTCATTTACCTGCCACATGAAGCAGTTGGCTATTAGACAGCCCTCTGAATGGCTGTTACTAAACCACTGACCAGATAAGAACTGAAAGAGACTTTCTACTTCCTCATATCAATGGTTGATAATATTACTGACACTGGAAAACAAACTTATGAGCTGATTTCAGTAGATGTGGGACAAAGTGTCATATATTTGATTCTTTGCAAATGTAATAAACTCAATGCACCATTAACCAGAATGTTCAATGATCTTGAAGTACTTACTTTAATGACTCCTTCCGAGTTCTCTTCTGGAAGGATCTCATCTGGATCGTATTTGATCTCAATTGCTACTTTCCCATTTCCTATGGGACAATAATGACAAAAAATAGATTGCAATATACTGTATACTATTTTTATACAGTAGGTTGCTGGAAATTTACCCAAGATCATGAGAAGCACTTTTTCAAAGGCAGCCACCACAGCTTTGTCTTTGGCACGTTTCATTAAGGTCCCTCTTTTTCTCAGCTTTTCCTCTGGATCTAAAAGAATTTAACAGATTGTGAGAAAATAAATATATAAATATATCTCAGACCATTAATTAGGATTAATTGCATCCAAAATAAAAGTTGTTGTTGGCATAATATATGTATTTGTACTGTGTATTTATTTATATATTTATTCTGTATTTCTAAATACACACACATGCATGTATGTACAGAAAAATATGTTATGTTTATATATTAAATATATTTATTTATAATATATATTATATGAATATAAATATAGACATGCAAATAAATGCAAATATTTTTTTAATGTATACTGTATGAGTATATATATATATATATATGAAATTACACTGTTCATATTGTCTACTTGAAAAGATGAATTAATATCTAAATTAGAAAATGAATAAATAAATAAATTAAACTAAAAAAAAGTTAGAATATGATAACAAACAAACAAGAAATAGAATAATAAACAGAAATATTTGTTTATTTAATTATTAATTGAAAAAGTAATAAAAAATGTTAATAGTATTATAAACGTTTATTACTATAATTGATATATATATATATATATATACAGTATGTACATATATATCAGTGCACATAAAATAAAACCTCTAGATTTTTTTCCCTTTTAACAATAACCTTCTGAAAAAATGCTGAAAATCGCATGCCTCAAGCTACGTGTGTATGTAAACTCACCTCGATCATTGTCGATGATCTCCTCTGCCACACCAACCCCCTGACAGCTCATTCCATGCTGTTGGAAGGTCAACTCTGCAATGCAACCATATTTCAAAAGAACACTCTGGTCATCTATTTCCTCTTGGCACCCTGCGTCCACGCATCTTGAGATGTCCTTCAACTGTTGAAACACAAACTATTTGTCTACAAACCAGCCATGAACAGATGCACATTTTAGCCTTTCATTAAAAAATTAAGAGTCTGTTCAGTATGTATCATCAATATTGCAGCTTACAGTAATAATGCGAGTAGACCAGCCTCCAAAGCCCAGATAGTGATTAGCCAGATTTACACATTTGGAAAGGCTGAGAGGTTTAGTGCTATAGAAGGACAGATTCTGCTTCGTGCTTAATCGGACCTGAGGGATAGGTTGAAAGAAACATGTTTGCAAAACAAATTCTTTCTTTAAAATAACTCTTAAAAGTGGCCTTTATCTGTAGCTGTAAACATTAGGCTACCTTTAAAGGAGAACTTTGGAAAAGACACTGTTTATCAGTGGCCCGTTGAGCTTTAGACGCCTGTGCTGATGAGTAGAACTTCACCATCGCATAGAACCCAGGTTCTGCCACCGTGGCATTGGGACAGACCTTTAACAGGTAAAGAGCTCCAAATGCTGAATACACGCTCCACAGGGACTCCTAAGAAGTTAGATGAGGCATTCAATTAAAAGTAATTAAGCTTAAAGTTGGGTACATTTTGGCAATTGTTGATTATTTTACACTAAAAATACCTAAAAGTCCAAGCTAACGTTAACCAATTTTAGAGTTGTTATGCAAACATAAAGTTAATGTACATTTTTGAGCAAAGACACTCGAAGAGTATAAGGTTTATCCATTGGTCATTCATTAGATATAACAGTACGATGGAATCTAATAATATTAATATCTTGACACAATATAATACACTCACATATATGTAAGCCTCTGAAAATGTTGGCTGAATGTCCCAAACGAAAATTGTTTTGTTGTTTTCGAGAGGGACTTTAAAATCAATTATATCGACCTCAATATCCATGTGATACGGATTTTAGATAAAGCTGGACAACGATGCAGTTACCTCAAAAAACCTATGATTGAAATTAATATGCTATACAAAACGGGATAATCTGTTCACGCGGTGCCCCTCTGTGACTTCCGTAAACAGATCGAATCGCATTTGGCGCTCGTGGACGGCATATTACGTAAAGCGCTATGATTGGATCAGTTGAAGGATTCCGAAAGCACTGAACACATTGGAGTTTCCGGGTTGACGTAGTAACGACGAAAGTTCCAAACGTTCTGAAAGCGTTGACAATAATAGAACTACATAATTGCTAAACATTTTCAAAATGTAATCTCGCCTCATCCGGTTAATACGTCACAGAACACTGCTAATCGTTTTCATATTAATGCATTTTGGCATGTGGTGTTTAATCTGCCAATGTTTAATTTTGGTTCGTTTTATCTTTTTTGGAAGGCATTACAGCTCCTGATAGGGCACAAAAAACATCTACAAAAGGTGTGTGTGATGTTGAACAGGAAAATAAAACCACGCAGCTCAATGGATGCAATTTAAAAGTTTAATGGAGAAAGATACAGAGCATGAGAATAGGATGCGCATATAAGGGCATAATCTGTGAGACAATCTTACATGCATACATGAGCGAGCTCATCCATTTTCATTACAATTTCGAAGTAACGCTGATCTTTAGCCTTTTGAGCAACAATATGGTACAATTTGCTTGATCTTTGACTAAGGTCAATTTGGCCACATTTGAAAATATATTGCCATTAATTGCTTAGCACCAGTTTGAAATTTTAAATCAGACCCATCCTTTACGTTTTTAAGGAGCAGCTATAATTTAAGATCATTCCCTAGTAAGAAGAATAAATACAAAGGTGGTTTAAATATAGGAGGGGAAAAGAAAAGACAGGCCTAGTCATGCTTGGCTAACAATTGCTGCATATATAAGACAAATTAAAATTACTTTAGAAAGTTTTAGGAACTTAAACTGGTCTTAGATTTGCAGCATTGACTTTCAATACATCGGCGCCCTCTACAGGATACAGTTGGTATCCAGGGATCTCCTGCAATTTGCAACCCTCAGGTAGGTTTCGACCTTGTGCATGTCCTTCTTAAAGCAAGCCAGCAGACGAAAGCTCTCTCTGAGGTTGTTCTCCCCCACGGTCAAGTAGAAGTCCTCAAAAGGCAGTGGCAGGGAGTCGTTATCGTCCATGTTTGGTTGACCATCGAGACATCCCTGAGCAGATACAAATGCCAAATCATCTATAGCAATAAGCCCTGAAGATGTGAAGATGATGTCACACCTGGTACGACCATTAGACACATCATGCGAAACAAATAAATTAGCTTAGAAACTTGTCTCTCTCACCTTGATGAGCACACTGATGCCCAATTTCAAGTCCGCCAGCTTGTCTGAGATCTGGTTGGGGTTCCCAGCGGTCAGGCTGTTTGAGACGGCTCCGCTCAAGGTCTGAATGGGGAACTCCCAGGAATCAATGAGGCGGAAAGAGATGCGAAGAAGTTTCAACATCTGAAAAAAAAAATAATAATAATATTGGAAACCACAGGCCATTTTTGATGCTTATTCTGTCCATATTTGGTCAATCTTCACAAAAACAAAGATGTGTAATGATGGAGACATCTACTGTAATTGGGAAATATGTTCTTTATTATTTCTATGATTTATAAGAAATTTGAGAGTAAAATTGTTATCCACTTGTGTGAAAGCAATGTGGGCCTTATGTACTGTTGTATTTTTTTCATTTGTTTATACTATTTGTTAGTTGTATATTTTATATACTAAAAACATTTTTTTTTTATCTTTTAAATTGCACATACCCCCAAATATGATGATCAGATATTATTATTATTATTTTTATTGTATAATGTATGTTAGGTTGTGTGTCAAATAAGTGCAGTGTTGTAGAAAATAATTTCCCCCTTAGGAACAATAAAGATTAAACACACACACACACACACACACACACACACACACACAAACAAAACATTCTAATGGGAGGGATTGCATTCTATGTGTTATAAATATTATATATATGTTATAAATATTATAAACATGTATAAAATAGTTTGAAAAATATTGAACTTTTATAACATTGTTAATATTTCTGCCAATACAGTACAATTTGTTTTTGTTATGCATTTACTGAATTAATTTTACTTTATTCTATTGGTCATTACTTATTCAGTAATATTATGAACTATATGTACTTAGTTAAATCTTATTATTTGTTACTCAAGTTTATTTGTAAACTTTACCACCGAGCCCATAATACCAGACCCCAGTTTGAAAACCCCTGGAACAAAACATGTCAGAATTTTACTTTACTCAATTTACTCACAGAGCTCTTCTGTGCTTCATCTTTTCCAGTGGGTGCCTCAATGTAGTCAGAATTGCAGAAAGACAGAGGGAAGATTTTACTCAGCTGTCTGCGCTCATCTGGCATGAGGCTTTCCTCCTTGATAACAAAAGACAAAATATTTAGTATTAGATTTAAAATGTATTAATTATAATACATTTAAGTCGCTCAAATAATGAACAGAAATTACAGATGATCCCTAAAAAGTCCTAAGCTCATATTTAACGTTTAAACCTACACATAAGCAACCAATCACATCTGCTCTAAATGAGAGGTAAGAAACTACTACTTCTAAAACGATTTTATTGAGAATCTTACAAAGTCATTAATCATTTTTGCAGCTAGCTGGTGCAGGTGTTGTACACGAATGACTGCATTATTGAAGAGACGCTGGTTTTCTGATGCTCTCCCCTGGTTCACCAACAAACTAACCAGCACCACCGACAACAGCACTAATGCTAGGGGAAGAAAAGAAGGAGAAGCTACTGGAAAAATGCCCAAATAACAAATCATATCAATATTTAAGAATAATGTTGGCATCGTTATATTAAGAGATTTTTTAAAAAGCAAATAAAATGTATTAATTCATTTAAAAATAACAAGACTATAAAAATAAGAAAAATAAAGGCTTCGAATAACATGCAAAAGAAAGCACCACAGCCATACCTCTAGCCATTTTGCTCAGGATATACAAACTCTTGCAGGCTTGATAAAAGCTTGTGAGTGTTGTTTTTTCTGGCTCAGGTACTGATATTTATATGTGGCGTGAACATGTTTTGATTCATCTTAATGCATGAGAAGTGAAACATGAGCGTTTCTGTGATAGCCATTCTTTAATATACATTGTTGCGTGTATTTAGACACTATGTTCTGGTCATTTATGTATAGGGCTATTTCCATGACTCTGCGATGATGTTGGCACTAAGACAAACAAGAAAGATCATACTTTTATTTAAAGGAATAATAATTTTTATGAAAGAGATACAAAAGCAAGTTTCCACTCCATATGAACTGACTAAAATCTTCCCTCTGTCTTCCTAGAGGGACCTTCTGAGGTTCTTCACTTCACACTTAAGGAACCCTCTGTGGAACCTCTAGGCACCCTTTCAAAAGGGATGGTTTTCAGAGACACTTTAACGGTTCTTGGAACAACCCTTTTATTAAGAATGGTCCAGCACCATTTTTCTCATTTCATGTCTTTTATATTTGTCCCCCTCTTACTTCCACCCACATATTTATTGTTTCTGTTATTGACATAACTAATTACTTAATAAACACACTGAAAACTGAAACAAATAACACATCAAACATTGTTTGAAGAAAAAAGTGAACTCAAATATCTTAGAACTTTAAATTTCACAATTCAAGTTAACAAATATAATTACAAATTTAATGTACATTTCATTCAATAATCGCATTCTTTGTCTAAATGGAGGTCACAGACTATTAAAATTCACTCAGGACATTTTAAGAAATTGATAAGCCTCAAGACCGGTGTAGGTAGTTTGGCGGGAATCACGATAGGTGATCAGTGTCGCCCAGGCAACACATCCCGGACACGTGGAACTTTACAGCGCGGGCCAATTGCTCACGGCCAGACCCATTTAAAAGAAGCACCAGAACGCCGTAAGAGTAAGACCCATCTCCAATACTGTGTGATACTCACCTGCTATTCTTTCATTTCCAGACGACACGCCAGAGCACATGGAGCACTGGACACCGGGTTCGGGAGGAAGGAGAAGCACATGAGCACCTGCACCACTCTACCACCATCATCGGCACTTTCAACTGTTTGTCTCACCTTTGTTCAAATAAATCCACCCTCCGGGGCTCACAAACAGTCTTGTCGTGTTGTCCTTCACCAAAGTTCACACAGTAGCTTGATGATCTCCTCCTGAATACCCTACAGATACAGCCTAAAAGTAGTGCACTTTACTGTATGTTTAACAAGTAGTAAGGTGAACTCATGTTTGGTAGGTTTGTCAGCATGTAGCTCCTCAGCATCAGGAAACTCTGCAGTGCTGCTCTCACAGTCGGGGTAAGATTTTGTGAGGTTCAAAGGAGTGATTTACACAAAATGACAATTAATTAATTAATCGAATTTCAGGAGGACCATGAATGAACCTCTGGCCTCGCTATGCCCCGGCCCCCTGGGCCGTATTTCCCCCTGCCCGGCCTTTCTCAGGTCCACTCTGCCGCCACCACGGCCTCTCTCTGGCCTTTCATTCCCCGCTGCCCAGCCCTCTTTGTTCGCATTCCAGCCGCCTAGCCTCTCTCTGGCCTCACTTTGCTGCATGTCAGGCTCCTCCTTGGCCTTATTTCACCCTGCCTCTACATCGCCACGTGCCGGACCTCCCTTGGTCTCATTTCACCAGCCTGCCCAGCCTTTTTCTGGCTGTTTTCTCTGCCGCCCAGCCCTCTTTGACCGTATCTCTGCTGCCTACCCTCTGTAAGGCCTTATCCTTAGCCCCAGACTCCCGTGGTCACTACGCCTCCCCAGCCTTACCCTTCCCATACTGCTCCTTCTCTATTATCTTATCTCTCCCTAGGGCGCCAGCTCCCGTCCCCTCCGTTGTGGTCAGAGGACCACAAAGGCAGTAGCCAAATGGATTTGGGGACCCGCCGGAGATGGTTGTTTCCTATTCTGACCCCGAAGGAGGGGCTTCTCCGCTCCCAACCTGACGGAGCCTCCTCAAACAGCTTGTCCTGTGTCCAGCTAATTTTGGAGGAGCTTGTTTGGCGCTGTCCGCACTTTCTGGGGGGCTCGCAGGTTCCCGGCTGGGCTCTGAGCATCTGTTAACACTAGCCTCTTAGGGGTAAACCTCCTAGGGCTCGGGGCCGCCGGGCTCCCTGCCTGTCCCCTGGACAGACCGCCAAACAAGCTATTTTATCGCAGAGGAAGTGGGAACTAGTGAAATTACAATTCATTAATTAATCGAATTTCAGGAGGACCATGAAAGAATGACCGTAGTCGCTACCAATCTCCTCGTTATTAATTACCCCGCCAAACTCTACTCCACTGCTTTAAATACCGCTCACTTCCTCTACTTGGCTTCTGTGTTTTTGTCTTCCACCACAGTCCCCTTCCACCACCTAAGCTGCAGGCCAATTAGGGGAATGGTCTAACATTGCCCTCGTTCTCCACTTCCTGCGAGGGGTTCGCGGGGGTCCAGGCCAAGATCCAAGCAACTGTTAACGCTAGCCTCCTAGAGGTAAAGCTTCTAGGGCTCGGGGCTGCCGGGCTCCCTGCCTGTCCCACGGACAGACTGCCAAACAAGCTATTTTATCGCAGAGGAAGTGGGAACTAGTGAAATGTAATAAAAAATATTGACAATTTATTGACAAATAGTTTTATTTCAAAGATAATTTAGTCCTTTATAATCAAGCCTGTGTTTATTGTTTTCTAATGTGAAGTGCCACAGAAGCCATTATTTTCCACACCATTCCAAAAAGTATATAATAATAATAACAATCTTTCCTATAAAATTTTTGTCACATGAATCACAGGGTTCATAAAGATTGTGACTTTTACAAGTCAGATCTTCCAGGAACCACTTTGATTTGAACAGATCTTACATATTTTTAAACTTTGAGTTCCTCCAGGAACCTCTAGAGCACTTTAAGGTTTACATGTAATGAAAGGGTGACTCCAGAACCTCTGAACTGAAAGTGCTTCAAGGATATTCCAGCAAGAACTGCAAAGGCTAAAATGGTTTTACGAAGAACCCAGTATAAGAAAAAGAGCTTTGAGGCACTTAAAATCCATTTTTTGACAGTGGCTGTCATTTGCATGGTGCTTTGTAATGAGAAGATGCATGTAGCGATGTCACGTTACCTGTAAATGGTGTCATCTTCTTCTAAAAGGACATGCTATCAATAATTATGAGCATAAATCAGGTCATATACGTGTTTGCTGTCACTGTGCGGATGCAGGAGGATTTTCCTATTCCGTTGTGGTGTTGGCTTGTGTGTAATATTCAGCAGGTGTGAAATGTCAGTGTGAAATTAATAGTTTAATCCCTTGCAGGGAATACAATCTGTTTACCTGAACATCACGGCTTTTTGGCCTGTTACGTTAGGTTGTTGATAAAAGTGTAACAGTGTGTTCTGTGACAGCTCATGTAGGATCATTAATAAGTTATATGACAGAGATATATACGGAAAATTGTGAATGATGAATATAACAAATCTGTTGAGAAACGTACACCTTAATAAAATGGGAATGGTTGGTGATATTAACTTCCTGTTTGTGGCACATTAATAAAGGTGTATCCATATATATATATATATATATATATTCGTTAAGAGTTTAATTACATTAAAATATTTTTTAAAAAATTAAATATTTAAATATTTTTACAGTTTATGTCTACAAAAATCTATTTTTTTATCTTTTATCACAGTTTCACAAAATTATTAAGCAGCACAACTGTCTTCATATCATACTAGAATGATTTCTGAAGGATCATAAGACACTGATGACTGGAGTAATGATGCTGAAAATAAAACTTTCAATCACAGTAATTTACATTAAATATATTAAATTTTTTTTTTGTTATGATTCCTTAAAAAATTATTGTTTTTACTATTACACACGTCTTTGTGTTTATACATAAATGAACATATCTGGGGTTGGCATTAGCCTATAAATATTACATGAGTAACATGTACACAGTAATGAGAATATTTTTGCAGAATAACAATGACACATATTTATAAATAATGTCATATAATGTCTTAATTTCTAAAATAAGCTGTTTTTTATTCAAAATGTATATTTTCTTTTGATTCTGGGATTAAATATGACCTCTATACACACAATATTCACATAATGACATTCTATTTTCATTCAAGATTTGCTTTTAGTCCACTAAGAGGCAATCTGCCTCTTTTGCAGAGGCTGGTCTCAGATCAGCTTGGCAGAAAAACATCTTCAGAGAGAACAGAACTGAGTGGCACCACAAGCATTCAAAGACTGTAAGTTACTTCCACCCTGCGGTCACAGTCGGAATGGAAGCAGGTGCCAGAGGTAAATCCCCCATGATGCCTCAGCTGTTCATACTGGGATTGTGACGACTGTCTCTTGTAACATATTTTAGCTCATTAAAAGAAATATATATATAAATAATTACCATTAATTATGATTAATTGTAATTATTAATATTCACTGCTAGTAGTAACTGTAGCAGAATTACCATCAACTAATCTGTTAATCTGGCAGAATCAGAAACTCATGTTATTTGTGCAAAAGTATTAATAACTCTACGTTAACTCACATGACTGAATGTAACCCCCCTGGGTCCGCATCCACCACAACTCGTCCTCGCTCACGAGCAGGTCTCAAACCCGGGTCTCCGGCATGGGAGGCAGGCGCTCTAACCAGGAGGCTAAAGGCCATGACCTCTATCTTCAGTCACTAGAGCGCTTCTTTTTGAGATCAGGGGAGTGAGGTTTACCTGCACAGCACACACTTGCTGGCCTCCTTTACATGAACACACACGTAAATGCCCTCACACAAAAGGAAAAGTGCAAAGATGGCTTAAGGGTAAGCAATTAGGAAAAACTAAATTTGAAGTTATGAAAAGAGAATCGAGTTGACCACTTTTAGAACAATCAGTTCCACAACTAATACTAAACCTCTATTTTGTTTAGTTATATGCACGATACTTGCACAGTCTCAAAGTCCTGATGGTTCCAAGGTTTTGAATTCAATCATGTCTTCCTGGTTTGAAGAGTGATGCATTCCAAAAGATGTCCTGACTTTGGTGCTTGGTCAATGAAAAGAGAGCTGAGAGAGAGATCTGTTGTAATCCATGGATCTTGATATACATGAAAAGTCAAGGCTTAGGACTGGTGTAGAACTCCTCTTTGTGTCTTAAAGGACGGCAGCCTATGCTGCAATCTAGGCCCTCCTTCGATTCGTGTGCATCGGGCCTGTGGGCCTAGGAGACCATAGAGAGATGGTGTAGTTCCGGCCTTCAGGAAAGTATAGGCAGAGTTTCTGCTGTGTAGGCCTTTTGTAACCTGTTGAGGTCAAACCTCCTGTGGGTCAAAGACCAATGGTGTGCTGATGCTTTGGAGGGAACTTTTTATGGTTCTTTGTTCCTAACATCCTAATTTGCATATACACCGGATTGGTGAAACATTCCTTCTAGCAATAAAACAGTTTTATCAGTTGGTTGCCACGGTAATCAGAGGCGGGCTTTGCCCACCTGGGGTTTTAATTGTCAGTCATGGGATGTCTCCAATTTGAGTTGCCCCCTTTGGGCTTGGAAAGCACTATTGAAGACTATTTGTTACATGTAACAAATAGTTTGTGACTGGTTCAAATGCACTCTACAGATTGAACCAAAACTTCTTGAAGAAAGCCCTGTCAGGTGGATTTAAAACAGTACAGTAAGAAAAATAGTGCTATGTTTTGTATGAGAATGTGTTGTCTTTGCATTTGTAACCACAGGAAGGCGCCATCAAATCCAACAAACCTCTCTAAGGAAGCTGTATTCAGACATTAAAGCTTGAATGAAATGTTTAAAAAACTTCCTGTTATTTTATTGAAAGTTGTGGATATTCCAAGAAACTCTGCTTTAAAAACTAAGTTGGATAGCCTCTACAAAAGTGCTCAAAGCATTAAAGAACTCTTAAGAGATTGCTTTCTATTAGCTTTGGATTGAAGAACTATATCACTGATTGCACTGGAGTAAATGGAGATAGTACCATCTCAAGTTAAGGTGAGTTGGCGCAATGCTGCTACGATCCCATATCCAAGTAGACGGCTTTACATACCGGACACATTTAAATAACACGTTCTATATAAAGAGAACCCGACCCGCTTCTGCTTCTGACTGTCGCGGATATGGGATATGACCCTCTCTTTGCTCTGGATCACTTTTTTAGCTTTACCTTTACCTTTGTTGGTAAAACGGTTCACAATCAGACACACAAAACAAGAATTGTCCAAACAGCGTGTCCTACACACACACACACACACACCTTAACCCATATCTACCTTTTACAGAAAACCTGTTTGCATTGTTAAACTTTCAGGTAAAGATAATTTACTATTTTTTTTTAATGTTTTTCTTGTGGGGACCAAAATATCAGGGTAACCTTGTGGGAACATTTGGTCCCCACAATGTTGCATAAACAAGCACACACACACACAGACAATCAACAGCATTTACATTATGTATATTCTATTAATAGCTTCAATGGAAACATGAAAATCAACAAGATTGAAGTCTGTATGAGTCAACAACCTTGGTGCTGCTAGCACCATAATATACAGTAGGTCTATACTTTTAAGCAAAGAAGGGTAACCTGCCCCTGACACCACCTGCTGCATGTTCAGTGACCTTTGGCCCTTTTATTGTAAACTCTTTTTAAACTTTTGACACCACTGATCCACTCATGGTCTTAACTTATTTGCACGGAGTTAAGACCTGCATTTCAGTGTCCTTAACCGGTTTAAGGATCTAAATGAGCTGTGCGCTTCCTTTAAGGCAAACTCCACCTTGTTCCCACTTCTCGTCAACTCTTGTTTCAAAGGGGACGATGTTACACATCTCCCCTGGAATGCTCTGACTCCATCCCTCTCACTCTCTGGTTCCACGGGCCGGTTCATCACAGTTCTCCAGGCGTCTCATGTTGCATCTCTTCGGGCAGCTGCGGCTTCTTTGCTTTGGAGGCACCACTTGTTGATGGGACGAGCTGCTCCGTTGCTTCCTTCGCTTACATAAAGACTGAATCCCAGGAGAAGCAAACAAAGATTGTTCAGGTCAAGTGTGCCATCCTAAAAACGCTGAGCAATGAGTAAAACATTCAGTAATCAGTTACCGGATAGCCTTGCACAGGATTATTGTGAAAAGTTAACCAAATATATATTGGACCTGTGATATCCTCCAGACACAGTTGGTGGGGCTTACTTTCTTTCTCCACAAAAATGACCAGTCAACTGTTTTTCTATCAATAAGCAGCCCTTAAAATAAATATATAATTAAATATATAAAGCCAAAAAAGATCACTGACCAATAATAGAAAAAAAAGTTAAAATAACACAAAATAAAATGTAAAGAGATAAGGGCTAATTCCAAGAATATTCTCTCCTGTATTAAACTCTGGACACTGAGTGTGTCACTCAAATGGCAGTGAGAATGAATGAGCTTATTAACACCACTCGGCTTCCACTCATCAGAGTGAAAGAGATGCAGTGAGCACACTGACCGGCTGTCCTGGGATTACGCTTCACAGCTGACCTCTGACCTCATTTGTATGCATGGCACTTGGGCGGCTGTGATCCGGAGAATGCCGCAGTAGTTCTGTGACGTCCAGTGAGTGGCATGTCTGCCTTTTTGAAAGTGCGTGTATGCGTGCGTGAGAGAAAGAGTAACTAACGTCTTGACTGAAGTAGCTATTCAGTGCACCTGAAGCCTTCGTTTGCCCTGTGGTACATGCCGTTCCTTCACTACGACAGATATTTATACATTTACCCTAGTATATTCAAGGGTAATCCTATGATGATGTTTTAAATATAATAGACTGTACTGATAAAATAATATAATAAAGCATTGCTGTATAAAAGCGGTCTCAATACTATAAATAGAAAGTATTTTGATCCAAGAGTGGCACATGTTTGCTGTATCTATTTGCAATAGAGTTTTAAAATTATTATTACTCTTTAATCTAATACATGCAAAGAGAAAAAAAAACACCATGCAAAACAGGTTAAGTACAAAGACAGCAAAAAAAGAGAAAAACAAAACAATAAAACATTTATGTATTGGTTGGGAGTGTTAAAAGTATTGTGAAAGTTGAAAGTATTTTTTTGTTTGTAAAGTATTTTCTTCTTCCCTCCTTCTACCCCTCTTCCCAATACTACTAGTACTACTACTAATAATAATGGAAATATTTGCAGACTGACAAGGATACCCATATACAAATCCTGGGGGAAGACTGGGACCCGTTCTGCAAACACATTTCCATCCAACGTCCAGCACACAAGCCTAGCACACACACTTTAAGGGATTCAAGCTTCTTTCTTCTCTTGTCTTTCTTCTTTTCCCTTCTCCTTCTTTCTCCGCGTTTTCCTTCTAATTCCTCTTTTTTACGTAAATGCATTAAATATCGTTAGAACATGTACAAACCCCAGGGCTCAAAAAACAAGTTTATTTAATTCATGTAAACAGACAAAGAATATACAATAAGCTTTACAAATGTTTAAGTACTTAAAAAAAATGTTACAAGATCTGTTACATGCATTCAACAAGTGACAGGTACTGGGATGTGTCAATACATTCAGTGCACTAAACAGTGTTATTAATGTTAAGCAGAAATTAAAAATTATTAAACTATAATTTTCACAATTCGCTGAATCCTCATTTAATTCGAAAGATAAATGACCAGTTTTTTTTAAATCACTGTATATCACTGAATACAATTTGATTACAATTTTGTACAATTAAATAAAAAATTATAAATGAAAATGTTTTTCTGAAAAGCATTCTGAAACATGCTTGTGGATTCTTATTTTTTATCTTTATATGCAGTCAAATTATTATTGCATGAACAAACTGAATTATTCTGTACACTGCTTACCTCCCTTACTGTTGGTTTGTATTCTACAAAAAAATATAATAAGTCAAAGAAATGCCATAAAAAAGAAACTCCATGTTTAAGCATTCTAACATTTCTGGGAGGGCTTGATTAAATTAGTAGCATCGGTAGCCAGAGCATTTTTAATCGCATACAATGGATCTTTAAAAAGTAAAAAAAAATGTAAAAGTGAAATGACAAGCAGCTAAAACAAAACATCCTAAATACTTGTTACCTGTCTGTCAACAAAAATAAATGCTGTTTATAAAAATAAATTCTAAGAGAGAGATCAATGGTTAACTTAACTTAAAGTAAATCATTGACATATCAAAATAACATATATGGGCGAGCAACTGTAAATGCTGGATGAGTTAAGCAAAATAGGGATGATTAGGTCAGTCTTGTGGAGTCTGACGCATTGTAGCAGACATGACAAATGTATTTAAAGAACATAATACACATTCTCCACACAACGCTTATACAATTTTGCTAGTTTTTGGATGTCTGACCCTCACACATCCATTTATACATGTAGTTTTTTTCTGACACACAACAATGCCCTGTTTAAGCAGTCCTTTGCATAGTTTTATCTACAGAGTCTTCTCTGTATATTTTGTCATCAATTCATTATCACTACACACCTTGGCAGAACAACCTCACATTCAGGCAGTGGCGGTTTTTGGCACGAGTGGCATTTTTTCTTGTCACGTGGGGGGCGCCACACAAATTTGGAGGAAAAATAATAATCTGTGCAGCTAAGCGGTTTTCTATTTATCTATCATACCTGTGCTGTGCCGCCGCCCCCTGCTGCTGAAAGAGAGCCGCACAGAAGCTGAGCGAGCAGAGAGAAGAGGGGAGGGGATGGGCGGGCTCTCCCAAATGAAGCGACAAGGAGGGGGCTAAATTATGTCAGTAACACCTGACTTTCTTACAAATAACTGCTAAATAAAGTAAAATAAAGTGCTAAATAAAAATAAATAGTCCTTTTGTGCGCCACTCAGCCGTCACGAAGCGTTCGCTCTCAGTGCCATTTCTATTAAACCCTCCTTTTCGTGAAAAACAGATTTTCTTTCAAAATACAAGTCCCCGGTAAACAACTGAAATACTGCGATCCTTAAACAATGTTTAAACATTACATTTACGAAAGGCAAAACAAAACAAATTAAAACTAATAAATAAGTCTTACTAAAGTCTGTTACAAATGTTCTCTCTGTATGATGAAGTTATTCATGTCATTATATCAATTAGTGGAATAACGCCAGGAGGGAGTCGCCCGGGGAGCAATTTAGTGTAGAACCGCCACTGACTATACATTATTATTATTTATTATATTATTTATAATGTATTCATTATAATGCTCCATTTTATTTTTCTATTTAATTAGCAACAAATTCCTGATCATAATGAAATTTGTTTTTTTGTTATTAACGAGTTACATAATTGATTGTGCCCTCTGGGGTCTGATATACAGCATTAAACAGCAAATCTTAGAATAATAGGTCACTTTAAACATGCAATTTTATTAATTTACACCTCTCATTTATAAGAAGCAACAATATATTTAAAACATATGACTAAAGTACTAAACAATCGATTTGTGTGTGTTTTTATTTATTTTGGAGAACAGTAATGTCTTGATAAAGTTGACAAATGATCAGCAGGTTTACAACATTCATTTTCATTTTCATTTGTCGTTAGTAGGAATTGTAATTTAGGTGTAACATAATCATATATATGTGTGTGTATAAATATACATAATAAAAGACATACAAACACATTACACTACACAGCACAGACAATATCTTAGAGGATGGAGTGGTATACGCTGAGGTCCTAATTTTACATACACCTTGCATAATCTGCAAAATGTTAATTGTTTTACCAAAATAAGAAGGAGCATACAAAATGCTTGTTATGTTTTATTTAGTATGTTTACATAGTCAAAAGAATATAATAGATTCGTTTAAAAAGACCCTATTAAAAAGTTTATCTATGCTTGATTCTTTATACTGTGTTTACCTGAATGACATTTTTTAAAAATGTTAATTCTTTACAGAAATAATTTCACTAAACCCTTTTCAAGTAATCAAAATGTTCCAAATAGTAAATAAACATCTAAAATGATCTTAATTTCAAGCACGTGCATACAGTAAGAAACACCTTTTTGAGAACATGCAATCTCCCTTTTGCAATAAAAGTACATTGCAAAACATATCTTGGCGAGATTTACACAAACATAATCTGCTATGTCTTACATAAACATTTAGTTAATGGTTGGGGAAAAAAAAATGTTTAGATGTTAGATCCACATGTTACAATAGCTTTTAATATAGATCTGTATTTTAATCAAACATTAGAAATTGCTGCTCTTGATTAAACTAATGTTTATTTGCATCTTTGTTATTTTAAAAACAAAGATCAAATGAAAAAAAAGCTATTTGTGATTAATAGCATAGTAATTGTTATCAAGACAATAAAAATTGGAGAAAAATATGCAACATTGCCTCTTGATTTTGCTTTGGAAACTGCTGACTTCAAATGGCTGTAGGTCAGTAATTTTTTGTCTGATTCTGACAAGTCATATATAATATTAATGCAAATATGAAAAACACAGATAACTAAATTTTGAAAATGTGTTAATTTCAAGTCATTTTGGCAGCATGGGTCACAAATGTACTCTGTTCTGTTCAACTAGTTTACACCACTGGCTCTAAAAGCATCATTTTTCTTCTGGAACCTTCTGGTCCACAGTTGTCATCAGCGTGAAAAGATGGATCTTAAAGTCATTGTTGAAAATGGTTAAAATACAAAAAGAAAAAAAAGGTATTTTTCTGAAGAACAGTGGGCAGTTTAACTGTTCAAGACAAACTCATTAAAAGCTATAAAAAACAAAACAAAAACGTTATTCATGTAACAACATGGTATAAAGAATCGAGTGTATGTAAACTTTTGAAGGGGATAACTTTTTATAAATTCAACTGTTATTTTCTGTGGATGTGGATATGTAATTTTTTTTTTTTTGTGAATTATCATAATATAGATCAATACTAAATAAAACAAAATTATTTATTCCGTATGATCCCTTTTATTTTGGTAAAATATTTCACAGGTGTATACTAAAAATGTATAAAACAGGGTGAAAGAGAATTATGCATATGATGGGGGGGAAAAAAAATTCTAATTCTATTCTATTTATCTTTTTCCTCTTCGGTCAGTCCTTCGGCTAGCCAAGCTGATAGGTTACAACCATTGTTCATGTGGAGTGAGAATGAAGGCCTAATCTCAGACTGCTGAGCTGGAGAGTTTGAGCCACCCCACCTCAGTATAGGCCCCTGTGATATACCAGTACAATGCTGCCATCAGTTTGGTCCAGGATGTCTGCACTTCTGGTGTAAAGCACTCTCCAAAGTCTTCAGCAAGTATCTCCAGAATAACCCCACTTAAGATCTGTAAAAAAAAAAAAAAAGATCTGTCAAAGGAAGAAACATAAAAAAAGCATAAAGAATTCATCAGCTGGCTTCAGTAAGGGTTCAGTAACTTTCTTATGGATTGCAAGGTGTTGTATTTGCAGGACTTATAATGAACTCCAGGTGAATTCATAACACATTCAAACCTAACCCTTTTTTTTTTTACCAGGTTTGGGGTCAATTCAGGAATGAACTCAACAACTCCAATTCAAAGAAGGAAATGGAATTGGAATTAAACAACAATTAAAGGAAACAGAATTGGAATTGAATTGGAATTAC